>NC_069411.1:13799093-13831593 GCF_026875155.1 Cherax quadricarinatus | reverse complement strand
ACTTGGGGGGTTTTGAACTCCAGAGCCAAAATTGCGGACAGGTCTGCAGCCTTCCAGACCCCTTTGAGTTCTGCCTGGTCTTCGATCGATAAAATCTTCTCAAAATTTCACTCTCTGAAAACGGGGACACCTCAGAGTCTATTCCTTCCCGTCTGTCGTTCACACAACCAAAACACACGGGTCCTGGGACGACCCCTGGGGGACCCCCCGGTCACAGTGCCCCTCGACACCTCGCCACGCCCATGACTCGCTGCTTCTTCCTGACAAATTCCCTGACCCATTGTAGTGCCTTCTCTGTTTCCCGCTTGGTCCTCCAGTTTTTTGCACCAACTTGGGGGACGTTAAAACCCCTTCTTGCAGTCCAAGAAAAAGCAACCCCCCCACCCCCTCTCTTTTGTCTTACGCTGTCACCATGTCAAGAACCCCAGTAGGTTTTTGTGACACAGGATTTCCCGTCCCTGAAACCATTTTGGCTGCTTTGATGAGATCTTTCCTTTCTAGGTGTTCCCCACTCTTCTCCGAAACTTCCCAAATTTTGCTACTAACATTCAGGACACGGGTCGTATTTTTAATGCTATGTCGTCTCCTTTTTAAGAGGGGGCCTACATTTGCTTCTTCCATCCTCAGGCAATCCCCCTTTTCGATGATGTTTTGAATATTGTTGTTGGGTGACACATAGCGCCTCTGCTCCCTCTCTCATACCCCTGGGGAGTGTTATCTGGCCCCATTTTCTTTTAGGTATCTAGCTCACCAGAAGCCTCTTTACTTCTTCCCCGGTTGTGTGCACTGTGTCCCGCACTTTGGTGGGGTTTCCCCACCTCTCCCTCTTTCTGGGGTCCGTTCTGTCTCCTTGTGAACACTTTTTTGAATCTCTTGTTGAGTTTCCTCCATACTTCACGGTCATTTCTTTTGTCTCTCCCCCTTCCTTTCCCTTTCCCGATTACCTGGTCCTTGACTGTTTTGTTTTTTGGGGGGGTGGGGGCGTACAACATTTCTTAATTTGGGTTCGTGATGTCATTTTTAATTTTCTTTTTGGGGCCCCCCTTCTTTTTCTGTGCAAATTTTGTTTTTTGGGTCTAAAACTGCTCTCCTTATCTCCTGGGGCCTTTTCCTTCTATATTTCTTCCATTCCCAGCACACTTTGGTTTTTTCCCCCCCGCACCTTTGTGAACCATGGCCCCACCGGCTTTTTCATTATTTTTGTTACCCTTGGGACAAACCCCCTCACCCCCTTTCATTTTTTGGGGACAAATTTCCCATTTCATTAACTGGCTTCCCCGCCTTCTCTGTCCCCCCTGAACCCGGGTTTAGGAAGTTCCTCTTCCCCGTGTAGTCCCCCTTTTTTGTAGTTTGGTTCATTCGCCGGGCCTTTCCCGCTTCTCCCTCCCTTGTACTCTACGTGTATCGAAGCTAAAACCAATGACCTGGCCCCCAAGGGTCTTTATATGTGAGCCTCGATATCGTGTGTGTGTTTATGTGTATGTGGGGTGTGTGGGGTGTGTGTGTGTGTGTGGTGTGTTGTGTGTGTTGTGTGTGGGTATATTTAAATTTACATTGTTTTTGTGGCGTAACAGTGTTCTTCCACAAAAATGCTGCGACGTTTGAATGAATAAAACAAAATTAAAATTTTGCTTTCCAAGAAGGGAAAAACTGATACATTGTGCGCCAAACCCGAATGATCTGTTTGTCCCAAGTTTTTTTTTATTCCAGGAATATTTCTAATAAACGTAGAAATGCTCGCTTTAAAATTTTTGATGATCAATTTTATCGCCAACGTGACGTGAAACAATTTAAAACGTTTTACACGCGCTTATTTACATTTGGTTTCTTCAAATTTTGTAAATTTTTTTAAAACTAAGGGTTCATCCTTCAAAGTCAACAAAATACTCGCTATATTTCGCTATTTCTGGTCTTTTTTCCATTTTTCGTTTAGCCCTATTTTTCGGAATGGATGGGTGAATTGAGTAAAGGGGGGAAATTTGGCCAGGGGTTTGACGGGGGGAGGAGGAGATACATTGGTTGCAGTGACAGAGGGAAGGAAGAGAGAGGGAGAATTATTGATTACAGGGATGGTGGGAGAGAAAGGAACGAAAGTTGTTGGTTGCAGGGATGGTGGGAGAGAGAGAAAGGAAAGTTTGCTGATTTCAAGGATGGTGGGAGAGAAAGGAAAGAAAGTTGTGGTTGCAGGGATAGTGGGAGAGAGAGGAAGGAAAGCTGTTGATTGCAGGGATGGAGGAAGGACACGGTGAGACCAAACAACTTGTGGGGCATAGAAGCAGAAGATACTTGAAGACGATGTAATCAGTCCATCACCCTTAAAGTTTTGAGGTGGTCAGTCCCTCAGTCTGGAGAAGAGCATTGTTCCATAGTATGAAACAATATGGAGATGAAGTGACAGAATTGAGCTTTTTATAGCGCCAAGAGGTGAGACGTAGGCCACTAGGAGAGGTAAGAACTCAGATGTTGAAAGGTCAGGTCCCTCTCAAATCCAGCCGCTCTCACTAGTGGGTGATGGACTGATTACATCGTCTTCAACTTGTGGGGCAACAGTTATATAAGTTATAAACTGAAATTTGGTGTATTTGCTTAATATATACATGGAAGGGGTACGGTACCTAGGGACGGGTAAGGTACCTAGGGACGGGTAAGGTACCTAGGGACGGGCATAGAGCCTCCACACTTCCTTTGTTTAGGGGAAAAGTGAGTAAAAGAATTATTGAGTATACCAGATAAAGTGTATTGGAAAATTATAATTGAAAGCATTGTGGGTAAGACAGTAGGATTGCAGTGGAACAAGAGGGTTTTAGGGACGGAAGAGCATGTGTAGACAGGTGTTTACTTTGATGCAAATAAGTGAACAATACTTAGATAAAAGTAAGGAACTTTTCACTGCGTTCATGGATTCAGAAAAGGCATATGATGGGTGGATAGGGAAGAATTGTGGTAGATGTTGCAAATGTAGGTAACAGGCGGAGGGTTACTAAAGCAGCAATGAGTTGTCATGAGGATAGCGAGGCTCAGGTTACGGTGTGTAAGAGAATGGGAGATTATTTTCTGGAAAAACGTAGGCCATGGGCAAGGATGTTTGACTTCATCATGGTCGTTTGACATATTTGTAGCTGGATGTTACGAACATAGTCTGTAAACCACTTTCTTATAGTGCTTCCCGTTACAAATTCATAAAAAGAACAGGATTATCTCGTCTAAGGGTCATCATACACAGGGTCATCATATACAGGGTCATCATACACAGGGTCATCATACACAGGGTCATCATACACAGGGTCATCATACACAGGGTCATCATACACAAGGTCATCATACACAGGGTCATCATACACAGGGTCATCATACACAGGATCATCATACACAGGATCATCATACACAGGGTCATCATACATAGGGTCATCATACACAGGGTCATCATACATAGGGTCATCATACACAGGGTCATCATACACAGGTCATCATACACAGGATCATCATACACAGGGCTCATACACAGGGCCATCATACACAGGGTCATCATACACAGGGTCATCATACATAGAGGGTCATCATACACAGGGTCATCATACACAGGGTCATCATACACAGGGTCATCATACACAGGATCATCATACACAGGGTCATCATACACAGGGTCATCATACACAGGGTCATCATACATAGGGTCATCATACACAGGGTCATCATACACAGGTCATCATACACAGGGTCATCATACACAGGTCATCATACACAGGGTCATCATACACAGGGTCATCATACACAGGGTCATCATATACAGGGTCATCATACACAGGGTCATCATACACAGGGTCATCATACACAGGGTCATCATACACAGCGTCATCATACACAGGGTCATCATACACAGGTCATCATACACAGGGTCATCATACACAGGGTCATCATACACAGGGTCATCATACACAGGGTCATCATACACAGGTCATCATACACAGGATCATCATACACAGGGGTCATCATACACAGGTCAGCATAACACAGGGTCATCATACATAGGTCATCATACACAGGTCATCATACATAGGGTCATCATACACAGGATCATCATACACAGGGTCATCATACATAGGGTCATCATACACAGGGTCATCATACACAGGATCATCATACACAGGGTCATCATACACAGGGTCATCATACATAGGTCATCATACATAGGGTCATCATACACAGGGTCATCATACAAAGGGTCATCATACACAGTGTCATCATACACAGGATCATCATACACAGGGTCATCATACACAGGGTCATCATACACAGGGTCATCATACACAGGGTCATCATACATAGGGTCATCATACACAGGGTCATCATACATAGGGTCATCATACACAGGGTCATCATACACAGGGTCATCATACACAGGATCATCATACACAGGATCATCATACATAGGTTCATCATACACAGGGTCATCATACATAGGGTCATCATACACAGGGTTATCATACACAGGGTCATCATACACAGGGTCATCATACACAGGGTCATCACACACAGGATCATCATACACAGGATAATCATACACAGGGTCATCATACACAGGGTCATCATACACAGGGTCATCATACACAGGATCATCATACACAGGGTCATCATACACAAGGTCATCATACACAGGGTCATCATACACAGGGTCATCATACATAGGGTCATCATACACAGGGTCATCATACACAGGGTCATCATACACAGGGTCATCATACACAGGGTCATCATACACAGGTTCATCATACACAGGGCCATCATACACAGGGTCATCATACACAGGGTATCATACACAGGGTCATCATACACAGGGTCATCATACACAGGGTTATCATACACAGGGTCATCATACACAGGATCATCATACACAGGATCATCATACATAGGGTCATCATACACAGGGTCATCATACACAGGGTCATCATACACAGGGTCATCATACACAGGGTCATCATACACAGGGTCATCATACACAGGGTTATCATACACAGGGTATCATACACAGGGTATCATACACAGGGTCATCATACACAGGGTCATCATACACAGGGTCATCATACACAGGGTATCATACACAGGGTCATCATACACAGGGTCATCATACACAGGGTCATCATACACAGGGTCATCATACACAGGGTCATCATACACAGGGTATCATACACAGCGTATCATACACAGGGTCATCATACACAGGGTCATCATACATAGGGTCATCATACACAGGGTCATCATACAAGGGGTCATCATACACAGGGTCATCATACACAGGGTCATCATACACAGGGTCATCATACATAGGGTCATCATACACAGGGTCATCATACACAGGGTCATCATACACAGGGTCATCATACACAGGGTCATCATACACAGGGTTTCATACACAGGGTATCATACACAGGGTCATCATACACAGGGTCATCATACATAGGGTATCATACACAGGGTCATCATACAAGGGGTCATCATACACAGGGTCATCATACACAGGGTCATCATACACAGGGTCATCATACACAGGGTCATCATACACAGGGTCATCATACACAGGGTCATCATACACAGGTCATCATACACAGGTTCATCATACACAGGGTCATCATACACAGGGTCATCATACACAGGGTCATCATACACAGGATCATCATACACAGGGTCATCATACAAGGGGTCATCATACACAGGGTCATCATACACAGGGTCATCATACACAGGGTCATCATACATAGGGTCATCATACACAGGGTCATCATACACAGGGTCATCATACACAGGGTCATCATACACAGGGTCATCATACACAGGGTCATCATACACAGGGTCATCATACACAGGATCATCATACACAGGTCATCATACAAGGGTCATCATACACGGGGTCATCATACACAGGTCATCATACACAGGTCATCATACATAGGGTCATCATACACAGGGTCATCATACACAGGGTCATCATACACAGGGTCATCATACACAGGGTCACCATACACAGGGTCATCATACACAGGTCATCATACACAGGGTCATCATACAAGGGGTCATCATACACAGGGTCATCATACACAGGTCATCATACACAGGGTCATCATACACAGATCATCATACACAGGTCATCATACACAGGGTCATCATACACAGGTCATCATACACAGGGTCATCATACACAGGGTCATCATACACAGATCATCATACACAGGTCATCATACACAGGGTCATCATACACAGGGTCATCATACACAGAGATCATCATACACAGGGTCATCATACACGAGGTCATCATACACAGGGTCATCATACACAGGGTCATCATACCAGGGTCATCATACACAGGTCATCATACACAGGGTCATCATACACAGGGTCATCATACACAGGGTCATCATACACAGGGTCATCATACACAGGGTCATCATACACAGGTCATCATACATAGGGTCATCATACACAGGGTCATCATACACAGGGTCATCATACACAGGGTCATCATACACAGGTCATCATACACAGGGTCATCATACACAGGGTCATCATACACAGGGTCATCATACACAGGGTCATCATACACAGGGTCATCATACACAGGGTCATCATACACAGGGTCATCATACAAGGGGTCATCATACACAGGGTCATCATACACAGGGTCATCATACACAGGGTCATCATACACAGGGTCATCATACACAGGGTCATCATACACAGGGTCATCATACACAGGGTCATCATACACAGGGTCATCATATACAGGGTCATCATACACAGGGTCATCATACACAGGGTCATCATACACAGGGTCATCATACACAGGGTCATCATACACAGCGTCATCATACACAGGGTCATCATACACAGGGTTCACTCACTGACTATAAGGAATCTGTTAAGTTTCTGCTTGTTTTATTAACAGTATTAATAATCACTTAAAGTTTCTGTTATGAATTAAATAATTCAATCTTTAAAACAGAACTTCTCATATCGTAATCACTGAGGAAAACATATCGTTAACCCTATTATCACATCATACACAATATGTTAAATATTTGCAACTTGCTTTAGACATAGAGTTTCTAGCCTACCTTCACAAGAATCAATCAATATATATATATATATATATATTATAATATATATATATAATATAAATATATATATATATATATATATATATATATATATATATATATATTATATACAGGCACAGGCATTTACAAGCCTAAACGCCACACTCAGGCAAATAACAGAGTTCTTCCTCGGGGTCTATTCCTCACTAAATCCTTTTCTAGATCAGAGTCTATAAAAGGCGTAACACTTAGACTCGATCACTTATTTCTAATTTCTTCAAGAGTTTCTACACCGCCTTCTCAGACCGAGATATATCCTAATAAAGGGCTTCCAACATTACTGGTAACTTCTGGGGAAGTGTAGCGTGACTTACAGCCAGATTCTTCACTAGACGCTTCCTCGACAAGTGGAAGTTGAGAACTGAACAAACGTAAGGCTTTACCAGCCAACCTTAACTCTGAGTAGGGGTTGAGTAACTCAAGTTGTCTGTTGGTGCTTAACCATGCAGCACCAGCAGTTTAGAATATTTAAATATTCCACTTATGTACAAAATTAAACAATTTACATCCAGATAATATTATAAAGCAAATCATCCTTATTTTAGCTGCTAATAAGAATAACAGTAATATAATATTAAGTGAAAAAGCCGAAATTATACATAAAACAACTGACCCTTTAAAAAAAGGCGTAACACTGGGGTTGTAAACGAGTTGAACACTAGGATGTTGGGGAGATGTACAGGATTAAAAGTTAAAGAATCTAATGCAAAGTGGGAGTTGTCACAGTTGTTTTTTCTGATGACGCTGTTCGTTTTGGGAGATTCTGAGAAATTGCAAAAGATGGTACTTGAATTTGGAAGGCTATGTAAAAGAAGAAAATTAAAAGTGAATATAAGACAGAGCAAGGTGATGAGAATATTAAAAAATATATAGGCAATGCAAGACTGGATATGAGATTGGAAGGAGGGAGTATGAAGGAAGCAAATGTAGATTTGTTGACAGATAGTTCTGACAGAAGAGGTGAGCTATAGAGCTGACAAAGGAAAAAAAAGTGGAGGTGCACTTAGGTATCTGTAGAGAGGAAAATGTACCAGAGAATCGTGGTGTCAATACTGTTTGTTGTATAGGTGTAAAGCTGAGTTTTAAATGCTGCAGTGAGGAGGAGGTTGAAGATATTGGAGATGTCATGTGGCGTGAATATTATGCTGAGAATTCGGAGTTTACAGATTAGGAGGATGTATGGGGATGCCAGAAGTATGTTTCAGAGGGCTGAGGATGAGTTGTTGAAGTAGCTTGGACATTTAGAGAGGATGGAAAGAATAGGATGACTAGGAATGCGTATAAATCTGAGCCGAAGGGAAGGCGGGGAAGGGGTCGTCCTAGGAAAGGTTGGAGTGAGAGAAAGTAAAAGAGGTTTTCATTGCTATGGGCTTGGACATCGAACAGGTTTCTTTGAGCATGTTGGACAGGCGTGAGCGGAAGCAAAATGCCATTATGGTTTGAGCAGGGTAACATTTACGAAGAAATTCAGGGTAAACCAATTACCCGGACTTGAATCCAGCAGTCTGAAGGATGGGCGGAGATGTTGGAGTTTAGAGTCATCTGAAATGCGATGTCAGCACAGTTCTGGCAAGACACTGGTTGAATTAGTGTTAAAGAATGTTTTCCTCTTTATCTGGTCACCTAAATTGGTGTGTGATGGCCGCAGTGTTAGGCCCACCCAGGTACCCACCCACCCAGGTACCCACCCACCCAGGTACCCACCCACCCAGGTACCCACCCACCCAGGCACCCACCCACCCAGGTACCCACCCACCCAGGTACCCACCCACCCAGGTACCCACCCACCCAGGTACCCACCCACCCAGGCACCCACCCACCCAGGCACCCACCCACCCAGGTACCCACCCACCCAGGATCCCAGGCACCCAGGATCCCAGGCACCAAAGGATCCCAGGCACCCAGGATCCCAGGCACCAAAGGATCCCAGGCACCCAGGATCCCAGGCACCCAGGATCCCAGGCACCCAGGATCCCAGGCACCCAGGATCCAAGGCACCCAGGATCCCAGGCACCCAGGATCCCAGGCACCCAGGATCCCAGGCACCCAGGATCCCAGGCACCCAGGATCCCAGGCACCCAGGATCCCAGGCACCCAGGATCCAAGGCACCCAGGATCCCAGGCACCCAGGATCCCAGGCACCAAAGGATCCCAGGCACCAAAGGATCCCAGGCACCCAGGATCCCAGGCACCCAGGATCCCAGGCACCCAGGATCCCAGGCACCCAGGATCCAAGGCACCCAGGATCCCAGGCACCCAGGATCCCAGGCACCCAGGATCCCAGGCACCCAGGAACCCAGGCACCCAGGATCCAAGGCACCCAGGATCCCAGGCACCCAGGATCCCAGGCACCCAGGATCCCAGGCACCCAGGATCCAAGGCACCCAGGATCCAAGGCACCCAGGATCCCAGGCCCCCAGGATCCAAGGCCCCCAGGATCCCAGGCACCCAGGATCCAGGCACCCAGGACCCCGGGCCCACCAGGATCCCAGGCACCCAGGATCCAAGGCACCCAGGACCCAAAGGCACCCAGGATCCCAGGCACCCAGGATCCCAGGCACCCAGGATCCCAGGCACCCAGGATCCAATGCACCCAGGATCCAAGGCACCCAGGATCCCAGGCACCCAGGATCCCAGGCACCCAGGATCCCAGGCACCCAGGATCCAAGGCACCCAGGATCCAAGCACCCAGGATCCCAGGCACCCAGGATCCCAGGCACCCAGTCTCCCAGGCTCCCAAGCACCCAGGCACCCAGACTCCTAGGCACCCAGGCTTGCAGGCTCCCAGGCACCAAGACTTGCAGGCCCAGGCACCCAGGCACCCAGTCTCCCAGGCTACCAAGCTCACAGGCACCCAAGCACCCAGGCTCCCAGGCTCCCAGGCACCCAGGCACTCAGGCACCCAGACTCCTAGGCACCCAGGCTTGCAGGCACACAGGCTTCTAGGCACCCAGGCTCCTAGGCACCCAGGAACCCAGGCTTCCAGGCACTCAGGCACTCAGATTCCTAGGCACCCAGGCACTCAGTTTCCCATGCTCCCAGTCACCAAGACTTCCAGGCTCCCAGGTACCCAGGTATCCAGGCACCCAGGCTCCCAGACTTGCAGGCTCCCAGACTTGCAGGCTCCCAGACTTACAGGCTCCCAGACGTGCAGGCTCCCAGGCTCCCGGGCTCCCAGACTTGCAGGCTCCCAGGCACCCAGGCTTGCAGGCTCCCAGGTACCCAAGTACACAGGCTCCCAGACTTGCAGGCTCTCAGGCACCCAGGCTTGCTTGCAGGCTCCCGGGCTTTCAAGCTTCCAAGCATACAGGCACCCAGGCATACAGGCACCCAGGCATACAGGCACCCAGGCATACAGGCTCCCAAGCATACAGGCACCCAGGCGTACAGACACCCAGGCATACAGGCACCCAGATATACAGACACCCACACAGATATAATTTGGCCCACACGGGCCCACTGATCACTCGGGCTGGACCAGACTCACCACACTCTCCACATAGGTAAAAATTAGGACAGTAAAAACTAATTCTGAAAAATAAAGGAGCAAGAGAGAGAGCGGAGAGAGAGAGATGGGGGAGAGAGAGAGGAGAGAGAGAGAGAGAGAGAGAGAGAGAGGAGAGAGAGAGAGGAGAAAAAGAGAGAGGGGAGAGGAGGGGAGGGGGAGAGAGAGAGAGAGAGAGAGAGAGTGGAGAGAAAAGAGAGAGAGAGAGAGGAGAGAGAGGGGAGAGAAGAGAGAGAGAGAGAGGAGAAGAAGAAGATAGAGAGAGAGAGAGAGAGGGGAGAGAACATCACGACATCACCACCCCCCTCTCTCTCTCTCTCTGTGAACTTTAAAACCTACAAACCCCCTTGGGATGACTTCAAAACCGCAAAATAGCAAGATTATCTACGCTATCTGGCTATTGTCCCAGTAGTACTGCAGTGTTTGTGGGTATACCACAAGGGACAAAGATCTTTTGGATGTAAGGAGCCTACTTGTTCCAACTACTGCCACACAGAATTGCACTCCAGAAGGAGAATTTTGTTGCAGCCAGGTTGAAAATTTCAGAAAATTTAAGGATATCCATAATCCTGTGGTATATGTGGATACAAGCCTGGAGCTACAGGAGGAAGGTTCAGAAGTCCTACCTCAGGGAACTCTGTCCAAAGATCAAGACTGCCCCTTGGGCTGGTGTTGTAAAGTTGCAGTTTAAGAAAATCCATCACAGGGAAGCACTTCATGAGCTCCTCAAATCATTAGATAACCTACAAGCTATTGTAGAAGGTCAGTGCAAGCCTGCATCAAGTGACATAAGCTGCTCAGCTGATGGCGACACTATTGACAAAGACTGGAAGTCCCACACTGAGCTTAACTCAGGGGTTAAACGACTGGGGGAAAAATTCTGTCATCGCTAAGGTCCCACAGATGGCAGAGTTCAAAACACTACCTTTGGGAATTCTAACACAATTCCTCTAAACCCCCACAGAGGGAACAAACCCTTTCTTCCCAGCAACGTGGGAAGCCTTGGATCTTTTTAAATTCTCCTACACCTGACATCTCTGCTTCAGCCACTGCCATTTTTACTTGACAGTACACAAACCATCTCTGATCCTACACCTGTCAGCACCCCTGCCGATACTATTCTAGAATCTGGTAGTAGTGTTTCGACAGAAAGTTCTGAGCCAGGAGTTTCTCCACCAGGAACGGTGCAGTTAGTGATCAGGGAACTATCACTGCACCTAAATCACCTACTGCCCCGAAGTACGAACCCCAGGGACAACATCTGTCAGAACTGGTGAGGGCGGGTAGAGGACGTGGAGGAGGACGTGGTGGAGGAAGACATCTACAGCCGTCTCACCCTCCACTAACACAGTTCCGCGCAGAATCTGAGGCAAATCTGCGAAACACAGGAGGTGAAAACAAATCCTAGTCCACCTCCCAGGCCCTAGGCTGTGCCCCTCGCTGTCACCGGAAGGGGCACTTGCCAACAACTGCCTGCGAGATACCAAAGGGTGTAACTACTGCTACAAGAAAGGAATAAGGAGGACCAGTGTGGGGAAGAAAAAGGAACTTGACAGAGAGGGCCACCTGTTTAGAAAACCGTTCTCAGAACAAACAGCAGGATCTCTGAATTGGTAAACACTCTCACACGTCCCCACTTAGCTACTCCTATCCCCGCCAGCAGGTGGGATTGGGCCTTATACAAGACCACAGACCTACATCCCTGGCTGCCCAGTACCCCCTCTCTCAAGGGCAGGCACCTTTTCATTCCCTACAAAACCCCACACCTCAAGCTGACCACTTTTATCATGAGGAGCCAGTCTATCCACATCCTGTCGGCCAACATTAGAGGTTTCTTACTAATGTTTTGGGGAGCTCAAAACATAGCTTTGTGAACACTCGACGTCCAGACATGATAGCTGTTGTTGAAACATTTTTGGATGAAGGACTCCAGAAAATTTTGCAAGAATTGCTGGTTACACCTCATGGATGAGAAGAGACGGCAAGGGCAAAGGAGGTGGTGTTTCTGTGTGCTTCTCTAAAAAGTGTTCATGCCCCGCACATAGATGTTGCCACCCTACACATCTTGAAATGATGTTCTTCAAGCTCTGTATAAACACTAGTACCTCTGTACTAGCATGTGCAATGTACAGACCTCAGTGGCAACATGCAGACCCTATCAACTTCCTAATGGAAAATATTGACTCCCCTTTTGCTACAAAAACAACTGTCAACATATTATAATTGTTGGTGACCTCAACCAGCACCTTATACAAAAGGGACTTTGATGACCTTCTTGCAGTGTTTGACATGAGAAAATTTGTTGATTTCCTACTCATATCTCTGGCTCCTCCCTTGAACCCAGTAGTGAGTGATCTGGCAGAAGGCATAGTCCCTTGTCAACCCTCGGCTACGTTGGATCGTCTGACCACAAGGCTGTTTTTACCACACTTTTGATCCCCAACAGAACGAGGTGAGGAGTCCACACGCACAACCTGGCTATGGGAAAGAGGTAATTGGCCCGCCCTTTGTCTGAGCTCGCCACCACCGACTGGAATGCTCTTCTCCCGGGGGATGTTGACAACCAAGTGAAAGCCTTCATGGACACATCCTTGTCTGCCCAAAAAGAACACATTCCTCACCGGCAATACGTGACAAGCCTACAGATCAGCCTTGGTTTGGCTTCGTTGTAGAGAGGCTGCTACTGCAAGTACAAAGCATGGCGAAGGTATAAGAGGGCATCCTACCACCTAATAACAGGAACTTGCACATGCAAGCCTGTGGCATATGGGTGATGTTCAAAAGTGGGCCATTGCTAAATGGGAGGGTGGACACTAAAAGAAATTAGCAATCAGGTAGGGTAGGCTCCAAAAACCTGGTGGTCCCTGGTCAAGGACAGCAAGGTTATCTGCCTGATGAACTTATTCCACTCTAATCGACAGGATGGGACCACCTCTACTAGTAGTCAAGAGAAGGCGGACCTCTTTGCTGAACACTTTGCTACCAAAATGCAAGTTCCTGATCCAGCAAGGGACCTCCTTGGCTAGGGTGCAAGAAAATGTGTCAAAACTGTCAGTGGTGACAATAAGGCAGGAGGAGGTGCATTTCCTTTTAATCACTTGCCAGGAAAAAGGGTGTGGGCCCAGACAAGTTGAGCCCAAATTGTTGAGAAGATGTGCAGACGAGCTAGCAGCACCTCTAACTCGCATCTTTCAGCACTGCCTAGTACAGTGCAAATGGCCCCTCTCCATGGGGAAAAAGGCAAATGTAGTCCCCGTTCACAAAAAGAGAGCAGAGCAGGGAAAACAGCAACTACAGACCAGTGTCACATCCTGTCAATCACTGGTAAGATCCTTAGACAAAATCTCAAGACAAATGACAGATTTTTTGACTACCACTCATACTTTGTGATCGTCATTATGGCTTCAGGAAAGGTTAATCTGCTGCTGATTGTTGTTAAACCTCTCCCAAAGTGGCACCAGTCACTGGATGAATCCCAAAGTCAGCTGTGTGGTAGCACTGGACATTGCTGGCGCTTTCGGAACGGGTGTGGCACCAGGGCCTCTTAGCAAAACTTCAAGCACTGGGGAAATTGAGGCTCTACGCTATGTCTCCTCAGTGATTACCCTTTATGGTAGATCTCTAAGTGTAGTCCTCAATGGAACGGAATCAGCAGGCATCCTATTGGGGCAAGCGTTCCACAAGGAAGTGTGCTGGGTCCATGTTATGGAATGTCTACTTCAAAAGACCTTCTTATCTATCCCAGAATCACATGCATATGCAGACGATGTACACTGACATTCACTTATCAAGAGAAGAAATGCCAGCTGCTCTAAGCTACATCAATCCACAGCTGAGAGCTATATCAGCTTGGGGAAATAGATGGCAAGTAACATTTGCACCTGAGAAAACGCAAATGATGATCGTCTCTAGGGAACCATGATGGGAATTTCTGGTGCAGAAAATAAGGATGAATGGGACGATGTTGGCACCTGGAGAAGAAGTTGATATCCTTGGGGTGAAATTTGACTCCAAATAACCATGAAGAACCATGTTGTAATCTTGCAAACAAGGCAGCCCGGAAGCTTACAGCACTTCGCCGTATCTCGCATCTGCTTGACAGTAGGGTTGCAAGATCCTGTACGAGGCACAAGTACGCTCACACCTTGAGTATGTTCCACTTTCTTGGTTTGCCTGCCCCCCCTCTCATCTGCGACTGCTTGACAGAGTAGAGAACAGAGCAAGACGTCTCAAACTCTCGCCTGGACCCATCCTGGATAGATCTGTCATTTCAGCAGAGCCTTCAACTAGGAGGGATGTGGGTGGCCTTACTGTTATGTACAAGGCCAATATTTTTCAAAACCCCACTTGGATCCACTTCGAGGACAGCGTGGAAACAAGCTTTTATGCCCCAAGACGGGCAGAAAGCAGCAACTTTACTCTGGCTGTACCCTTCTCCAGAACATCACTCCATCGAGGGTCATACATACCCAGGATGACTCGAGTATGGAACACATTCGTACAGCATAATGATGTCAACGAGATAACGTCAGTTGGGTCAAATGAAAATGCTGGCTCACAGATGGCTCCAACTTCTCCTGTTCCCCATTGTTTTGTCTCTTTAAAAATAAAAATGCTTTCAAATGAGCTGATGTAGGTAACAGCTCTTAGCTTGCCAATAAAGTTAGGAATCCTTAACCTGTAAATAGCTGTCAATAAAGTAGGGGTCCTTAACCTTGTAAAAAAAAAAAAAAAAAAAAAAAAAAAAAAAAAAGAAAAAGAGAAAGAGAGGAGAGAGGGAGAGAGAGAGAGGGGGAGAGAAGAGGGAGAGAGGAGACGAGAGAGAGAGAGGAGAGGAGAAGTGAGAGGGGGAGAGAGAGAGAGAGAGGGGAGAGAGAGAATAGAGAGAGAGAAGAGAGAGAGAGAAGGAAGAGAGAGAGAAGGGGGAGAGAGAGGAAAAGGGGAGAGAGAGAGAGGGGAAGGAAGAGTGAGAGAGAGAGAAGAGTATTTTCCTTATTACGTCACTATCTTTAGCAGAGATTCATCAAACTGTCTCTCCGGCATGTCGTTCACCCAAAAAAAAGTTTTCAATTTTTTTTTTGGGGGGGGAAAAGGGGGGGGGGAAAAAAAAAAGGGGGGGGGGGGGGGAATTTGGGGGAAGTTTTAAAAGGGGGAAAAAAAAACCCCGGGGGGAAAAACCGGGGGGGGCCCCCCCTTTTGGGGGGGGGAAAAAAAAAAAGGGGGGGGAAAAAAGGGGGGGCCCCGGGGGGGGGAAAAAGGGGGGGAAAAAAAGGGGGGGAAAAATTTTTTTTTTAAAAAAAGGGGGGTTTTAAAAAAAAAAAGGGGGGGAATTGGGAAGGGGGGAAAAAAGGGGAAAAAAAGGGGGGAAAAAACCCCCAAAAGGGGGCCCCCTTTTTTTGGGGGGGGGGAAAAATTGGGGGAGGGGGGGGGAAAAAGGAAAAAAAAAAAAAGGTAAGGAAAAAAGGGGGGTTTAAAAGGGTAAGGGGGGGGAAAAACCCCCAAATTTTTTTTAAAAAAAAAAAAAAAAGGGGGGGGGGGGGGGAAAAAAAGGGGGGGAAAAAAAAAGGGGAAAATTGGGGGGGGGGGGGGGGGAAAAAAAAAAAAAAAAAATTAAAAAAAAAAAGGGGGAGAGAAAGGGAGGGAGGAGAGGGAAAAAAAAGGGGGGGGGGAAAAAAAAAAAATTGGGGGGGGAAAAAAGGAAAAAAAAGGGGGGGTGGGGAGAGAGGGAAAAAAAGGGGGGGAAAGGGGGAGGGGGGGGGGGGGGGGGGGGGGGGGGGGGGAAAAAGAAAAAAAGGGGGGAAAAAATTGAGGGGGGGGGGGGGGAAAAAAAAAAGGGGGGGGGTGAGAGAGGGAGAGAAAGGGGGGAAAAAATTTTTTTTTTTAAATTTATCAAAACCCCCCCCAAATTTTCCCCCCCTTTTTTTTTTTTTAAACCCCCATTCCCCCCCCCCCCCTTTACCCCCCCCCGGGGGGGGTTTTTTGGTTTTTTTTTCCCTGTTTTTTTTTTAAAAAAACCCCTTTTTTTTTCTCTCTTCTCTTCTTTTCCCCCCCCCCTTTTTTTTTTTTTTTTAAAAATTTTTTTTTTTGGGGGGGTTTTTTGGGGGGGTTTTGGGGGGGGGGTTTGGGGGGGGGGAAAAAAATTTTTTTGGGGGTTTTCTTTTTTTAAATTTTTTTGGGGGTTTTTTTTTTTTTTTTTCCAAATTTTTTTTTTCCCCCCCCCCTTTTTTTTTTTTGGTTTTTTTTTTTTTTTTTTTTGGGGTTTTTTTTTGGGGTTTTCCCCCAAAAAACCCCCCAATTTTTTTGGGTTTTTTCCCGGGTTTTCCCCCCCTTTTTTGGGAAAAAAACCCCCCCCTTTTTTTTTTTGGGGGTTTTTTTTTTTTTTAAAAAAAAAAGGGGGGGTTTTTTAAAATTTTTTTCCCCCCCGGGGGGCCCTTTTGGGGCCTTTTTTTCCCCCTTTTTTAAAATTCCCCTTTTTTCCCCCCTTTTTTTTTTTTTTTTTTTTATTTTTTTTTTTCCAAAATTTTTCCCTTTTGTTTTTTCCCCCCCCAAAAAATTTTTTTAAAAAAAGGGGGTTTTTTTTGGGGGGTTTTTATGACCAAGAAAATTTGGTGCAGGGGGGAATATTTTTACTGGGGGGGGAGGATTTTGGTCAGGGGAAGGTTTTTGACCAGGGGAAATTGAGTGAAAAGGGGGGAAAAATTTGAAATGGGGGGGATGTTCCCAAAAGGGGGAAGGTTGAGTGAGGGGGAAATGGGGAAAGGGAGGAGTAGGGCATGGGAAGGTTGGAGTACAGGGGGGGAAATTGGGGAAAAATTGGATGAAAATTAGTACGGTTTTTAAAAAATTAATACAATGGGGAAAGTGATGTTTGAGTGAAAAGTGCGGGAAGGATTTTATACAGATGATTTGAAATGTGGCCTACTCACAAATGGTCCATTATGTCGTTCATTTGTTTGTTCATCGATTCTTTTCAATTTTTCACTTCAGGTTTGTATGACGATGGACATGTGGATATCAGAATGGTGAAGTGTGACTAAAGCATGATGGTTGAGTGACAGATTGTGAAGGATGATTGACTTGTGGAAGTGTATGTCAGAAGTGCATGATGGGAAGGAGTGAAATGACTGATGGGGTAAGCTTGTGAGTGTGACAATGGGTAACGATTGTGAGTGACCTGGAAGGAAGGTGTGAGTACTGATGGGAAGGATGTGGTACTCAATGGTGAAGGATGTGAGTGAAGAAGGAAGGATGTGAGTGACATGATGGGGAAGATGGTGTACAGGAGTGACAGGTAGTTGACAAATGGAGAAAGCGATGTGAGTTGAACCAATGATACGGAAGATGTAGAATGACAGATGAGCGTTGGTTAGAGTGACTCATGGAAGGCATGGAGTACCTGGATGGGGATACGGTGTGACGTGACTGATGGGGAATGGATGTGAGTGCAAGATAGGAGGATGTTAGTGACAGGATGGGGAAGGATGTGATGTACAGGTTTTGGGATGTTGAGTGATCAATTCTGGAAGGATGTGGTGACAAGATGCGGAGTGTGTGGTGACATCAGATGGGAGGATGTAGTGACTGAAGGGGAAGGATGTGAGTGACAGGGAGGGGAAGTTGTGAGTGAGGATGGAGAGGTTTGGTGACAAGAGTGGTAAGGATGTGAGTGACAAGATGGGAAGGATGTGAGTGAGGATGGAAGGGGAAGGATGTGATGACTGAAGGGGAAGGATGTGAGTGACAAGAGGGAAGGAGTGAGTGATGGATGGGGAAGGATGTGAGTGACAGAGATGGGGAAGGATGTGAGTGACAAGATAGGGAAGGATGTGAGTGACAGGATGGGGAAGGATGTGAGTGACAGGATGGGGAGAGTGAGTGGATGGGGAAGGATGTGAGTAACAGATGGGGAAGGATGTGAGTGACAAGATGGGGAAGGATGTGAGTGACAGATGGGGAAGGATGTGAGTGACTGGATGGGGAAGGATGTGAGTGACAAGATGGGGAAGGATGTGAGTGACAAGATGGGAAGGATGTGAGTGACAGGATGGGGAAGGATGTGAGTGACAGGATGGGAGAAGAAGTGAGTGACAGGATGGGGAAGGATGTGAGTGACAGAGGGGGAAGAATGTGGTGACAAGATGGGAAGGATGTGAGTTGACAGATGGGGAAGATGTGAGTGACAGAGGGGAAGGATGTGAGTGACTAGGATGGGAAGGATGTGAGTGACAGATGGAGAAGGATGTGAGTGACAGATGGGAAGGATGTGGTGACAGGATGGGGAAGGATGTGAGTGGCATGGATGGGGAAGGATGTGATGATCAGGATGGGAAGGATTGAGTAAAGATGGGAAGGATGTGAGTGACAGTGGGGAATATGTGTGGATGGGAAGGATGTGAGTGACTGGATGGGGAAGGATGTGAGTGACAGGATGGGGAAAGATGTGAGGTGACTGGAGGGAAGGTTGTGAGTGACAGAGCGGGAAGATGTGAGTGACAAGATGGGGAAGGATGTGAGTGAGGATGGGAAGATGTGAGTGACGGAGGGGAAGGATGTGAGTGACTGGATGGGGAAAGGATGTGAGTGACGAGGGAAGGATGTGAGGACAGAGGGGAAGGATGTGAGTGACAAGATGAGGAAGGATGGTGAAGGATGGGGAAGGATGTGAGGACAGTGGAGGAAGGATGTGAGTGACAGATGGGAAAGGATGTGAGTGACAAGATGGGAAGGATGTGAGTGACAGATGAGGAAGGATGTGAGTGACAGATGAATGCAAGATGTGAGTGACAGGATGGGGAAGGATTGGTGACAAATGGGGAAGGATGGATGAAAGATGGGAAGATAGTGAGTGACAGGATGGGAGGATGTTGAGTGACAAGATGGGAAGGATGTGAGTGACAAGGATGGGGAAGGATGTGAGTGACAGTGAAGGGGATAAGGGTGCGGTGTAGTGACAGATGGGGAAGGATGTAGTGACTGGATGGGAAAGGATGTGATGACGTGGGAAGGATGTGAGTGACAAGATGGGAAAGGATGTGAGTGACAGGATGAGGAAGGATGTGAGTGACAGGATGGGGAAGGATGAGAGTGACAGGATGGGGAAGGATGTGAGTGACAGATGGGAAGGATGTGAGTGACAGGATGGGGAAGGATGTGAGTGACAAGATGGGGAAGGATGTGAGTGACAGGATGGGGAAGAATGTGAGTGACAGGATGGGAAGGTTGAGTGACAAGTTGGAGGATGTGAGTGACAGGATGAGGAAGGATGTGAGTGACAAGGATGTGGGACAGGATGGGGAAGGATGTGAGTGAAAGGATGTGAGTGAAAGGATGAGGAAGGATGTGAGTGACAGGATGGCGAAGGATGTGATGGACAAGATGGGGAAGGATGTGAGTGACAAGATGGGGATGGGGAAGGATATGACTGACAGGATGGGGAAGGGTGTGAGTGACAAGATGGGGAAGAATGTGAGTGACAAGATGGAGGAAGGATTGTGAGTGACAGATGGGGAAGGATGTGAGTGACAGATGGGAGGATGTGAGTGAAGATGTGAGTTGGTGACAGGGAGGATTAGTGAAAGATTGGGAAGGATGTGAGTGACAAGATGGGAAGGATGTGAGTGACAGGATGGGGAAGGATGTGAGTGACAAGATGGGGAAGGATGTGAGTGACAAGATGGGGGGGAAGGATGTGAGTGACAGGATGGGGAAGGATGTGAGGCCAGGATGGCGAAGGATGTGAGTGACAAGATGGAGAAGGATGTGAGTGACAAGGATGGGGAAGGATAGTGGCTGGGACAGATGGGAAAGGATGTGAGTGACAAGGGAAAGGAATAAGGAGGAGAAATGTGAGGTGGACAGGATGGGGAAGGATGTGAGTGACAAGATGGAGGAAAGTGAAGTTGGGAAAGGTGTAGTGACAAGATGGGGAGATGTGAGTGACAGATGAGAAGGATGTGAGTGACAAGAAGGGGAAAGATGTGAGTGACAGATGGGGGAAGGATGTGAGGGTGTAGGGGGGAAGGATGAGTGAAGATGGGAAGGTGTGAGTGACAGATGGGGAGGAATGATGAGTGACAGGATGGGGAAGGATGTGAGTGCAGATGGGGAAGGATGTGAGTGACAGGATGGGGAAGGATGTGAGTGACAAGATGGGGAAGGATGTGAGTGACAGGATGGGGAAGGATGTGAGTGACAAGATGGGGAAGGATGTGAGTGACAGATGGGGATGGAAGGATTGAGTGTACAGATGGGAAGGATGTGAGTGACAGGTGGGAAGATGTGAGTGACAGGATTGGAGGAAGGATGGAGTGACAGATGGGGACAGGATGTAGTGAAGTGGGGATGTGTGAGTGACAGGATGGGAAGATGTGAGTGACGAAATGGGGAAGGATGTGAGGGACAGATGGGAAGGATGTGAGTGACAAAGGATGGAAGGATGTGAGTGACAAGATGGGGAAAGGATGTGAGTGACAGATGGGAAGGATGTGAGTTGACAGGATGGGAAATGTGAGTGACAGAGATGGAAGGATGTGATGTGTGAGTGACAGGATGGGGAAGGATGTGAGTAAAAGATGGGGAAGGATGTGAGTGACAGATGAGGAAGGATGTGAGTGACAAGAATGGGGAAGATGTGAGTGACAGATGGGAAGGATGTGATGACAGATGGGAAGGATGTGAGTGACAGGATGGGGAAGGATGTGAGTGACAGGATGGGGAAGGATGTGAGTGACAAGATGGGGAAGGATGTGAGTGACAGGATGGGGAAGGATGTGAGTGACAGGATGGGGAAGGATGTGAGTGACAGGATGAGGAAGGATGTGAGTGACAGGATGGGGAAGGATGTGAGTGACAGGATGGGGAAGGATGTGAGTGACAGGATGGGGAAAGATGTGAGTGACAGGATGGGGAAGGATGTGAGTGACATAGGATGGAGGAAGGATGTTGAGTGACAGGATGGGAAGGATGTGAGTGACAAGATGGGGAAGGAGTGAGTGACAGGATGTGGGAAGGATGGGTGAGAGTAAAGGGGATAGGGAGTAAAGGAAGTGAGTTGTACAGGATGGGGAATGATGTGAGTGACAGGTTGGGGAAAGATGTGAGTGACAAGATGGGGAAGGATGTGAGGGACAGGATGAGGAAGGATGTGAGTAACAGGATGGGGAAGGATGTGAGTGACAAGATTTGGAAGGATGTGAAGGACAGATTGAGGAAGGATGTGAGTGACAGGATGGTGAGTGATGTGAGTGACAGGATGGGGAAGGATGTGAGTGACGGAGGATGACGAAGATTGTGAGTAACAGGATGGGGAAGAATGTGACTGACAAGATGGGGAAGGATGTGAGTGACAGGATGGGGATGGATGTGAGTGACAGGATGGAGAAGATTGTGATTAACAGGATGGGGAAGGATTGAGTGACAGAAGATGAGAAAGATTGTGAGTGACAGGATGGGTAGGATGTGAGTGAGTGACAAGTTGGGGAAGGATGTGAGTGACAAGATGGGGAAGGATGTGAGTGACAAGACGGGGAATGATGAGTGACAGGATGGTGAATGATGTGAGTGACAAGATGGGGAAGTATGTGAGCGACAGGATAGGGAAGAATGTGAGTGACAGGATGGGGAAGATTGTGAGTGACTGGATGGGGAAGGATGTGAGTGACAGGATGGGGATGGATGTGAATGGCAAGATGGGGAAGTATGTGAGTGACAGAGAATGAGGAAGAGTGTGAGTGACGGGTTTGGGACGGATGTGAGTAACAGGATGGGAAAGGATGTAATTGACGGAGGATGAGGAAGATTGTGAGTGACAGGATGGGTAAGGCGGAAAGGTATATTTGAGTGGCTCTGAGTTACAGTGCTGGAGGCGCTGGGTTTTGTGATGGGTGTGCTGGGAGCTGGGAGCTGGGAGCTGGGAGCTGGGAGCTGGGAGCTGGGAGATGGGAGCTGGGAGATGGGATTGGACTGGAGCTGGGGAGCTGGGAGCTGGGAACTGGGAGATGGGATCTGGGAGCTGGGAGCTGGGAGCTGGGATCTGGGAGCTGGGAGCTGGGATCTGGGAGCTGGGAGCTGGGAGCTGGGAGCTGGGAGATGGGATCTGGGAGCTGGGAGATGGGAGATGGGAGCTGGGAGCTGGAGCTGGAGCTGGGAGCTGGAGCTGGGAGATGGGATCTGGGAGCTGGAGCTGGAGCTGGAGCTGGGAGCTGGGAGCTGGGAGCTGGGATCTGGGAGCTGGGAGCTGGGATCTGGGAGCTGGGAGCTGGGAGCTGGGAGATGGGAGCTGGGAGCTGGGAGCTGGGAGCTGGGAGATGGATCTGGAGCTGGGAGATGGGATCTGGGAGCTGGAGCTGGGAGCTGGGAGCTGGGAGCTGGGAGCTGGGAGATGGGATCTGGGAGCTGGGAGCTGGGAGCTGGGAGCTGGGAGCTGGGAGCTGGGAGATGGGATCTGGGAGCTGGGAGCTGGGATCTGGGAGCTGGGAGCTGGGAGCTGGGAGCTGGGAGATGGGATCTGGGAGCTGGGAGCTGGGAGCTGGGAGATGGGATCTGGTAGCTGGGAGATGGGATCTGGGAGCTGGGAGCTGGGAGCTGGGAGCTGGGAGCTGGGAGCTGGGAGATGGGATCTGGGAGCTGGGAGCTGGAGCTGGAGCTGGGAGATGGAGCTGGGAGATGGGATCTGGGAGCTGGGAGCTGGGATCTGGGAGCTGGGGCTGGGAGCTGGGATCTGGGAGCTGGAGATGGGATCTGGGATCTGGGAGCTGGGAGCTGGGAGCTGGGAGCTGGGAGATGGGAGATGGGATCTGGGAGCTGGGAGCTGGGAGCTGGGAGCTGGGAGCTGGGAGATGGGATCTGGGAGCTGGGATCTGGGAGCTGGGAGCTGGGAGCTGGGATCTGGGAGCTGGGAGCTTGGAGCTGGGAGCTGGGAGATGGGATCTGGGAGCTGGGAGATGGGATCTGGGAGCTGGGAGCTGGGAGCTGGGAGCTGGGAGATGGGATCTGGGAGCTGGGAGCTGGGAGCTGGGAGCTGGGAGCTGGGAGATGGGATCTGGGAGCTGGGAGCTGGGATCTGGGAGCTGGGAGCTGGGAGCTGGGATCTGGGAGCTGGGAGCTGGGAGCTGGGAGCTGGGAGATGGGAGCTGGGAGATGGAGATGGGAGATGGGAGTGGGAGCTGGAGTGGGGCTGGGAGTGGGACTGGAGCTGGGAGATGGGAGATGGAATGGGAGCTGGGAGCTGGGAGCTGGGATCTGGGAGCTGGGAGCTGGGAGCTGGGAGCTGGGAGCTGGGAGCTGGGAGATGGGATCTGGGAGCTGGGATCTGGGATCTGGGAGCTGGGAGCTGGGAGCTGGGAGCGGAGCTGGGAGCTGGGAGCTGGGAGCTGGAGCTGGGAGGGATGGGATCTGGGAGATGGGATCTGGGAGCTGGGAGCTGGGAGCTGGGAGCTGGGAGCTGGGAGCTGGGAGCTGGGAGCTGGGAGATGGGATCTGGGGCTGGGAGCTTGAGCTGGGAGATGGGAGCTGGGAGATGGGAGCTGGGAGCTGGGAGATGGGATCTGGGAGCTGGGAGCTGGGAGATGGGATCTGGGAGCTGGGAGCTGGGAGATGGGATCTGGGAGCTGGGAGCTGGGAGCTGGGAGCTGGGAGCTGGGCTGGGAGATGGGATCTGGGAGCTGGGAGCTGGGAGCTGGGAGCTGGGAGCTGGGAGCTGGGAGCTGGGAGCTGGGAGCTTTGGAGCTGGGAGCTGGGAGCTGGGAGATGGGAGCTGGGAGCTGGGAGCTGGGAGCTAGGTAGGCTGTGACTATAGGCTTAGATTCCACTTTCGTCTCCTCCCCTGTTTCTCCTGCCTATATTAGTCTTTCATTCTTTTCCACTCAACTATTCCCTCTTCTTTTCTTCTCTATCCCAATCCAGGAACACATTGTAATTCCCATCTATTCCCTTTAACTATGTTCTTTATCTCTTAATTCTCTTTCATGTTAATTCTGATGTGAGATCAGTAATATTTCACATCTTCTGCCCCTGGAGGACCTTCCAGGTGTCTGAGAATTTACCGTCTGTTTTACTTAGTCTTCTCTAAATTGTTTCAATTTATTCACTGTTTGTTGCCTTGTACCATCATATTCTCAAGACCGCACGTCATCACTCCGCACGTCATCACACCGCACGTCATCACTCCGCACGTCATCACACCGCACGTCATCACACTGCACGTCATCACACCGCACGTCATCACACCGCACGTCATCACACCGCACGTCATCACACCGCACGTCATCACACCGCACGTCATCACACCGCACGTCATCACTCCGCACGTCATCACACCGCACGTTCAATCACACCGCGACGTCATCACACCGCACGTCATCACACCGCACGTCATCACACTGCACGTCATCACACCGCACGTCATCACACCGCACGTCATCACACCGCACGTCATCACACCGCACGTCATCACTCCGCACGTCATCACACCGCACGTCATCACACCGCACGTCATCACACCGCACGTCATCACACCGCACGTCATCACACCCTCACAATAATGAACAATAACGCACAATACCGTGACTGTAATAATACATGAATAACCTGTATAGGAGCTACATAGAAAATAGAACATTATGACGACACTTCGGTCCAAGTTGGACCAGTTAAAAGTTACACTAACACTTTCGTGTGTTAGTGTGACTTGTAAATGGTCCAAGTCGGACCGAAACGTCGTCATAAGTTTCTCTCTATGTGCTTCTCTCTTCAGATTGTCTTTCATTACCAGTTCCTTTTGTCTTCCTCTCATCATCTCTTCTGTCTCCCAGCTGCGAGGAGAAGTTTTACAAATGTTTATATTTCATCATCTTCTCTTCTACGTGTCTTTCTTCTCTTAGAATCCATGGTGGAAAAATGTCAGTCTCATTATCATTGACGAATGAAGCTAACTTAAAAATATGTCTTCACCTCTTGTCCTGTTGTGTGTGTGTGTGTGTGTGTGTTGTGTGTGTGGTGTGTGTGTACTCACCTATTTGTACTCACCTATTTGTGGTTGCAGGGGTCGAGTCCTAGCTCCTGGCCCCGCCTCTTCACCGGTTGCTACTAGGCCCTCTCTCTCCCCGCTCCATGAACTTTATCAAACCTCGTCTTAAAACTGTGTATGGTTCCTGCCTCCACTACGTCATTTTCTAGGCTATTCCACTGCCTTACAACTCTATGACTGAAGAAATACTTCCTACTATCTCTCTGACTCATTTGTGTCTTCAACTTCCAATTGTGGCCTCTTGTTTCTGGTCCCCTCCCTGGAACATCCTGTCTTGTCCACCTTGTCTATTCCACGCAGTATTTTATATGTCGTTATCATGTCTCCCCTGACCCTCCTTCCTCCAGTGTGGTCAGGCCGATTTCCCTTAATCTTTCCTCATAGGACATTCCCCTTAGCTCTGGAACTAACCTTGTCGCAAACCTTTGTACTTTCTCTAGTTTCTTGACGTGCTTATCAAGTGCGGGTTCCAAACAGGTGCTACATACTCCAGTATGGGCCTGACATACACGGTGTACAGTGTCTTGAATGATTCCTTACTAAGGTATCGAATGCTGTTCTCAGGTTTGCCAGGCGCCCATATGCTGCAGCAGTATCTGATTGATGTGTGCTTCCGGAGACATGCTCGGTGTTATACTCACCCCAAGATCTTTCTCCTTGAGTGAGGTTTGCAGTCTTTGGCCACCTAGCCTATACTCTGTCTGTGGTCTTCTGTGCCCCTCCCCCATCTTCATGACTTTGCATTTGGCAGGATTAATTCGATGTTGTGTGTGTGTGGGGGGGTGGTGTGTGTGTGTGTGTTGTGTGTGTGTGTGTGTGTGTGTGTGTGTGTGTGTCGTGTGTGTGTGTGTGTGTGTGTGTGTGTGTGTGTGTGTGTGTGGTGTGTGTGTGTGTGTGTTGTGTGTGTGTGTGTGGTGTGTGTGTGTGTGTGTGTGTGTGTGTGTTGTGTGTGTTGTGTGTGTGTTGGTGTGTGTGTGTGTGTGTCTGTGTGTGTGTGTGTGTGGTGTGTGTGTGTGTGTGTGTGTGTGTGTGTGTGTGTGTGTGTGTGTGTTGTGTGTTGTGTGTGTGGTGTGTGTGTGTGTGTGTGTGTGTGTGTGTGTGTGTGTGTTGTGTGTGTGTGTGTGTGTGTGTGTGTGTGTGTGTGTGTGTGTGTGGTGTGTGTGGTGTGCGTGGTGTGTGTGTGTGTGTGTGTGTGTGTGTGTGTGTGTGTGTGTGTGTGTGTTGTGTGTGTGTGTGTGTGTCTGTGTGTGTGTGTGTGTGTACTCACCTAAATATGGTTGCAGGGGCCGAGTCACTGCTCCTGACGCCGCCTCTTTACTGGTCACTACTAGTTCACTCTTCCTGCTCCATGAACTTTATCATATCTCTTCTTAAAGCTATGTGTGGATCCTGCCTCCACTACATGACTTCCCAGACTATTGCACTTCCTGACAACCCTGTGTGTGAAGAAATTCTCCCTAACATCCCTGTGATTCATCTGAGTCTTCAATTTCCAATTGTGACCCCTTGATGCTGTGTCTCATCTCTGGAACATCCTGTCTCTGTTCACCTTGTCAATTCCTCTCAGTAATTTATATGTCGTCATCATATCCCCCCTATCACTCCAATCATCCAGTGTCGTCAGGTCGATTTCCCATAACCTCTACTCGTAGGATATGCCCCTTAGCTCCTGGATTAGTCTTGTTGCAACCCTTTGCACTTTCTGTAATTTCTTTAAGTGATTGGCTTGTGCTGCATACTCCAGTATATGCCTGACATACACGGTGTACAGGGTCCTGAACGATTCCTTATTGAGATGACGGAATGCAATTCTGAGGTTTGCTTGGCCCCTATATGCTGCAGTAATTATTTGGTTGATGAGTGCCTCAGTAGATGTGTCTGGTGTTATAATCACCCCAAGATCCTTTTCCTTGAGTGAGGTTTATAGTCTCTAGCCCCCCTAGACTGTACTCCGTCTACGGTCTTCTTTGCCCTTCGCCAATCTTCGTGACTTTGCACTTGGTGGGGTTAAACTCCAGGATCCAGTTTCTGAACCAGGCCTTCAACCTGTCCAGATCTTTTTGTAGTTCTGCCTGGTCCTCGTCCGATTGAATTCTTCTCATCAACTTCACATCATCTGCAAACAGTGACACTTCTGAGGCTATTCCTTCCGTCAAGCCGTTCACATATACCAGAAACAGCACCGGTCCTACGACTGACCCCTGTGGAACCCCGCTCGTAACAGGCGCCCACTCTGACACCTCGTCACGTACCATTACTCGCTGATGTCTTCCTGACAGGTATTCCCTGATCCATTGCAGTGTCTTCCCTGTTATACCTACCTGGTCCTCCATCTTATGGACTAATCTCTTGTGTGGAACTGTGTCAAAAAACTTCTTACAGTCCAAGAAAACGCAGTCTACCCACACCTCTCTCTCTCTTGTCTTACTGCTGTCACCCTGTTATAGAACTCCAGTAGGTTTGTGGCACAGGATTTCCCATCCCTGAAACTGTGCTGGTTGTCGTTGATAAGCTCATTCCTTTCTAGGTGCTCCATCACTCTTCTCTGATAATCTGTCCATGACTTTTCATACTATATATGTCAGTGTCACTGGTGTGTAGTTTAATGCTACGTGTCTGTCTCCTGTTTTTTAAAATTTGGGACTACATTTACTGTCTTCCATACCTCAGGTAGTCGCACGGTTTCGCTTAGCAGCCTCTTCACCTCTTCTTCGGTTGTATGCATTGTGTCGAACACATGATGGTGTACCCCACCTCTCCGTCTTTCTGGAGTCCCTTCAGTCTCCTCAGTGAACACTTCTTCAAATCTCATATTGAGCTCCACACATACTTCGCGGTCGTTTCTTGTGATCTCCCCTCCTTCCTTCCTCAGTCTGGTTACCTTGTCCTTGACTGTTTTCCTCGTGATGTGGCTGCACAAAAGCTTAGAGTCAGATTTGTCTTTGACTGCTATGTCATTTTCGTATTGACGTTGGGCCTCCTTTTTTAACTGTGCATATTGATTTCAGGCTGTATGATTGCTCTCCTTATTCTCCTGGGTCCTTTGCCTTCTATATTTGTTCCATTCTGTATCACACTTTGCTTTGGCCTCTCTTCACATTTGAGTGAACCAAGGGCTCATCCTAGTGTGTGTACTCACCTAATTGTGGTTGCAGGGGTCGAGACTCAGCTTCTGGCCCCGCCTCTTCACTGATCGCTACTGGGTCCTCTCTCTCTCTGCTTCCTGAGCTTTGTTATACCTCTTCTTAAAACTATGTATGGTTCCTGCCTCCACTACTTCACTTGCTAGGCTATTCCACTTGCTGACAACTCTATGACTGAAGAAATACTTCCTAACGTCCCTGTGACTCGTCTGAGTCTTCAGCTTCCAGTTGTGACCCCTTGTCCCTGTGTCCCCTCTCTGGAAACATCCTATCTCTGTCCACCTGTCTATTCCCCGCAGTATCTTGTATGTCGTTATCATGTCTCCCCTGACCCTTCTGTCCTCCAATGTCGTCAGTCCGATTTCCTTAACCTTTCCTCGTACGACATTCCTTAAGCTCTGGGACTAGCCTTGTTGCAAACCTTTGTACTTTCTCTAACTTCTTGACTTGCTTGACCAGGTGTGGGTTCCAGACTGGTGCTGCATACTCCAGTATGGGCCTAACATACACAGTGTACAGTGTCTTGAACGATTCCTTATTAAGGTATCGGAACGCTATTCCTCAGGTTTGCCAGCGCCCGTATGCGCAGCAGTTATTTGGTTGATGTGTGCCTCCGGTGATGTGCTCGGTGTTATGGTCACCCCAAGGTCTTTCTCCCTGAGTGAGGTCTGTAGTCTTTGTCCACCTAGCCTATACTCTGCCTGCGGTCTTCTTTGCCCGTCCACAATCTTCATGACTTTGCATTTGGCTGGATTGAATTCGAGAAGCCAGTCACTGGACCACATGTCCAGCCTGTCCAGGTCTCTTTGCAGTCCTGCCTCATCCTAGTCCGATTTAATTCTTCTCATCAACTTCACGTCATCTGCAAACAGGGACACTTCAGAGTCTATTCCTTCCATCATGTCGTTCACATATATCAAAAATAGCACTGGTCCTAGAACTGACCCCTGTGGGACCCCGCTCGTAACAGGCGCCCACTGTGATACCTCTTCACGTACCATGACTCGTTGCTGCCTCCCTGTCAGGTATTCCCTTATCCATTGCAGTGCCCTGATCCTCCAGCTTCTGCACTAATCTCTTGTGGGGAACTGTGTTAAAGGCCTTCCTGCAGTCTAGGAAAACGCAATCTACCCACCCCTCTCTCTCGTGTCTTACTTCTGTTACCTTGCCATAAAACTCCAGGAGGTTTGTGATACAAGATTTGCCTTCCTTGAACCCATGCTGGTTTTCATTTATAATCTTGTTCCTTTCCAGGTGTTCGACCACTGTCCTCCTGATAATCTTCTCCATGACTTTGCACACAATACATGTCAGAGACACAGGTCTGTAATTTAGTGCCTCGTTTCTGTTTCCTTTCTTAAATATGGGGACTACATTAGCTGTCTTCCATTTCTCAGGTAGTTGCCCAGTTTCAAGGGATGTGTTGAAGATTGTGGTTAGAGGCACGCACAGCATCTCTGCTCCTTCTCTAAGGACCCATGGGGAGATGTTGTCCGGTCCCATCACCTTTGAGGTGTCAAGGTCACTTAAGAGCTTCTTCACCTCCTCTTCAGTTGTTCGTATGTCATCCAACACTTGTTGGTATATTCCCTCTTGATGTTCCCTTCTGTGCTGTCTTCCCACAGCCCTTCCTGTCTCTACTGTAAAAACTTCCTTAAATCTCCTGTTCAGCTCCTCACATACCTCCTGATCATTTCTTGTGAGTTCTCCACCTTCTGTCCTTAATCTGATCACCTGGTCTTTGACTGTTGTCTTCCTCCTGATGTGGCTATACAACAGTTTCGGGTCAGACTTGATTGTCGATGCTATGTCATTTTCATACTGTCGCTGGGCCTCCCTCCTTACCTGTGCATACTCATTCCTGGCTCTGCGACTGATCTCCCTATTTTCGTGTGTTCTCTGCCTTCTGTACTTTTTCCATTCTCTATTGCATTTTGTTTTTGCCTCTTTACACCGTCGGGTAAACCAGGGGCTCGTTCTGGTCTTCCCGTTGTTACTGTTGCCCTTGGGAATAAACCTTTCCACTGCCTCCTTTCATTTTGTTGTTACATTTCCATCATTTCATTTACTGGCTTCCTGCCAGTTCTCTGTCCCACTGGACCTCCCGCAGGAAGTTCTTCAAACCTATGGAGTCCTCCTCTTTTATATTCAGGCTTTTCCCATTCAACTCCTGTTATTCTCTCCACTTGCAGCTCTACTATGTATTCAAAGCACAGAACCACGTGGTCGCTAGCTCCTAGGGACTCTCATACTGATGTCCTCAATGTCTGAGCTGCCCAGGGTGAACACAAGGTCCAATCTTGCTGGTTCATCCTCCCCTCTCAATCTGGTAGTGTCCTTAACATGTTGGTGCATGAGGTTTTCCAGCACCACGTCCAACATCTTGGATCTCCATGTTCGGGACCCCCCATGTGGCTCCAGGTTTCCCAGTCAATCTCCCTGTGGTTGAAATCCCCCATAACCAACAACTTTGCTCTGCTGGAGTGAGCTCTTCTTGCCACCTCAGCAAGTGTGTCCACCATTGCTATGATGCTCTCTTCATATTCCTCTCTTGGCCTCCTGCAGTTCTGTGGTGGATTATACATCACTGCAATGACCACTTTGTGTTCCCCAGACTGAAGTGTCACCTGCTATGTAGTCCTCTTTCTCCCGTCTCATCTATGCCTTCCATTTTCTCGAATTTCCATCTGTTTTTTACGAGCAGAGCAACCTCACCTCCCCCCCTGCCCCTTCTATCTTTCCTCATGATCTGGTACCTGGTGGGAAGATTGCATCTGTTATTGTGTCCGTGAGTTTTGTTTCTGTAACTGCTATGATGTCTGGGGACTTCTCATTGATTCTTTCTTGCCATTCCTCATGTTTATTCGTTAATCCATCTGCATTTGTGTACCAAACCTTCAACTTCTGTTCTAATACTGTAACTGTGGTGTGGGGGTGAAAACAGAGGGATCGGTGTGTGATTGTTGGTTTGGATTGTTCAGTTGCCTTGGGGGTGTCGTGGCTGGAGTCCTTCTGCAGGTGTTTCTGAGGGGTGCGCTTGTCCTTCCATTTGATCCTGGATTATTCTGCTCTCCTTTTTCATTTCCTCCCATTTCTCCTTTCGTTTTTGAACTCTCTCTTTCATTGTCTTCCTTTCGTCCTGTGTTCTGTCTCGATCGAGGTACACACTCCGGAACTCCTCCTTGCCTCTCAGCCGTGCTTTCTCCTGCAGGATCATAGTTCGGGTTGATTCTGCCTTGAAAATTACTTTGAGAGGCCGATTCCTTTCTTTGTGAACCACCCAATTCTCCGAAAATTTGCCACCTGGGTCATGTCCCCCTCGCCTATCACCTTCATGATATCTTCAATCGCTTTTTTGTCCTCCTGCTTTCTTTCATCATAAGTTTCCCCTTTAGCTTCGTCTAGCCCATAGACAAACACGGAGCTCTCCCTTTCCACCTCCCACTGTGACTCCCATTGCATCCTCTGTGTTTTAGTTCCTTCCCGTGGAGTGTTCCTTCCTTCAGTCCCTTCCCTAGTTATGGCCCCTATGCTTCTTGGTTTGTCCTTCCTGCTCACCTGTTCCTGGCCCCCACAGGTATCTGGTAAGGTCCTTGCACATGTCCTAGTTCCTTCAATGTCTTCCAACCTCTCATTCTGTCCTAGTGTGCTCCCTGTCTTCGTTTTGGCTCCTGACCCC
>NC_069411.1:13786593-13794093 GCF_026875155.1 Cherax quadricarinatus | reverse complement strand
TGTCTCCTTTCCTAGCTCCTTTCGCTTTTTTGTCCTCTCCCTCAGCTGCTGTCATTCTGTTTGTGTTCTGTCTCTGTCTAGGAACACCCTCTTGTACTCTTCCGAGTATTTCAACCGTGGTTTCTCTTGAAGAATCCTGTTCCACACTGTTTCTGTCCTGAGAATCAGCTTGATCAGTCGTTTTCTCCCCTTCAAGTACCCCCCTATTCTCTGAAAATTTACAATCTCGTCCATGTCTTCTTCATCTATTTCCGTGATGATGTTCTCAATTTCCGTTCTGTCTGCCTGCCGTCTTTCAGTGTGTGTCCTTTCCTCTCTCTCCTGAAGCTCATGGATAAACACTGATTTTGCCCTTTCCTCCTCCCATTGCCTCTCCCTCTGTGACTCTGGTTCCTGTCTGTACATGATCATTTTCTCCCTTGATTTTTCCAGTGACTCTTGGTAGCATGGTTGTGCCTCTGCATTCGACCTAACACCCTCTCTATCTGCACCCAGTTGCTCTTCCCTTTCACTCCTTGGCCCTTCTTGGCAGGCTGATATGACCTTAGCATAATTCATATCTCCTTCCTTCCTGTTCGGCCTCTCAGCTTCATGTGCTGTCTTCTCTGGTCACTGCCCTTGTAACTTGTTTCAGCCTGTTTACCTCAACTTCTAGGACCCTTATCCTGGCTATTGCAGTTTCGACTTGTGTGTGTGTGTGTGTGTGTGTGTGTGTGTACTCGCCTAATTGTGGTTGCAGGGGTCGAGACTCAGCTCTTGGCCCCGCCTCTTCACTGATCGCTACTAGGTCCTCTCCCTCTCTGCTTCCTGAGCTTTGTCATACCTCCTCTTAAAACTATGTATGGCTCCTGCCTCCACTACCTCACTTGCTAGGCTATTCCACTTCCTGACGACTCTATGACTGAAGAAATACTTCCTAACGTCCCTGTGAATCGTATGAGTCTTCAGCTTCCAATTGTGATCCCTTGTTTCTGTGTCCCCTCTCTGGAACATCCTGTCTCTGTCCACCTTGTCTATTCCCCGCAGTATCTTGTATGTCGTTTTCATGTCTCCCCTGACCCTTCTGTCCTCCAGTGTCGTCAGTCCGATTTTCCTTAACCTTTCCTTGTACGACATTCCCCTGAGCTCTGGAACTAGCCTTGTTGCAAACCTTTGTACTTTCTCTAACTTCTTGACGTGCTTGACCAGGTGTGGGTTCCAGACTGGTGCTGCATACTCCAGTATGGGCCTAACATACACAGTGTACAGTGTCTTGAACGATTCCTTATTAAGGTATCGGAACGCTATTCTCAGGTTTGCCAGGCGCCCGTATGCTGCAGCAGTTATTTGGTTATGTGTGCCTCCGGTGACGTGCTCGGTGTTATGGTCAATCCAAGATCTTTCTCCTTGAGTGAGGTCTGTAGTCTTTGTCCACCTAGTCTATACTCTGTCTGCGGTCTTCTTTGCCCCTCCCCAATCATCATGACTTTGCATTTGGCAGGGTTGAATTCGAGAAGCCAGTTTCTGGACCACGTGTCCCGCCTGTCCAGGTCTCTTGCAGTCCTGCCTCATCCTCATCCGATTTAATTCTTCTCATCAGCTTCACATCATCTGCGAATAGGGACACTTCAGAGTCTATTCCTTCCATCATGTCGTTCGCATATATCAAAAATAGCAGGTATTCCCTGATCCATTGCAGTGCCCTCCCTGTTATATGCGCCTGATCCTCCAGCTTCTGCGCTAATCTCTTGTGAGGAACTGTGTCAAAGGCCTTCCTGCAGTCCAGGGTCCTGAATGACTCCTTATTTAGATGTCGGGATGGTGTTCTGAGGTTTGCCAGGCGCCCATATACTGCAGCAGTTATTTGGTTGATATGCTCCTCAGGAAATGTTCCCCGTGTTATACTCACACCAAAAGATCCTTTTCCTTGAGTGAGTTTTGTAGGCTCTGGCCCCCTAGACTGTACTCCGTCTCCGTCTAGGTTCTTCTTTGCCCTTCCCCAATCTTCATGACTTTGCACTTGGTGGGGTTGAATTCCAGGAGCCAGTTTCTGGACCAGGCCTGCAGTCTGTTCAGATCCCTCTGTAGTTGTGCCTGGTCTTCGTTTGATTGAATTCTTCTCATCAACTTCACGTCATCTGGAAACAGGAACACTTCTGAGACTATTCCTTCCGTCATGTCGTTCACAAATACCAGAAATAGCACCGGTCCTAGGACTAATCCCTGTGGCACCCCTCTCGTTACCAGTGCCCACTCTGACACCTCGCCACGTACCATGACTCACTGTTGTCTTCCCGACAGGTTTTCCCTGATCCACTTTAGTGCCTTCCCTGTTATCCCTGCCTGGACCTCCAGCTTCTGCACTAATCTCTTGTGTGGAACTGTGTTAAACGCCTTCTTACAGTCCAAGAAAATGCAATCTACCCACTCCTCTCTCTCATGTCTTACTGCCGTCACCCTGTCATTGAACTCCAAAAGGCTTGTGACGCAGGATTTCCTGTCCCTGAAACCGTGCTGGCTGTCGCTGATAAGCTCATTCCTTTCTAGGTGCTCCACCATTCTTCCCCTGATAATTTTCTCCATGACCTAGCATACTATACATGTCAGTGACACTGGTCTGTAGTTCAGTGCTTCCTGTCTGTCTCTTTTTTAAAAACTGGGACTACATATGCTGTCTTCCATACTTCCAGTAGTCGTCCTGTTTCGACAGATGTGTTGAAGATTGAAGATTGAGACACTTATGCAGCATATGGGAATCTTTATTCAGGAAACGTTTCGCCACACAGTGGCTTCATAAGTCCAATACAAAGAGGAAGGCGTAAGGAGAGGAGGAGTATGAGGTAATCAGTCCCTCAGCCTGGAGTCGATGTGTTCAGTCCATCAATCTTGTAGAATGTGCAGCATAGGGCCGTAGACGTGGCTTATATACTGTAGTGAGGTGAGGTGAAGCAGGCGGAGGCGGGGTCATAGTGGTACCATCCACTAGTCGAAGTAGGTCTTCGTCCAAAGGTTGAACAAGTGTTGAAGAATTCTTTGTAACAAGATCCCATGATGCTGCCGTGTCTGACAGTTGTGATGAAATGGTTTGAAAAACCGACAAGTTGAAGATTGAGACACTTATGCAGCATATGGGAATCTTTATTCAGGAAACGTTTCGCCACACAGTGGCTTCATCAGTCCAATACAAAGAGGAAGGCGTAAGGAGAGGAGGAGTATGAGGTAATCAGTCCCTCAGCCTGGAGTCGATGTGTTCAGTCCATCAATCTTGTAGAATGTGCAGCATAGGCCGTAGACGTGGCTTATATACTGTAGTGAGGTGAGGTGAAGCAGGCGGAGGCGGGGTCATAGTGGTACCATCCACTATCGAAGTAGGTCTTCGTCCAAAGGTTGAACAAGTGTTGAAGAATTCTTTGTAACAAGATCCCATGATGCTGCCGTGTCTGACAGTTGTGATGAAATGGTTTGAAAAACCGACAAGTTGAAGATTGAGACACTTATGCAGCATATGGGAATCTTTATTCAGGAAACGTTTCGCCACACAGTGGCTTCATCAGTCCAATACAAAGAGGAAGGCGTAAGGAGAGGAGGAGTATGAGGTAATCAGTCCCTCAGCCTGGAGTCGATGTGTTCAGTCCATCAATCTTGTAGAATGTGCAGCATAGGGCCGTAGACGTGGCTTATATACTGTAGTGAGGTGAGGTGAAGCAGGCAGAGGCGGGTCATAGTGGTACCATCCACTAGTCGAAGTAGGTCTTCGTCCAAAGGTTGAACAAGTGTTGAAGAATTCTTTGTAACACTTGTTCAACCTTTGGACGAAGACCTACTTCGACTAGTGGATGGTACCACTATGACCCCGCCTCCGCCTGCTTCACCTCACCTCACTACAGTATATAAGCCACGTCTACGGCCCTATGCTGCACATTCTACAAGATTGATGGACTGAACACATCGACTCCAGGCTGAGGGACTGATTACCTCATACTCCTCCTCTCCTTACGCCTTCCTCTTTGTATTGGACTGATGAAGCCACTGTGTGGCGAAACGTTTCCTGAATAAAGATTCCCATATGCTGCATAAGTGTCTCAATCTTCAACTTGTCGGTTTTTCAAACCATTCATCACAACTGTCAGACACGGCAGCATCATGGGATCTTGTTACAAAGAATTCTTCAACACTTGTTCAACCTTTGGACGAAGACCTACTTCGACTAGTGGATGGTACCACTATGACCCCGCCTCCGCCTGCTTCACCTCACCTCACTACAGTATATAAGCCACGTCTACGGCCCTATGCTGCACATTCTACAAGATTGATGGACTGAACACATCGACTCCAGGCTGAGGGACTGATTACCTCATACTCCTCCTCTCCTTACGCCTTCCTCTTTGTATTGGACTGATGAAGCCACTGTGTGGCGAAACGTTTCCTGAATAAAGATTCCCATATGCTGCATAAGTGTCTCAATCTTCAACATGTCGGTTTTTCAAACCATTTCATCACAACTGTCAGACACGGCAGCATCATGGGATCTTGTTACAAAGAATTCTTCAACACTTGTTCAACCTTTGGACGAAGACCTACTTCGACTAGTGGATGGTACCACTATGACCCCGCCTCCGCCTGCTTCACCTCACCTCACTACAGTATATAAGCCACGTCTACGGCCCTATGCTGCACATTCTACAAGATTGATGGACTGAACACATCGACTCCAGGCTGAGGGACTGATTACCTCATACTCCTCCTCTCCTTACGCCTTCCTCTTTGTATTGGACTGATGAAGCCACTGTGTGGCGAAACGTTTCCTGAATAAAGATTCCCATATGCTGCATAAGTGTCTCAATCTTCAACTTGTCGGTTTTTCAAACCATTTCATCACACATGTGTTGAAGATTGTTGTTAGTGGTACACAAAGCGCCTCTGCTCCGTCTCTCAAGACCCATGGAGAGATGTTATCCGGCTCCATTGCCTTTGAGGTATCTAGCTCGCTTAGCAGCCTCTTCACTTCTTCCTCAGTTGTATGTACTGTGTCCAACACTTGATGGTGTACCCCACCTCTCCGTCTTTCTGGAATTTCTTCTGTCTCCTCTGTGAACACTTCTTTGAGTCTCATGTTGAGCTCCTCACATGCTCCTTCCTTCCTCAGCCTTATTACCTTGCACTTGACTTTTGTTTTCCTTTTGATGTGACTGTACAAGAACTTCGGGTCAGATTTGGCTTGGACTGCTGTGTAATTTTCGCATAGTCGTTGGGCCTCTCTTCTTACCTGTGCAAACTCTTTTCATGCTCTACGACTGTTCTTATTCTCCTGATTCCTATGCCTTCTATACTTCTTCTATTCTCTAGCACACTTGGTTTTGGCCTCTCTTCACCTTTGAGTAAACCAAGGACTCATCCTGGCCTTCTCGTTGTTTCTGTTACCCTTCGGTACAAACCTCTCCTCAGCTTCCTTGCATATTGTTGTCACATATTCCATCATCTCATTTACTAACTTCCCTGCCAGTGTTCTGTCCCACTGAACCTCGTGCAGGAAATTCTTCATGACTCTGTAGTCCCTCTCTTGTAGTTGGGCTTTATTCTTCCTGCCCTTCGTATTCGAAGCTCAGAACTACATGATCACTGGCCCCGAGGGGTCTTTCATATGTGATGTCCTCAATATTTATAATACTCGAGGTGAATACTAGGTCCAGTCTTGCTGGTTCATCCTCTTCCCTCTCTCTGGTAGTGTCCCTTACATGTTGGTACATGAGGTTTTCCAGTACCACCTCCACCATCTTAGCCCTCCACGTTTCTAGGCCCCCATTTGGCTCCAAGTTTTCCCAGTCAATTTCTTTGTGATTGAAGTCACCAACAATCAGAAGCTTTGCATGAGCCCTTCTGGCCTCTTCAGCCACCGTGTCAGCCATCGTTCCGTTACTCTCATCATACCCTTGCCTATGCCTCCTGCTGTTCTGTGGTGGGGTATACATCGCTGCAATTACCACCTTGGGACCTCCAGACTGAAGTGTTCCTATTGTGTAGTCTCTTGCTTCACGTCTGTCTCCTCTCTCTCCAGCTCATCAAAATCCCATTGGTTTTTGATGAGCTGTCTTTCCTCAGTATCTGATATCCCGTTGGAAAGATGGAATCTGTTATCATTCCTGTGAGCTTGGTTTCTGTGAGCGCTATGATGTCCGGTGTATATGTGTGTGTGTGTGTGTGTGTGTGTTCTCATCTAGTTTTACTCACCTAGTTGTTGTTGCAGGGGTCGAATCACAGCTCCTGGCCCTGCCTCTTCACTGGTCCCTGTGTGTGTGTGTGTGTGTGTGTGTGTGTGTGGTGTGTGTGTGTGTGTGTGTGTGTGTGTGTTGAATATTGCAGGAATGGGCAGGGGTGGTGAGGGAGTGCTTGTGTTTGCTTGTACTTACGGTTGGTGTTGAACTCTAGCTCTTGGTTCTTGTCTCTCAACCTGTAGTGGATGAAACAGATTTTGTTTAATAGACAAGAATCAGTAGTACTGGCAGGTCTGTCACAGAGTACCGCAAGACTCACTCCTTCACCCCTCAAAAACAAAATATTTTTTAATTAACTGAAATGTTTACCCTTTGCTGTTAAGTTTAAAGCTTATCGACTGTACCGTTATCATTAAGGCTGCCTCTTACCTGTTCACAACCAGAAGAAATATTTTATTACCCATGATAAGAGTTGAAGTAAAAGCTTTGTGTATATTCTGTGGTATATATACACCTCTCAGTGTATATTTTGTGGTAAATATACACCTCTCAGTGTATATTTTGTGGTATATATACACCTCTCAGTGTATATTCTGTGGGATATATACACCTCTCAGTGTATATTCTGTGGGATATATACACCTCTCAGCGTATATTCTGTGGGATATGTACAACCCCTCAGTGTATATTCTGAGGTATATATACACCTCTCAGTGTATATTCTGTGGGATATATACACCTCTCAGTGTATATTTTGTGGTAAATATACACCTCTCAGTGTATATTTTGTGGTAAATATACACCTCTCAGTGTATATTTTGTGGTATATATACACCTCTCAGTGTATATTCTGTGGGATATATACACCTCTCAGTGTATATTCTGTGGGATATATACACCTCTCAGTGTATATTCTGTGGGATATGTACAACCCCTCAGTGTATATTCTGAGGTATATATACACCTCTCAGTGTATATTCTGTGGGATATATACACCTCTCAGTGAATATTTTGTGGGATATATACACCTCTCAGCGATATACACCTCGCAGCGTATATTCTGTGGTATATATACACCTCGCAGCGTATATTCTGCGGGATATATACACCTCTCAGTGTATATTCTGTGGGATATATACACCTCTCAGTGTATATTCTGTGGGATATATACACCCATCAGTGTATATTCTGAGGTATATATACACCTCTCAGTGTATATTCTGTGGGATATATACACCCCTCAGTTTTATTCGAGGTTTTATATACACTCTCAGTGTATATTCTGTGGGATATATACACCTCTCAGTGT
>NC_069411.1:13781593-13784093 GCF_026875155.1 Cherax quadricarinatus | reverse complement strand
GAGGCAAGTTGTCCTCCCTCTCTGCCCTGCTGCCAGCCAGGAAGTCTCTCACCACCATCTGAAGAAAACTATGTTCTCCACTGTTCTTGTTGTGACGTAAAGTCATCGCGTGGTCGAGTTTGCTCTTGTTGGTTATCCCAGTATACTTCTTGTTTCCTGCAGAACTATGTTTTTAAAGGCTTCTTTAGCACTGGTGATTTTTATACATGTCCAGATAGGTATCTATGCACAGTGGTAGTTAGGCTTTGGAAGCTGCAGGACTCAGATTCAGAAATTTGGGAGTTTTGTGACTTGGTGGAAGACTTGCTGATTCTCCGCAGCTAGGTCGGTGTTTTTCTCTATATTCCTCGTCCTGTTGTTATGCTGCTTACGGCTACTTTGTTCATATTGCTGTTTGGTGAACTAGTTGCATCGCTGTTCAAGCAAGTTCTGAATAGTCAAAAAAAATCGAACTATTCAAAATTTGCAATAAATTCGCCTTAAGCCAGAAAATGAGAGAAGCGACCAAACTGGAAAATTCTCTTGACCTTATTGTCTCAAATAATGAGGATCAGGTATGACAAAATGTGACATAACATCTAATTCAGATTAAAACGTAATAGAAATTCTGACCTGTATACAGCAGTCATGAGGGTGTATACACCAAAATACATCCAGCCATGGGGGTATATACACCAAAATACAACCAGTCATGATTGTGTATACACCAAAATACAACCAGTCATGAGGGTGCATTCACCAAAATACAACCAGTCATGAGGGTTGTATACACCAAAATACAACCAGTCATGAGGGTATATACACCAAAATACAACCAGTCATGAGGGTGTATTCACCAAAATACAACCAGTCATGAGGGTATATACACCAAAATACAACCAGTCATGAGGGTATATACACCAAAATACAACCAGTCATGAGGGTATATACACCAAAATACAACCAGTCATGAGGGTGTATACACCAAAATACAACCAGTCATGAGGTATATACACCAAAATACAACCAGTCATGAGGGATATACACCAAAATACAACCAGTCATGAGGGTATATACACCAAAATACAACCAGTCATGAGGGTGTATACACCAAAATACAACCAGTCATGAGGGTGTATACACCAAAATACAACCAGTCATGAGGGTATATACACCAAAAAAACAACCAGTCATGAGGGTATATACACCAAAATACAACCAGTCATGAGGGTGTATACACCAAAATACAACCAGTCATGAGGGTATATACACCAAAATACAACCAGTCATGAGGGTGTATACACCAAAATACAACCAGTCATGAGGATGTATACACCAAAATACAACCAGTCATGAGGATGTATACACCAAAATACAACCAGTCATCACGGTGTATACACCAAAATACAACCAGTAATGAGAGTGTATACACCAAAATACAACCAGTCATGAGGGTATATACACCAAAATGCAACCAGTCATGAGGGTATATACACCAAAATACAACCAGTCATGAGGGTATATACACCAAAATACAACCAGTCATGAGGGTGTATACACCAAAATACAACCAGTCATGAGGGTGTATACACCAAAATACAACCAGTCATGAGGGTATATACACCAAAATACAACAAGTCATGAGGGTATATACACCAAAATACAACCAGTCATGAGGGTGTATACACCAAAATACAACCAGTCATGAGGGTATATACACCAAAATACAACCAGTCATGAGGGTGTATACACCAAAATACAACCAGTCATGAGGATGTATACACCAAAATACAACCAGTCATGAGGATGTATACACCAAAATACAACCAGTCATCACGGTGTATACACCAAAATACAACCAGTAATGAGAGTGTATACACCAAAATACAACCAGTCATCACGGTGTATACACCAAAATACAACCAGTCATGAGGGTATAATACACCAAAATACAACCAGTCACGAGGGTATATACACCAAAATACAACCAGTCATGAGGGTGTATACACCAAAATACAACCAGTCATGAGGGTATATACACCAAAATACAACCAGTCATGAGGGTGTATACACCAAAATACAACCAGTCATGAGGATGTATACACCAAAATACAACCAGTCATGAGGATGTATACACCAAAATACAACCAGTCATCACGGTGTATACACCAAAATACAACCAGTAATGAGAGTGTATACACCAAAATACAACCAGTCATCACGGTGTATACACCAAAATACAACCAGTCATGAGGGTATATACACCAAAATACAACCAGTCACGAGGGTATATACACCAAAATACAACCAGTCATCACGGTGTATACACCAAAATACAACCAGTCACGAGGGTATATACACCAAAATACAACCAGTCATGAGGGTGTATACACCAAAATACAACCAGTCATGAGGGTGTATACACCAAAATACAACCAGTCATGAGGGTGTATAAAACAAATTCAATTTCAATACGAAAATAATACCTGGGATATAATAAGTCATGACCTTACTAAAATAT
>NC_069411.1:13764093-13776593 GCF_026875155.1 Cherax quadricarinatus | reverse complement strand
CCACTTGTTTTTGCCCCCCCCTGCCCTTTGGGAAAACCCTGGGCTCATCCTGGTTTTTTCATTACCCCTTTTCCCTTGGGGTAAAAAACCTCTCCTCAGCCCCTTGCTTTTTTTGCTAATTTTCCATATCTCATTAACGGGTTTCCCCCCGCCAGTTCTTGCCCCATGCCCCCCGTTCGGTATTCCTCTTTCCCCGGGGTTTTTCCCCCTTTCTTGTAGTTTGGCTTCATTCTTTCCTGGCCTTCCTGTTTCCCCCTCCCTTTGCTCTACTGGTATTCGACCTTAAAACCACAGGTCCGGGCCCCAAGGGGTCTTTCATATGTATGCCTCGATATCGCACTACTAAAGGTGAATCTAAGCCCACCTTTGCTGGTTCATCCTCTCCTCTCTTCTTGAAACCCTTACGTGTTGGTAATAAAAGTTGCCCAGTACCAAACCTCCATATTTTGCCCCCATGTATCTTGGCCCCCTGTGGTCCAAGTTCTCCAATCGATCCCCTTTGTCGTTAAAGTCACCCATGATCGGGGTTTTTCCCCGCATGCATGACCTTCTGGCCACTCTACCCAGGGGGGGCAACCATCGCTCTATTCCCCTTGCGTACTCTTTGTTTGGCCTCCTGCTTTTTTCTGTGGGGGGTTTATCATCATGCTATTACCCTTGGGGACCCCCGAGTGAAGGTTCCACATGTAATACTTTTCTCCCATCTCCTTTCTCCAGTCATCAAAACCCAGCGATTTTTGATCAGCAACGCCACCCTCCCCCCCCCCTGTTCCCTCTGTCTTTCCTCGGTTTTGGTATCCCTTTGGGAAAAGAGGCATTGTTATCAACCTGTAAGCTTGGTTTCTGTGGACTAGATGCCCGGGTGTGCTTTTTGACTCTTTGGGCCACCCCTCCCACTTTTTTGTTTTTCCCTCGCGTTTGTGTACATATCTTCGTTTCCTTTCAACCACTGTGGTTTGGGGGCCTGTAGGGTGGGAGACTGGTGGCATCTGTGGGATTCTATAGCTCAGTTTGGGGTGGGGGTGGGGTTGGATTGTATGTTGTTGGGATGGTGTGATGGGTTGTATGGTTTAAAGGGAGTTTTGTGTGTGTTTGCCCTTGCTGTTCGTCCTGCCTGATGACCCTGCGGGGTTCCTCTTGCCCCCTTTCCTACTCCTTTCGCTTTTTTGTCCTCCCCCTCAGTGTCGTTCGTTTTTTCTGTCTCTGCTAGGAACACCCTTTTGTACTCTTGGGAGTTTTTTAATCGGGTTTCTCTTGGAGATCCTTTTCCCGCACTTTTTCCGTCCTGAGAATCACTTGATTGGTCGTTTTCTCCCCTTCGAGTACCCCCCTTTTCTCTGAAAATTTACAATCTCCCCACCTTCACCTATTTCCGTGATGATTTTCTCAATCTCCTTTCTTTCTTCTGCTTTTTTCAGTGTTGTTTCCTTCTCTCCTGAAGCCCATGGAAAAAAATGATTTTCCCTTTCTTCCCCCCTTGCCTCACCCTCTGTGACTCTGGTCCTGTGTATGTGGTCAGTTTTCTCCCTTGTTTTTTCCAGGGGCTCTTGATGCCTTTTTGTGCCCAGTTTCGCCCTATCACCCCCCCCATCTGCAACCAGCTGATTTTCCCCTTTTCACCCTTGGTCCCCTTGGCAATTTGATGTGACCTTAGCATAATTCAAAATTTCCCTTTCCCTTCCTGGGGCCTCGCAGCTTCTATGCTGTTCTTCTCTGGTCACTGCCCCTGTAACTCGCTTCAGCCTTTTTATCTCAATTTTCTAGGACCCTTATCTTGGCTACTGCATTTTTCGATTTGTGCCTCCCAATTTTTTTCTCCCTCCAACCTCCTTTCCCAAATTTCACAGAGAGCTTTTTTCCCCATTTTTTCAAAAAGCTCTCCAAATTTTTCTCTCCCCCTTTTTTCCACCCTTTTTCCCCATCCCCTCCACCACCCCCTCCCTACCCGAACCTTCTATCTGGTCCTTGGGTTTCCCTGCGAGTCCCCACCATTTTTTTTTTTTTTTTTTTTTTTTTTTTTTTTTTGAGAGAAAAAGGGAAGGGAAAAGGTAAGGGGGGGAGGAGAGTGAAGGGAAGAGTAGGGAGGGGAATTTTAGAAGGGAAAAGGGGGAGAAGAAGAAAAAGAGGGGAGGAAAGAGAGAGAGAGAGCAAAAAGGGGAGAGAGCAAGAGGGGAGGCAAGGGGAGAGAGCAAGAAGAGAGAGAGAGCAAGAGAGAGAGAGAGCAAGAGGGAGAGAGGCAAGGAAAAAGGAGGGCAAGAGAGAGAGGAGAGCAAGAGAGAGAGAGGAGCAAGAGGAGAGAGAGCAAGAGAGAGAGAAAGGGGAGAGAGAGGCAAGAGAGAGAGAAGCAAGAGAGAGAAGAGCAAGAGGAGAGAGAGGACAGAGAGAGAGAGAGCAAGAGAAGAGAGAGAGAGAGCAAGAGAAAAGAGAAGAAAAGGGGAAGAGGAGAAAGATAGAGGGAAGCAAGAGAGGAGAGAAGAGAGGAGAGGCAAGAGAGAGAGAGGCGAAGAGAGAGAGCAAGAGAGAAGAGAGAAAAGAGAGAAAGAGAGCAAGAGAGGGAGAGAGCAAGAGAAGAAGAGCAAGAGAGAAGGGAAGAGAGAGAGAGAGCAAGAGAGAGAGAAGCAAGAGAGGGGAAAGAGCAAGAGAGAGAGAGAGAAGAAGAGAGCAAGAGAGAAGAGAGAGGCAAGAGAGAGACAAGAGAGAGAGAGAGAAAAGGAGAGAGAGGGGGGAAAGGGGAGGGAGGGAGAAAGGGAAGGCAAAGAGGGGAGGGGGGGGGAAAGGGGGGGGAAGGGAAAGACAAGGGGGAGAGAGGCTAGGGGGGGGAGGGGGGGGAGGGGAGAGGGGGGAAAGGGAGAGGGGAAGATAAGGGGGGGACAGATTTTAGAGGGGGAGAGATTTAGGGGGGGGGGAGGGTTAGAGGAAAGAGATGTTAAGGGGAAAGATGGGAGGAAAGGAGAGGAAGAGGATGGGGTAGAGAGTGATAGGTAGAGAGAGAGTTTAAGGTAAGGTGGGAGGTAAGATAGGCTACTTAGTGAGAAAGAGGGGGGGGGGAGGGAGAAAGGTTCGTGGTCGGGTTCACAGGACGGGTAAAATCCTGTGTTGTTGTATGGGGGTGTGTGGTGTGTGTGTGTGTATGTGGTGTGGTTTTTGTATGGTTGTGATGTGTGTTATGTGTGTGTAGTGGTGTGTATGTGTGTGTGTATGTGTATGTGTGTTGTGTGTGTGTGTGTGTGTGTGTGTGTGGTGTGTGTGTGGTGTGTTTTGGGTGTGTGTGTGTGTGTGTGTGGTGTGTGCCCCACTTCTAAGTATTCATACTCTAAAAATCCCGGGTAGATACCAGAAAATTCTAAGCTTACCAATATTTGTAACACTTATCGTTTTCTCTTCAAAATTCAGAAATAGCTAGGTTGAAAATTTAGCTTGTCTCAGCTTAAGTGTGATGTGTATTGAGTGTGTTGTATGTGTGTGTGTGTGTGTGTGTTGTGTTGTGTGTGTGTGTGTGTGTTTTGTGTTGTGTGGGTGGGGGGTGTGTTGTGTGTGTGTGTGCTCGTGGTAGTGTGCCCCACTTCTAAGTATTCATACTGCTAAAAAAATATCAGTAGTAATCCCTATTTCTAAAACTACCAACAGTGATTCTAGCCTTATCATTTCACTTATAAAACACGAAAGTAATTAGGTTTTGTAAAATTTAGCTTGTCTGAGCTTTAGGAGGTTGACGTCACCCCCTAGTTTCCCCCGCTGGGGCTGCCCCTCGTAGTAACCCATCTTCACCTATCTTCTATTTCGCCTAACTGGTATAGCTTGCAGGAGTAGTACCAGTATCTAACATGGACTCAAGGCAGGTTTTCAAAACCCCCCCAAAAAAAAAAACAACCCAACAGGTGAGTATACTTAAGCGGCAGTGTGCGAGACAAGTTGCCAGATGTGATGAGTACCTTCATCACTATTTTAAAATTCTTCACCTGGTTTTATAACCGTATATCTATCTCCCCCGTCCCCCGTGTCACTTATATAAGACACTTCACTTATATTGGGTACACTTCACATTCGGTGTTACACTTATATGTATAAGTCACACAATGTTTTGACGCACTGTTTCAGCAGGCCAATGCCACCCTTTCCCCTTGTTTTTTATATTATATTTTTCCTTTCTACTTTTTCTTATTAACTTTTTCACTCTCATGTATGGTCCCCACCCTTTTACTTGTTATCCAAACTCTCGAAAATTTTTGAAAACCCGCTTCCACATCACTTGAACTTGTATATTTGAATCGTGTAGCAACAGAAGCCTACTATCCATTTAAAGGGTTTGCACTTTGAAAAATTAAAGATTTCAGGCTTCCTCTCGACTTTTTTTAACTAATAACCTGGTTATCAATCGTAGGATTGTTCATGACTTGTCACTACCGTGATTACGTACATTTTTGGGCCGCCTTTAAAAACCCCTAAAATCTCGGACCTTGTGACCCACTCTGCGTGGTGTGTGTGGTGTGTGTGTGTGTGTGTGTGTGTGTGTTGGTGTGTGTGTGGGTGTGTGTGTAGTGTGTGTGTGTGTTGTTTTTTGTGTGGTGTGGTGGTATGTGTGTGTGTGCGTGTGTGTGTGTGTGGTGTGTTGGGGTGTGTGTGTGTGTGTGTGTGCATGTGTGTGTGTGTTGGGTTGGGGTGTGGGGTTTTGGTTGTGTGTTGGTGTGTGTGTGTATGTGTGGTGTGGTGTGTGTATTTTTTTTTATTCCCGAAAAATTGTGGAAATCGTCAGTATCGGGGTCCCAGGAAACACAATAAATATTACAGCGTCTGGTGCAGACTGCAAAAGTTTTTCAACGAAACCAAAGATTTTAGATTTTTTTTTGGGGGGTTTGATGGGTGAGGGGTTTTTTCGATATTGTGGCACGTTACCCCGGACAACCACTAACCCTCTGAGGTGTTACCTGTGACAACACTAAAAACCTGCTGAGTGTTTACCTGTGACAAAAATAAAAAACCCGCTATTTGGGGTTTCCTGTGACAACAAAACACCTCTGATGTGTTACCTTGCAACACAAAAAACCTGCTGAGTGTGTTACCTTGACAAAATAACACCCCTGAGTGTGTTACCTGTGACAACCAAAAAACCTCGAGTTGTTTTCCCGTGACAACACAACACCTGTGAGTGTGTTCCTGTAAACATAACACCCCGCTGAGTGTGTTACCTGTGACAACACTAAAACCCTGCTGAGTGTGTTACCCCGGACAACACAAACCTGTGAAGGGGTTATCTGTGACAACACTAACACCTGCTGAGTGTGTTATCTGTGACCACACTAACACCGGAGTGTGTATCTGTGACAACACTAACACCTGTGAGTGGTTACCTGTGCAACACTAACACCTGCTGATGTGTTACCTGTGACAACAAAACACCCGCTGAGTGTTTACCTGTGACAAAAACCAACACCTGCGAGTGTGTTACCTGTGCAACACTAAAACCTCTGTGTGTTACCTGGACAAAACTAACACCTTGAGTGTATTACCCGGCAACACTAAACACCTGCTGAGTGTGTTTCCCGTACAACATAACACCCGCTGATGTGTTATCTGTGACAAACAACACCTTGAGTGTTTTTACCTGTGACAACACTAACACCTGGATGGTTTCCTGTACAACACAACACCTGTAGTGTGTTACCTTGACAAACACTAACACCTGCTGAGTTGTTTCCTGTGAAAAATAAAACCCGTGGTGTGTTACCTTGGACAACACTAAACCTGTGAAAAGTGTTACCTGTGACAAACACTAACACCCGTGGTGGTTACCTGTGACAAAACCAACACCTTTGAGTGTTTTACCTGTGACAACACTAAACCTGCTGAGTGGTTACCCCGTGACAACACTAAAAACCTGTGATGTTTATCTGTGACAAAAACTAACACCTGCTGAGTGTTTTTCCCGGACAACACTAACACCTGCGGTGTGTTACCTGTGAAACACTAACACCTGTGGTGTATTACCTGTGACCACAATAACAATGAAAGGGGGTACGGGGTCACTGCACTATGTAATCAACAGTGTTCAAAGTGTACATTAATGTAGTCTGTACAAATCATTGTTTGTGTACATCGTCACTTACACATGACATTTTTGTACGGAATCCACGTCCCTGTTCGTGAGTTTATCACCTCCATACTGTGTGCATTTTGTGTTCGGTACACATTGCTACAGTTATATATCATTGGTACATGTGTACATCACTATACGTGTGCATGCAAATCATTATACGTGGCACATAAACACAAGATGTGATAACATAAATTTAGATGGATAGACTTCTTCCCTCTTCTCTTCACCCACCGCAACATTCTTTCTGTACAAACCCCCGGGGACGGGTTTTTAAAAAAAATTTCTTTTATTTAATTTTTTTTTAAAAGTTTTGTCTACCGGAAAGACACCAAATGAAAATAAAAAGACTGATAACGAAAACACTCAATAAAATGGCATCACCACTATTGTATAGTATTTACATACTTATTGGTGTAAAATCTACATCCCCGGGACGGTGGGCCTGACTCATGCAGGGAAGTTTTCAAAGCACAGGTCAGTGCGGTTAACCCCTTGGCCAGTACTGGCCTGTCAGTTTGGACCATCGTGGGCTCAGATCCCACACGTTCCCTGATTTGTTTACAATTGTGTTATCACGATTTCGTAAGTCCGGGTTTAATACTTGGGTTTAAAATTTGTAACGGGTTAACATGAAAAACAGTCGTGGGTTTCTGCCAGACCGCATGGAAAAGTGAGTGCTTTTTGATCCAGCGTCTCACGGGGTTTTTTCATCGTGACTCATGAGTTTTTGTGGTACTCGCATTGTACTGGAGGGGTGATGTCATTCAACTCGCAACTATAAAATCGTGGGTTGATTCCTTCCGTGGGAAAAAATATGGACCAATTTCCATCACCCTGTCCATTATCGACAGTTGTGGGGGCACACCCGGAAACTGCAGCTCATGTGTGGGAAAATTTTAGTACTTGCCGAAAGTATTCAAAATTTGAGTACAAGGTGTAACTGCTCCTATGTGTTTTTTATATTTATAAAATATATATATATTTTATATAATTATATATATATATATATATATATATAAATTTTTATATATAATATATATAAATATATAAAATTTTTATATATTATATATTTAATTTTTTTTTTATCACACTGGCCGATTCCCACCAAGGCAGGGTGGCCCGAAAAAGAAAAACTTTCACCATCATTCACTCCATCACTGTCTTGCCAGAAGGGTGCTTTACACTACAGTTTTTAAACTGAAACATTAACACCCCTCCTTCAGAGTGCAGGCACTGTACTTCCCATCTCCAGGACTCAAGTCCGGCCTGCCGGTTTCCCTGAACCCCTTCATAAATGTTACTTTTGCTCACACTCCAACAGCACGTCAAGTATTAAAAACCTTTGTCTCCATTCACTCCTATCAAACACGCTCATGCATACCTGCTGGAAGTCCAAGCCCCTCGCACACAAAACCCCCTTTTAAACCCCCTCCCCCAAACCCTTTTCCTGGGCCGACCCCTACCCCGCCTTCCTTCCACTACAGACTGATACACTCTTGAAGTCATTCTGTTTCGCTCCATTCTCTCTACATGTCCGAACCACCTCAACAACCCTTCCTCAGCCCTCTGGACAACAGTTTTGGTAATCCCGCACCTCCTCCTAACTTCCAAACTACGAATTCTCTGCATTATTTTCACACCACACATTGCCCTCTAGACATGACATCTCCACTGCCTCCAGCCTTCTCCTCGCTGCAACATTCATCACCCCTGCTTCACACCCATATAAAAACGTTGGTAAAAAATATACTCTCATACATTCCCCTCTTTGCCTCCAAGGACAAAGTTCTTTGTCTCCACAGACTCCAAGTGCACCACTCACTCTTTTTCCCTCATCAATTCTATGATTCACCTCATCTTTCATAGACCCATCCGCTGACACGTCCCCCCAAATATCTGAATACATTCACCTCCTCCATACTCTCTCCCTCCAATCTGATATTCAATTTTTCATCACCTAAACTTTTTTTTATCCTCAAAACCCTTTTACCTTTCCGTATCACCTTTAATTTTCTTCTTTTGACACCCTCCCAAATTCTCCACCAATTTTGCAATTTTCTTTTCAAATTCCCAAGAGAACATGTCATCAGCAAAGACAGCTTGACAACTCCCACTTTGTGTGTGATTCTTTATCTTTTAACCCCACGCCTCTTGTCAAGACCCCGCATTTACTTCTCTTAAAACCCCATTAAAAATATTTAAAAACCACAGTGAACAACATCCTTGTCAAAGGGCCTACTTTTACGGGAAAAAATTTCCCCTCTTTCCCTACATACTCTAATTTGGGCCCTCACTACCCCTCGAAAAAAACTCCACGCTTTCAGTAACCACCCCCTACACCATATATTGCAACATCGCCACATTCCCCCCCCTACCACCCTGCATACCCTTTTTTCCAAATCCATAAATGCCACAAAGACCTTTTTCCCTTTATCTAAATATGTTCACTTATATATTTCACTGTAAACACCGGGCCCCACACACCCCACTTCCTAAAGCCCCCTTGTTCATCTGATCCTATTCTCCGTCTTACCTTAATTCTTTCAATAATAACTTACCAAATTTTACCGGGTATACTCAGCGACTTATCCCCCTAAATTTTTGCACTCTCTTTTATCCCCTTTGCCTTTTATAAAAAAAGGAACATGCATGTCTCTCCCAAACCCCTATTTTACCTTACCCTTTTCCATACATTTATTAAATAATTTGACCAACCACCCAAAACTAATCCCCACCGTTTTTAACATTTCATCTTTATCCCATCAATCCCGGCTCCCTTTACCCCCTTTCTTTTTACCTACTGCCCACGAACTTCCCCCCACTCACAACTGGCTCTTCCTCACTCCTACAAGAGTTATTCCCCCTTGCCCTAACACGAAATCACATTTCCCCCAAATCTTCTAACTTTTAACAATTCCCAAAATATTCCCTCCATCCCCCTACCTCTAACTCCCCTTTAATAACTCTCCTCCCCTTTTTTTAAAACTGACAAATCCATTTTTCTCTGGGCTTTCTTCTTGTTAAACCACCCAAAAACTTTTTTTATTTTCAACAAAATTTGTTGATAACCTCACCCCTCTCTCTTTTGCTCTTTTTTTTAAAATGCTTCACCACTCTCTTAACCTCTCTCTTTTTCTCCTATACCTTCCCTCCTTGCATCATTTTTCTATTTTTAAAAAAAACTTTCATATGCAACTTTTTTTTCCCTTATATCTCTTTACACATCATTCCACCAATCGCTCCTCTTCCTCCCGCCCCCACTTTCCTGTAAAAAAACCAACTTTGCTGAACACTCTAACACTACTTTTTTTAAACCCCCCCTACCTCTTCGACCCCCCATTGCCTATGCTCTCATTAGCCCACACCCCAAATAGTTTTTATATCTTCCCCTAACTGCCCCCTTTTTTAGTTTATAACCTTCCCTCTCTCTTCCCTGATGTTTCTATTCTCCTTGTATCCCATCAAACCTTTTATCTCAGTGTATAAACAAAAGTGATTATATATCTGGGCCCCTCTATAAACATGTACATCCGAAGTCTACTCAACAGTCTTTTATCTACCAATACAAAATCCAACAAACACTGTGATTTCGCCCCACATCATATTTTTATATTTTTTATCCTCTTTTTTTTTAAAAAATTATTTCCTATAATAAACCCCCTTTTATACAAAATTAATCAAAGGCTCCCTTATCATTTTCACCTGGCACCCCAAACTTAATACCACACCCTCTCAAAAATTTCTCCTACTTTAGCATTCAGCCCTACCACAAAATTTCTCTCTCACTTGGTTTTAAAAGGCTTATACATTCCTTAACATCTCCCAAAAACTCTCTCCCCCTTGCTTCCCCTTCTCCAGGTGCTACACCTTATTAGACCCATTCCCCGCACCAACTTTACTTTAATCCCCAATAAATTTTTGAATTTACACATTCAATAAATAATATATATATAATATGAAATCACGAAACAAGTTTTAAACATTTAACGAATTGCGGCTTGGGGGGGATTGATCCCGTGCTACCCTGGCCCGCCTGACGAAGCAAGAAAAATTCACATGCTCTAACCATTGGGCCACCAACCTACAAACACTATGACCCAGCGGAATGGGTGATTCTGGTGCTAGGGGCATACTGGCCGCGGCCCATATGTGACCCTATGTCCGGCAGGCCGGACTTTGGGCCGAATGGAAGTACAGTGCCGCACTTGAAGGAGGGGGGTTTAAAGTTGCGTTTTAAAAATGTAGTGAAAGCACCCCCAGCTAAATCGTAAATAATTTCTTTTTTAAATTTTTATTTGACTTAGCTAAATTTTGTGAGGTAGGATGAACATATTATTGTCATTCAAGTCTTGATTGTCTAATATGTATTACGCTCTTTGCTCGTTATTCTGCCGCTTCTGTTTCTGGGGAGTACTGTCCATGGAGCTATCACATGATCGGGGGGGGGGGGTGTCCTCACCTCCCTAAAATTCAGTCCGGTCTGACCGCTTGGGGTTGGGCGATTGCTGGTTATTATTCTTGTTATTCTGTAAAACTCTGTTCACAGAACTTTGTAATTTGATTTTCGACGTTGTACGAGGTTGTGTGTCGCATAGACACTCGGGCACTGGGGGCCCTGAGCGTAGCTTCTGACCTAACTTGTACTGGTATCTGTGTATTATCACAGTCGGGATTTTCTTATGCTGAACTTAGATTCAGTAGTATGGGAGTTTTGTGACTTTGGTGGTGGATCTGCAGATGGCCCCCTACTTATGTGGTTATATTATCTCCTTTTTTCCTGATTGTGTGCCCGCAGTTGCTTTTTAAATTTGCTGTTCGGCTTATCAGTCGTTTTATTGTTCAAGCAGACTGTTCTGATTGCCAGTTTGTCAAGAACTTAGTTTATTTGAGGACTTTGTCAGTCACTTGTTTAATTTCAGTCGAGTCGTGAGACATAGCAAACTATTTAAAAGCACTTACACACATACACAGACTTACTTGTACATATTTGTAGTATCTTATTAAATGTTAATGTACCAAAACGTACTTAAAAATTATAAATGTGATATTGGCTTTCAGCACAATAATATTGTACTCGAGAAAGTGATATTATTTGATTACTGTGATTAATTTATTTAAATTTAATTGATAATATACCTCTAGACTTAATTTAAATTTATTAAATTTTAATTTCTTAGTTAGTAGCCTACCAGTTGTAATCCTGAAGCACTATTGAAATATACTGAATTCTAATGGATAATTGGACAAGGATTTCTGACTTTAAATTTTTACGAAAAACCCAGTAACAGGCTGGATGCTAGAAGGGCAGTCCTTTCTAGTATTCACTGGAGATCTCTAAGCTTTTAGAATCGCGTTTTTTGTAACAATATATATAAATATATATATATTAATATATATATTTTTATATAATATATATATATATATTAATAAAATATATATTTATATATAATATATATATATATATATAAAATTTTATATATATATATATATTTATATATATATATATACATATATATATTATAAAAATTATAATATATATATATAATATATCATAATATATATATATATATATATATATATACTATTTATATATATATATATATATATTATATAAATATATATCTCATATATATAATATACATACATATATATATATAATATATATATATATACAATAATATATATAATTATAAATATAATTTTATAATATATATATATATATATATATATATATATATTTTATATATTATAAATATTTTATATATATATATATATATATATATATATTTATATATAATATTTTATATATAATATACATATATGGGTAGGTTTAAGAAAGAGTGTTAGGTTGTTCAACAGAAGTTTGTGGTTACAGGATTGTTGAAATGAAGATGTGAAGAGAGTAGTAGGAGAGAAAAAGTTAGCATATAAGAGGCTTTTACAACCACCACCACCACCACACTTCACCACCACCACTATCAGCACCACCTATCGCCACCACCACTATCACCACCACCACCACCATCCACACCCCATCACCACCACCACCACCCCACCACCACCACCCCCACCACCCCCACAACACTTCACCACCACCACTATCAGCACCACCACTATCGCCAACCACCACTATCACCACCACCACCACCACCAAAACCACCACCACCACCACCACCACCCCAATCAGCACCACCACTATCACTACCACCACCCCCAATCAGCACCACCACTATCACCACCACCACCACAACCACCGTCGTGGAAATGTTCATCTTAGCTTCATTACTTTGAGAAGATGCAGAGGAAAATTAGTCTCCTTCTCACACCCTCCATACTCTCCCACACCTGCCATACCTCCCACACCCTGCCATACTCTCCCCCACCCTATCACCTCTCTCACACCATG
>NC_069411.1:13746868-13763593 GCF_026875155.1 Cherax quadricarinatus | reverse complement strand
AAAAACAATTGATAATAGAGCCCAAAAAGTACGTCATGGTATTATGAACGGTTTCCCTATTTTACATAGTTAAGTTAAAACTTAAAAACGAGGGAGTGACGTCACTGGTGAGGTGCATGTACCAGGGTGTCAGTAACACTGTTGAGTACAATAGACGCACGAGTGACGTCACTGGTGAGGTGTCATGTACCAGGGTGTCAGTAACACTAGTGAGTACACTAGACGCACGAGTGACGTCACTGGTGAGGTGACATGTACAGGGTGTCAGTAACACTAGTTGAGTACACTAGACGCACGAGTGACGTCACTGGTGAGGTGTCATGTACCAGGGTGTCAGTAACACTAGTTGAGTACACTAGACGCACGAGTGACGTCACTGGTGAGGTGACATGTACCAGGGTGTCAGTAACACTAGTTGAGTACACTAGACGCACGAGTGACGTCACTGGTGAGGTGTCATGTACCAGGGTGTCAGTAACACTAGTTGAGTACACCAGACGCACGAGTGACGTCACTGGTGAGGTGTCATGTACCAGGGTGTCAGTAACACTAGTTGAGTACACTAGACGCACGAGTGACGTCACTGTGAGGTTTCATGTACCAGGGTGTCAGTAACACTAGTTGAGTACACCAGACGCACGAGTGACGTCACTGGTGAGGTGTCATGTACCAGGGTGTCAGTAACACTAATTGAGTACACTAGACGCACGAGTGACGTCACTGGTGAGGTGACATGTACCAGGGTGTCAGTAACACTAGTTGAGTACACTAGACGCACGAGTGACGTCACTGGTAAGGTGTCATGTACCAGGGTGTCAGTAACACTAGTTGAGTACACTAGACGCACGAGTGACGTCCATGGTGAGGTGCATGTACCAGGGTGTCAGTAACACTATTGAGTACACTAGACGCACGAGTGACGTCACTGGTGAGGTGTCATGTACCAGGGTGTCAGTAACACTAGTTGAGTACACCAGACGCACGAGTGACGTCACTGGTGAGGTGTCATGTACCAGGGTGTCAGTAACACTAATTGAGTACACTATGACGCACGAGTGACGTCACTGGTGAGGTGACATGTACCAGGGTGTCAGTAACACTAGTTGAGTACACTAGACGCACGAGTGACGTCACGGGGAGGTGTCATGTACCATGGTGTCAGTAACACTAGTTGAGTACACTAGACGCACGAGTGACGTCACTGGTGAGGTGACATGTACCAGGGTGTCAGTAACACTAGTTGAGTACACTAGACGCATGAGTGACGTCACTGGTGAGGTGTCATGTACCAGGGTGTCAGTAACACTAGTTGAGTACACTAGACGCACGAGTGACGTCACTGGTGAGGTGTCATGTACCAGGGTGTCAGTAACACTAGCTGAGTACACTAGACGCACGAGTGACGTCACTGGTGAGGTGTCCCGTACCAGGGTGTCAGTAACACTAGTTGAGTACACTAGACACACGAGTGACGTCACTGCTGAGATGTCATGTACCAGGGTGTCAGTAACACTAATTGAGTACACTAGACGCACGAGTGACGTCATTGGTGAGGTGTCATGTACCAGGGTGTCAGTAACACTAGTTGAGTACACTAGATGCACGAGTGACGTCATTGGTGAGGTGTCATGTACCAGGGTGTCAGTAACACTAGTTGAGTACACTAGACGCACGAGTGACGTCACTTGTGAGGTGTCATGTACCAGGGTGTCAGTAACACTAGCTGAGTACACTAGACGCACGAGTGACGTCACTGGTGAGGTGTCATGTACCAGGGTGTCAGTAACTGTCGAGATTTTTGGCCTTACCTGCCGTGTTTATTATATATATATAATGACACTTAGCTGATAAATGACAGCAAATCGTCTACACAGCCGCCCCTGCAGACGAGGTCTAGAAGCTGTCGAAACCATCACAACAGTGGGCTGTCAAGAGATACAATTTGTAAGTATAAATTACCCTAGGGGTGTTATGTCAGCATATTTCATTCGATGATGGCTGACGAATACTTACTTGTTTGGACTCAAAAGTCCACACCTTACTGCCGATTATAGGTGATTACAAACTCCTTGTGACTCAAGAATTGCGCAATCCCCGATCTACAAGAAATTCGTAACATACCTTGCTCTTTGTAACGTGAGCTATGGTGTTCTCAACACCTTCGACAGGTATCGGTGACTTGATAGAAGCTGAAGTGTCTTTGGATGTCCGTCTTCCATTGTCTAGGAAACGCACACTGGTACACTATGTTCCACAGATTTGTCTTTATTGTTCACAATGTTCACAAGAGAAGCTGATCACACTTCCTTAAGAGTTTGTGTTTTGTGAGACACTTTATTCACACTAACGCACAGATCAGTGTCCTTTGCTGGTTATCCTGGCGTCAGTGTGACTCTCTCTAGAGTCAAAAGTAATCTGGCGTCAGTACACCACCCCAAGCCGTCACTGCCCTAGCACAAAAAAAAAAAAAAAAACGCTGACCTAGTACCTTGCATCCTTGTCACCTCCTCGATGAAGCAAAGCAGAATGTTTGTTTCTTGCTGTCTTAAGCAGAGACAACAATGTACACTATTTTTACTATGGTAATAAAGTGGGAGCAGGATTTTCCTTAATTGTCCTGCTAAGTAAGAGATGTACTGTCTCTTATAAAAATACACTTTGCAACACCGCTGCAAGGAGCAGAGGTCATTTGACCACGCATACGACATCTGTGATCAATTACTCACTCTAGCAGTAAACAAGATACTCGCCCCTTCCGAGAGGGCTTGGCCCCTCAGGGCTGAAAGGGCTGTTACTCCCCTCCTGGAGAAAATTTCTCCACACTGGGGGGCGGCGGAGGTTCGCTGCAGGTGAACTATTCATCACTTAACATTAATTTGATTTTCTCACTCGCCACCACTGCTGCTTGTCTTTTCTGAACAGCTTTAGTCTGTGTGGTTTCTGGAGAATCACTAATTTTGTTTTCAACACTGTGTAATTCTAACGGCACTAGTTTGTTTATTGTCCGCTTATTCACTACACCTTTGCTCAAAACATCAACTGTCCTGATGATTCCATTTGCATCAGGATATTATGGCACAATTTTTCCAAGTGGCCATTGGGACCTCGGACCATCATTGTCGATAATCACTATGTCACCAGGTCTTAAGGACTTATGATTTTCGGACACCAGCTCCATAGAAGTGTTCTCTCAATGAGGTGAGATAGTCTTCTCGCCAAATTTTCTCCCAACGTTCAATCACTTTATTAAGGTGTTTGAATTTACGTCTGAGTTGCTCAGGTTCGAAATAAGTAGGATCCTCTATGATTTCTTTATCATTCATGGGAGGAACAGGTTCGAGCCTTCTGCCATGGAGTAAATGAGATGGACTTAACACTTCTAAATTGTCCAGATCATCGGTAACAAGTTAGAGGTCTGTTGTTGACTCTATTTTCTATTTCAGTCACAACTGTACGGAATTCTTCTAAGCTATTCTCTGACGATAAAGAGTCTTCCTTAAACAACGCTTTACAATGCCGATCATTCTTTCATAAAATCCGCCGTGCCATGGAGATTTAGGAGGAATGTATCTCCAACGACATCTGCGTTGATTCGCATCTGTTTGTACTTCTGGTTGATCAAAGATCTTGCTTATATAAGCAGCACCAGCAACAAAGTTCGTTGCATTATCTGAAATCATACAGTCTGGGACATGCCCTTCTGGCTCCAAACCTTCTGAATAATTTGATAAAGGTTTCAGCAGACATGTCCTGGCTACTTCTAGATGTACTGCTCTAGTTGTAGCACAAGTGAACAAAACGATGTACACCTTGATGGGAACTTTGTCAACTGTTTTGGTTAAAATTATTGGTCCAGTATATCTACACCTGTCACTCAAATGGAGTGACATGACCAACTCTTTCAGAGGGATATGGAGGTGGACCTGGATACTGACATACTCGCATATCGTAGTGACGACAAGTAATACAGTCCTTATTTGTTTTTTCACACTTTGTCGACCTTGAGGTATCCAGTAGGATTGTCGTATATGACAAAGTGTGTCAGCTACCCCACCATGTAACACGTTACTGTGGGTGTTTTGCACAATCAGTTTTGTTAGCCAATGATTCTTGGGGATCAATATTGGATGTATGGCTTCTTTAGGTAGTGAAGAATTATGAATTCTTCCTCGACATCTCATAATCTTTTCTGAGTCGAGATAAAGTCCTAAAGAATTAATCATAACAGGTTTCTTTGGGGATTTATCTTGTGTTTCTAGAAATTTATATTCTGTAGAGAAAACGTCTTTCTGTATTAGTTTCACCCAGTATTTAATGGGTTCAAGATATTCATAATCAGGTTTTATTCCTTTAATGAATTTAAAGACAAGAGCTGTAACTCTTAAGAGTTTACCCAAAGATGAGTATTTAGATCCATCAATGACTATTTCTGTTGTGTCTGCAGTATTTACACAGCTTATTTCTGCTGTGTTCAAGCAGACTGTTTCTTCTGGCATAATGTAAGCTTTTTGCTGAGGCCAGTTATTTTCATCAGAGAGCCAGTTCGGTCCGTGGAGCCATAATTTATTATACACAAATTTCTTAAGTGGGACACCACGTGACAACATGTCAGCTGGATTCTCTTGGGTAGAGACGTGAAGAAAGAGATAATCTCTCTGCATCTCTTTTATTTCTGCTACTCTGTTCTGTACATAGACCAACTTACTCTTATTATTTCTTAACCACTGGAGAACTGCTTCATTATCACTCCAGATCACGGTTTTCTCAATAGTGAGATGATCAAGTACTTTGTTGAGATAGACAGCTAATTTTGTACCTACATAGAGTGCTGTCAGTTCCAATTGTGGTACTGTTCTGACCTTCAAGGGTGCTACCCTGGCCTTTGAAGTAATTAGTGTACTTCCTTCAGCATTACTCATGTAAGCTACAGCGCCATAACCTCTGGTTGACGCATCACAGAACACATGTAATGTGTACTTGTTTCCCTCTTGACCTATTTGTCTGGGAAATTTAATTTGATGAAGTTGTTTAAACTCCCTGGATATTTCATCCCATTCTTGACTCATTTCTAGAGGCAAGTTCTCATCCCATCCAATTTTGAGTTTGCATGCATCTTGCATAAGCATTTTACCCTTTATGGTAATTGGTGAGACGAGTCCTAGAGGATCAAAACATTGTGATACCTCTGACAGTAAACTACGTTTAGTGAGTGTACTGCATGATTTATTGTTTATCTCTTTGAGACTCAGAGTATCTTCCTGTGTGTTCCAATTAAGTCCCAGCATATTGTTGCAATCAGGAATTTCAGTTTCAGGGAAATCTTCTTTGATAAGTTCCCTTAATTGCTTTGAATTTGTATTCCACATCCTTAGAGGCATATTTGCTTCTTTCATCTCCTTGTTAGCTTCTCTGTATAAGGATTTCAAATCCTCCTCTTTATCACAGTACCTTGAAGATTGTCCACATAGAAACTTTTCTTTAAGACTTCTTTGAAGGGACTTTCAGATTTCTTCAAATGTGTATTTAGAGTAGCTTCTAGTAAGAATGGAGAGGATGTTGCACAAATAATACTGATTTGAAACGATAAGTTTTCACAGGACTTTGAGGATCATGTGGATTTTCAGGCCACAAGAATCGAGTACAATCTCTATCTATTTCTTGTAGTCCTACTCTTAAGAAAGCTTTGGAAATATCAGCCGTGTAGGCATATGGGTTTGTGCGAAATTTCATAAGCACGTCTCCAAGCTTCTCAGTTAGTGAGGGTCCGGTCATCAGACAGTCATTAAGACTTGCTACATCTTTATTTGCACGTGCGCTGCAATTATATACAACACGTAGTGGAGTGGTTTCAGAATCTTTTCTGACTCCATGGTGCGGGAGATAATGAGCGTTTGTCTTCAACTTATCTTCGACTATTTCCTCAATGAATTTATTGTCCAACTGTTCTTGTATGATATTATCATAGACAGTCAGTAACTCTGGATTCTTCCTGAGCTCATGTATTTGTGCTTTCATCTGTCCGAAAGCCATGCGATAAATTGCTAGGCAGATGTGGTGGATTTAATTTCCATGGTAACCTAACCCAATACTGTCCATCTTTATATTTGACAGTGTCCAAATATTGGTTTATAAGTCTGAGACTCTTGTGGGCTTGGTTTATTACATCAATACCATCGCATCTAATCCCACAACTTATCAACTGGTTCATTCATTTCTTCCAGTAATGATAATTTTTGCTGTGGTACATGATCAGCGGTTATTCTCGTAACTAGTACATTTTCCACTGAATCAATATCAGCTTTCTTTCCCACTTTGAGAGGGAATGGGACCACATATCATGTGGCCTCCTGCTGTCTTCAGCAAGTGAACATCATGTTTACTCTATATTTTGCACAAAACAGTGATAATAATCACTTCCAATGATTAAATCAATTGGACTAATTGTGTCCGTCTGTATGTTCAGGACAGGCTAACTTGACTTAGCTGCTTTCAGTGCTGCAACTGTTTCTTTTAATCCCTGGATCTGCACAGACTTAGGCAAATCATCTACCACCACAGCTTCTACTGTCTTTTTCCTGTTTCCTAGACCAACAGTGATTTTGGCTAGGTCATATGTCTGTTTACCAGAATTATGGAAAAAACCAGCTATATCTAACTGTATTTTGGCATAGGGTTGTTTATTCAGTTTCTGCAACACTGATCTTCTTATGAAGGACCTTTGTGAGCCTTGATCAAATAGTGTTAGCATATTGGTTTTGTGTAATTTATTAGATAACCACTCGAGCTATCGGGAGAGCAGTTGCTTTAAACTTATCTCTCACATTTAATGCTGTTGCTTGTTGACTTCCTGATTCTGTGGAAGTCTGCTGCTGTTCAGCAAAAGTATTTGGGCATAATGCTGTATGATGCATACCCTTGCATTTAAAACACTTCTTCAGTGAGCATTTTCCTCCCTTGTGTTCACCTAAACACTTGATGCATCTTTTCAGCTGATGAACACGTTGTTTACGTGCCTCCATTGATGTGTATTGACTACAATACTGTGCCCAATGTGTTCCATCACAAAGTACACATTTTGGAGTACGTTTATGTGTGACAGTCTGTTTACTGTCTATTGTATTCACAGCTTTATAAATGCCTATATGGGATTTCCCATTATGTGGTTTAGTGGGAGTAGGTATACTCTTTCTATACTGAGTTGAAGGTTTGTTATCCACTGGATTTGTGGATTTTTCATCTTGTCTCGTTGTTTGCATGCATGAAACTATTGTTTGTAAACCATTGCTAATTTCTTCACAGTGAAATAGCGTTTATTGAACATAATATTTAATCGTTCAATAGTCTGGTGGACAGCTTATCCTGTACAATACCACTAATAAACCAATCACATTGTCTTAGGTCATATTTAGCATCTAGAGATCTGAGACTATTGTCTAATGTAATTCTAAATGCCTGTAAGTCTGAAAAACAATGTTTGGGTGGCTTCAAGCTTGATATTAAGACTGCATGTCTAACTCTGGCCTTGTCAGCATCAAAGTAATTGTCTGCTAAGACACGTAAGGCTATTTGATAATTGCCTTTAACCACCGGAAATGACTTAATCAGTTCATAGGGTTCTCCCTTCACAAGACATTTAAGGTAATTGAACTTAGCAATCTCATCTATGTCAGTTCGTGAATTTACTATGGATGAAAACCATAATGAATTCTTCATAATTATGACCTTGGAAAATAGGTAATGACAATGTAGGTAAGCTTGGTAATGGGACACTTGTTGTTACAGGTGTAACAGGTGTTTGACCACTAGTTACAGTAGGTCTCTGTGACAGAGTTTTACGGCAGATAGCCTGTACTCCTGTCCACCTTAATTGTTGATCACTAAAAGTATCCAAAACATTTTTAATTTCATCTTCAGATGGATCTGATTCAAGAAATTTATTTTCATAATGTGTATAGTCTGAATTAATTATTTCCAGACGTTGTGTAAATAATTCAAACTTGACCTCAAGATCATCAAAATCTATGTTTGTATCTTGAGTTAATCCTAGACAGACTGAAATTAGATTTTCTAATTGTGTAATCTTAGTCTGTAAAGACTGAAACTGAGTTTTCAAACAAGCCATTTTAATGGTATACTGAAAATTCTAGCACCACACTTAGAGTGTTTAAAAAACACTGTACTACTATAGACAGCTGAGTTTTTGTTATGCTTAAGTCAGCAATAATCGAGTCAGACACTACTGACCCACTAAGCTTAACCTCAGGGTCAATGACCATGAAGGGTACAGGGTACATGTGTCTGGTGTTTATGGCTTAGAGTTTGCGGTGTCAGCCTGACCATGATGATTAATCGTAAATAACGATGTTATACACTTCATTCACTATACACTATAAATGTCACTGTATAACTGTAATCACACTTAAATATTACTAACACATATATAAATTTCACTGTTAATATATATTTGAAAGCTTACACTTTATATATAAGTTCCTTTAATATAACAGGTAGATCTATAAGAAACAAACTTTAACACAATCTTGTCTCTTAATTTCTGTCTATAAACATTATAAACACTATGTGTATATATACACTCAGACAAACAACATCACTTGGGTTGCTGTTGTATTAATCAGCGATTTCGTGATTGGAGCAGTTGATGGAGGGTGCAGGATACCATCCCCCGTCTTCTTGTTGGGTGAGTCACCCAGCTCCCGTTTTCGTTGGGTGAACGCTGGGTGAGCGCCCGTTTTCTTTTGGCTGCCCATTCTCTGTGATTGAGTCTGGAGGGACTCATTTATACTGATTTATATTGTAAAACGCTAGTTTTACAGCTTTTTTCGAAGGACCTTGGCTCATAGGTTATTTGTACACTGTAGTACAACATATTTGGACCACAGTGTGGTCTTTATCCGGTTCGAGCACGACCAAAACTCTGTTGAGATTTTTGGCCTTACCTGCCGTGTTTATTATATATATATATATAATGAACACTTAGCTGATAAATGACAGCAAATCGTCTACACAGCCGCCCCTGCAGACGAGGTCTAGAAGCTGTCGAAACCATCACAACAGTGGGCTGTCAAGAGATACAATTTGTAAGTATAAATTACCCCTAGGGGGTGTTATGTCAGCATATTTCATTCGATGATGGCTGACGAATTACTTACTTGTTTGGACTCAAAAGTCCACACCTTACTGCCGATTATAGGTTGATTACAAACTCCTTGTGACTCAAGAATTGCGCAATCCCCCGATCTACAAGAAATTCGTAACATACCTTGCTCTTTGGTAACGTGAGCTATGGTGTTCTCAACACCTTCGACAGATATCGGTGACTTGATAGAAGCTGAAGTGTCCTTGGATGTCCACGTCTTCCATTGTCTAGGAAACGCACACTGGTACACTATGTTCCACAAGATTTGTCTTTATTGTTCACAATGTATCACAAGAGAAGCTGATCACACTTCTCTTAAGAGTTTATTGTGTTTTGTGAGACACTTTATTCACACTAACGCACAGATCAGTGTCCTTTGCTGGTTATCCTGGCGTCAGTGTGACTCTCTCTAGAGTCAAAAGTAATCTGGCGTCAGTACACCACCCCAAGCCGTCACTGCCCTAGCACAAAAAAAAAAAAAAAAACGCTGACCTAGTACCTTGCATCCTTGTCACCTCCTCGATGAAGCAAAGCAGAATGTTTGTTTCTTGCTGTCTTAATCATAGACAACAATGTACACTATTTTTACTATGGTAATAAAGTGGGAGCAGGATTTTCCTTAATTGTCCTGCTAAGTAAGAGATGTACTGTCTCTTATAAAAATACACTTTGCAACACCGCTGCAAGGAGCAGAGGTCATTTGACCATGCATACGACATCTGTGATCAATTACTCACTCTAGCAGTAAACAAGATACTCGCCCCTTCCGAGAGGGCTTGGCCCCTCAGGGCTGAAAGGGCTGTTACTCCCCTCCTGGAGAAAATTTCTCCACAGTAACACTAGTTAAGTACACTAGACGCACGAGTGACGTCACTGGTGAGGTGTCATGTACCAGGGTGTCAGTAACACTAGCTGAGTACACTAGACGCACGAATGACGTCACTGGTGAGGTGTCCCGTACCAGGGTGTCGTAACACTAGTTGAGTACACTAGACACACGAGTTACGTCACTGCTGAGATGTCATGTACCAGGGTGTCAGTAACACTAATTGAGTACACTAGACGCACGAGTGACGTCATTGGTGAAGGTGTCATGTACCAGGGTGTCAGTAACACTATTTGGGAGTATACTAGATCACGAGTGACGTCACTGGTGAGATGTCATGTACAGGGTGTCGTAACACTAATTGAGTACACTAGACTCACGAGTGACGTCACTGGTGAGATGTCATGAAACCGGGTGTCAGTAACACTAGTTGAGTATACTAGACGCACGAGTGCGTCACTGGTGAGGTGTCAGTACCAGGGTGTCATTAACACTAGTTGAGTACACTAGACTCACGAGTGACGTAAACTGGTGAGGTGTCACGTACCAGGGTGTCAGTAACACTAGCTGAGTACACTAGAGCACGAGTGACGTTATAGTGAGGGGGTCATGCACCAGGGTGTCAGTAACACTAGATGAGTACACTAGACGCACGAGTGACGTTACTGGTGAGGTGTCATGTACCAGGGTGTCAGTAACACTAGTTGAATACACTAGAGCACGAGTGACGTTACTTGTGAGGTGACATGTCCCAAAGGGTGTCAGTAAACACTAGATGAGTACACTGACGCACGAGTGACGTTACTGGTGAGGTGTCATATACCAGGGTGTCAGTAACACTAGTTGATACACTAGACGCACGAGTGACGTTACTTGTGAGGTGACATGTACCAGGGTGTCAGTAACATAGTTGAGTACACAAAGACGCAGAGTGACGTCACTGGCGAGGTGTCATGTACCAGGGTGTCAGTAACACTAGTTGAGTACATTTAGACTCACGAGTGACGTCACTGGCGAGGTGTCATTACCAGGGTTTGTCAGTAAACACTAGTTGAGTACATTTAGACGAAAGTGTAGTAACGTGCTGACCCATTTTCAGTTTATTTTGCGTTAAAAGAATATGTTAGGGGAAAGAGACATTGTGCAACATTTTGAATCTTTATTGAGGACAAGTTTCGCATGCAGTAGCCTCTTCAGCCCAGTACAGAGAATAACAGTAGAAGATGAGAAGTTTGATGTAACCAGTCCCGTCAGCCTGGAGTCGATGTGTTGGGTCCATCATTATATGCTGTGAGACCCGACAAAGCCATCCCAGTGTTTGTGTTTGATGGTGTTGGTTAGTTCAATAACTATTGCTAGTTGTTAGACCAGCGCTACGTTATCAGCCATGCATTATGTGAAGCAGTATAGGAATAATAATAAATATCTTCCATTTAAAAGGATCATTTACGTTATTCCGCTGCTGTGTGATACCAGTCCTTTATTATGTGACTTTAATCTTTTCAAGTTTTTCCCTGTCTTTCTTACTTTATTCTATAAGTCTGAAAACATGCTTCCCCAGTACCCAAATTATGAATTACGAACATACCACGGGTGGGGTTTGTTTGCAATCGTGTCATTTCGATTTCGTGGAGTTATGAATTACGAACATGATGACAAAAATAAATCTCTTTTTTTTCCTTAGTACATGAAATTTAGAGAACTTTTGGGTTGCTTGTATGATGGTCTAATTGAATTTCCCAAAGTTTTAAAATATGGGCCAAACTCTAAATATGTTGAACTTCAGCATATGAACTGTAATATTGTCAAATATGGCGAGTTCAGCTTCTGTAGTAAACAGAATTGCGACCATTATGTATTTAGGATGGGTTTCTAAAGTTTTCAATTATTTTTCTCTGCTGATGAGTTTTAGAGACCAAGAACACCTTCGTTTTCACGTAATAACGGAGGTATGATAAAATATTTGGCAGAGAATCTTGAATATCAAAAAACTGCCACAGCGGGAACTCTTGGGGAGTTTTCACCACTGAACTCGGTGAATATCCAGGCAACTTCACAGAAAAATATCAGCCTTTCCCTTTTTTTCGTGTCGACAATTAATTTTCCTGGTCTGACTTTTTCATGTTAACAGCTTCATGAATCTTTTCCCTAGATATAATAAAATGGCTTTGAAATGTTGATGCCTATCAAAGGAGGCTTTACTTAAGTTCTTAATACCAAATAAGACTCACTTAAAAAATTCATGAGTATGATCTAAGGGAGAGTTATATGATGAAATGAAACTGTCATGTTCTACAAAACCTTAAATTTTTGTGTTTAAATTTTTATTAAGTCAGCTGCGTCTTAACTGAGATTCTTCGAGTGAACTTTAGGGAAAGTTGTGATTATTAAGTCAATGCACTTTGGGAATTTATAATATAAATGTTTCTTAATAAGCTTACTTAAACCAGTCATGTTTGCGATGACACAATATTCGTCATATTAGACCCCATTGTTCTCAACAATACAGCTAACAAGGAAGCTTGTAAAGTTTCTTACGTGTATGGTAACCAACAAACCTCAATATTGACATATTGGAAAGGAAAAAAAAGCAAAGAAACTACTCTGTTTAACGTAAAAATGAATAATTTATACTCAAAAAAAGTAATGAATTCTTAGGTATACACCATGACAGCAACCTGAAATTCAACACTCAATTCAACACATATCTAAAAAAAATTCCAAAAACTGTGGGAATTCTATCAAAAAATACGCTGTTTCTCAAACAACATTACTGTGTACAACTCTCTCGTCTCCCCCTCACAGACTCTGTGCTTAGGAATCCACGACAACAAACCACTTAAAGCATATTATTACACAACAAAATAAAATGTAAAAATAATCACCCAGAAAACAATACCTCTTTGATATATAAACATGTTCAATCAAGCTTTATAAGACCTCCGTGATATAAAGACCCCTGAAATTAGCTGAAAGCCCCTTCAAAATCTGACTACATTCTAAATAAAAAAAAAATTATGTTGAACCCCAGTTTATCAACTTAAACCCTGTTGATAAAATTAATATTAACATTCATAATGATGTTCTCATTATCCCCCAATATATTTCAGCATTTTGCAATAATTTTAGGTATTAGGTTGGTAGACAGCAACCCCCCAGGGAGGTACTACTGTCTTGCCAAGTGAGTGTAAAACAAAAGCCTGTAATTGTTTTATGTGAGGGTTAGGATTGCTGGCGTCCTTTATTGTGTCTCTAAACAATGCAAGATTTCAGGTACATCTTGCTACTTCTCCCTTACACTTAGGTCACACTACAAAATACATGTACAAGCACATATATCCCACACCCCTCTGGGTTTTCTTCTTTTTTTCTTTCTTTTTCTTGTTCTTGTTTATATGTCTTACCTCCATGGGGAAGTGGAACAGAATTCTCCTCCGTAGGCCATGCGTGTTGTAAGAGGCGACTAAAATGCCGGGAGCAAGGGGCTAGTAACCCCTTCTCAGTATATATTTTTTTAAATTTTAAAAAGGGCCCGAAACTTTTTTTTTTCCCCTTTGGGCCACCCTGCCTCGGTGGGATACGGCCGGTGTGTTGAAAGAAGAAAGAAAGATTTGCAATAACCCAAAAAAAAAAAAAAATGCTTCAGTATTCACTACAACAATATTTAATAAATTATCATAAAATAGTATAAACCCCAAAAAAGTCATGTATCATAAAACCCAAATTGTTATATATATTAAGTGTCAAAGATTGAAGGTTGTAGGTATACTAGTACCCACCTACCGTAATTAAATATTTCTTCAGTAGTTATAAATTAATTTTAAGGCTGCCTGAAATACTCCGCATAACCAGGGACTTATACGCACCTCAGTAATGTCAGATAATCTTTCATCAATTATCCTGAACTCTTTTAGAAATCAAGATTATTGCTGAATAAAAAGGCAAAATATTTTGAGTGGAATAATATACAAATAACTCTGCCTCCTTGTTATATATTATACTGTCTCCCTTACTTTCTTTTCCTATATGCAGATTATCTATGTCAGATTACTATTATTATTATTATTATTATTATTATTATTATTTTATTATTATTATTATTATTTTATTATTATTATTTTTAAATTTTTATTATTATTAAAGCCAAGACTTTGGGTACAGGAAAATATATGAAGTCATCTTATTGCATTGATTTGAAAATGTTTGTGTTGTAGGCGAGAGAGTGAAGTAGAATTTTTCGACAGTGACACAAGAGTTTCTTGGTACAAGTCTCGCATGTCAGGTATCTTGCTACTACCACGTTCACTATTAACACCATCACAACCAACATCCCCATCCCCCCATTATCACTACGACAACCACAACAACCATCTCCACTCCCCACTACACAACAATCACTGTCCCAAACCCCACAGATACAAAAACTACTATCATAACAACCATCCCAACCACAATCACTCATTAAACTACAGTGCCCCACTACCACTATCCTCACCCTCCCAGACATTGTAGATGGCTCTTAAAAGACTTTTCTAGTGTTCTCGTTGATAGATGAGGTGGTTGTGGGGGGTGTACTCACGATATGTGGTTGCAGAGGTCGATTCACAGCTCCTGGCCCTGAAAAAACCTGGAGTCTTTCCTCTTTACTCTTAGAGGTGTCTCTTTTGGTTATGATATTTCTTTCCTGGTGGGAGACGCCTTTGTCTCCACACTTCCCCTACTTTTCGCCCTCCGCTCCCCCTGTCCTTTTAATTCTACTGGTGTTCTGTTTTTTTCTTGTTTTAAGGCCCCGACTAGACTTTTTCATTTGCCTTTTCTCGGCCATTAGCATTATTTTTTTTAACGAACCGGTGGTATCCCACCGAGACAGGGTGACCTAAAAAGAAAAACGAAAGTTTTTCTTGTTGAATTTAATAATTTATATAAGAGAAGGGTTACTAGGCCTTGATCCGCATTTTAGTGCCTCTTGGCAGAAATTTTTTAGTTACAGAAAAAAACTTAAATTCTTTCTCACCAGAAAATACTCCAGTACGTTATGAGAGGCACGGTGTTATGAGAGGCACGGTGTTATGAGAGGCACGGTGTTATGAGAGGCATTGGGGTTATGAGAGGCACGGGTTGTTTTTTGAGAGGCACGGTGTTATGAGAGGCACGGTGTTATGAGAGGCACGGTTGTTTGAGGGGCATGGTGTTATGAGAGGCACGGTGTTATGAGAGGCACGGTGTTATGAGGGCACGGTGTTATGAGAGCACGGTGTTATGAGAGGCACGGTGTTATGAGAGGCACGGTGTTATGAGAGGCACGGTGTTATGAGAGGCACGGTGTTATGAGAGGCACGGTGTTATGAGAGGCACGGTGTTATGAGAGGCACGGTGTTATGAGAGGCACGGTGTTATGAGAGGCATGTGTTATGAGAGGCACGGTGTTATGAGAGGCACGGTGTTATGAGAGTCACGGTGTTATGAGAGGCACGGTGTTATGAGAGGCACGGTGTTATGAGAGGCATGGTGTTATGAGAGGCACGGTGTTATGAGAGGCACGGTGTTATGAGAGGTCAGGTGTTATGAGAGGCACGGTGTTATGAGAGGCACGGTGTTATGAGAGGCACTGTGTTATGAGAGGCATGGTGTTATGAGAGGCACGGTGTTATGAGAGATCGGTGTTATGAGAGGCACGGTGTTATGAGAGCATGGTGTTATGAGAGGCAGGTGTTATGAGAGGCACGGTGTTATGAGAGGCACTGGTGTTATGAGAGGCATGGTGTTATGAGAGGACGGTGTTATGAGAGGCACGGTGTTATGAGAGGCACGGTGTTATGAGAGGCACTGTGTTATGAGAGGCATGTGTTATGAGAGGCACGGTGTTATGAGAGGCACTGGTGTTATGAGAGAGGCACGGTGTTATGAGAGGCATGTGTTATGAGAGGCACGGTGTTATGAGAGGCACGGTGTTATGAGAGGCACGGTGTTATGAGAGGCACGGTGTTATGAGAGGCACGGTGTTATGAGAGGCATGGTGTTATGAGAGGCACGGTGTTATGAGAGGCACGGTGTTTGAGAGGCATGGTGTTATGAGAGGCACGGTGTTATGAGAGGCACGGTGTTATGAGAGGCATGGTGTTATGAGAGGCACGGTGTTATGAGAGGCATGTGTTATGAGAGGCAGGTGTGTTATAGCACGGTGTTATGAGAGGCACGGTGTTATGAGAGGCACGGTGTTATGAGAGGCATGGTGTTATGAGAGGCACGGTGTTATGAGAGGCATGGTGTTATGAGAGGCACGGTGTTATGAGGGTATGGTGTTATGAGAGGCACGGTGTTATGAGAGGCACTGGTGTTATGAGAGGCACGGTGTTATGAGAGGCATGGTGTTATGAGAGGCACGGTGTTATGAGAGGCACGGTGTTATGAGAGGCACGGTGTTATGAGAGGCACGGTGTTATGAGAGGCATGTGTTATGAGAGGCATGTGTTATGAGGGGCAGGTGTTATGAGAGGCACGCTGTTATGAGAGGCATGGTGTTATGAGAGGCTGGTGTTATGAGAGGCACGGTGTTATGGAGGCAGGTGTTATGAGAGGCATGGTGTTATGGGGATGGACGGTGTTATGAGAGGCACGGTGTTATGAGAGGCACGGTTTTATGAGGCAGGTGTAGAGAGGCAGGTTTTTTGGAGGAGGGTTATGAGAGGCAGGTGTTATGAGAGGCGGTTTATGAAAACGGTTTTAGAAGGCAGGGTTATGA
>NC_069411.1:13691474-13746368 GCF_026875155.1 Cherax quadricarinatus | reverse complement strand
AAAATGCCGTATAACTGTAATCACATTTAAATTTTACTAACACATATAAAATTTCACTGTTAATTTTATTTGAAAGCTTACCTTTAATAAAAGTTCCTTTAATTTTAACGGGTTCTATAAAAAAAACTTTAAACAATCTTTCTCTTAATTTTGTCTATAAAATTTTAAACAATGTGTATATAACCCGGGAAAAACCACACTTGGGTTTGTGTTGTTTTTCAGCGATTTCGTGTTTGGAGCAGTTGTGGAGGGTGCGGGAACCATCCCCCGTCTTTTTTTGGGTTGGGTGAGTCCCCCCAGCCCCCGTTTTTTTTGGGTTTAAAAACGCGGGTGAGCCCCCCCCCTTTTCTTTTGGGCTGCCCCCTTTTCCTGGGGATTTTTTGAGTCTGGAGGACCATTTATTGATTTAATTTTTTAAAAACCTAGTTTTTACACCCCTTTTTTGGAAGGACCTTGGCCATAGGTTAGAAAAGGTAGTGCAACATTTTTTTGGCCACTTTTGGGGTTTTTATCCGGTTCGAGCACGACCAAAACTCTGTCAAATTTTTTTGGCCCTTACCTGCCGTGTTTTTAAAATTTTATTATAAAATGAAATTTGTAAAGACAGCAAATCGCTACACAGCCCCCCCTGCGACGGGGTTAGAAGCTGTCGAAACCTACAACAGGGGGGGCGTAAGAGATACAATTTGAAAGTATAAATTCCCCCAGGGGGGGTTATGCAGCAATTTCATTCGAGATGGCTGAAAATATTTACTTTTTTTGGGATTAAAAGTCACCCCTTACCCCGTTTTAAGGTTGATACAAACTCCTTGTGACTAAAGAATTGCGAAACCCCCAAACTAAAAAAGAAAATTCGAAACTACCTTTTTTTGAAAGTACTAGGGTGTTCTCAACCCTTCGACGTTCGGGACTTGATAGAAGCTGAAAGTGTCCTTGGGATGCCCCGTCTTCTTGTCTAGGAAACGCACACTGGGTAACTATGTTCCACAAAAAAATTTGCTTTATTGTTCACAATGTATCACCAAGAGAAGTGATCACCTTTCTTAAGAGTTTATTGTGTTTTGTGAACATTTTTTATTACACAAACGCACAGATCGGTTCCCTTTGCTGGTTATCCGGCGTAGTGTGACTTTTTCTAGATAAAAGTAATTGGCGTCTAAACACCCCCCAAGCCGTCAGCCCCACACAAAAAAAAAAAAAAAAAAAAAAAAAAAAAAAAAGGCTGACCTAGTACCTTGATCCTTGTCACCCTTTTTTAAAAGAAGCAAAGCAAATGTTTGTTTCTTGCTGTTTAATCATAGACAAAAAATGTACCTAATTTTTTTTTTATGGTAATAAAAATTGGGGGGCGGATTTTTCCCTTAAATTTCCGCTAAGTGAGATTACTGTCTCTTTTAAAAAAACACTTTGCAACACCGCTGCAAGGAAGCAAGGTCATTTTTTACCCTCATACGACCTCTGTGACAATTACTACCTGCAGTAAACAAGATATCGCCCTTTCCCAGAGGGCTTGGCCCCCCAGGGCTAAAGGGCTTTTTATCCCCCCCTGGAGAAAATTTTCCACAGAACATATTAAAATACCTAGACGCACGGTGACGCACTGGTGAGGGGGTCAGTACCGGGTGTCAGTAACATAGCTGAGTACACTAGACGCAGAAAGAGTCATGGTAGGTGTCCCCTACCGGGTGTCCCGTAACACTAGTTTAGTACACTAAAAAACGGTTTCGTCATGCTTAGATGTATGTACCAGGGGGGTAGTAACATAATGAGTACACTAAACGCACGGGGTGACGTCATTGGTGAGGTGTCATGTTCCAGGGGTTTGTAACATAGTTGATATACAGATCACAGTGACGTCACTGTGAGAGTCTGTAACCGGGTTGTCATAACACTAATTTAGTACACTGATCACCCAGTGACGTCACTGGTGAGTGTATGACCGGGTGTCAGTAACACGTTGAGTATACTGACGACGAGGACGTCAATTGGTGAGTTGTCACTTTTCCCGGGGGGTCATTAAACCTAGTTGAGTACACTAGATCCGATGACGTCATGGTGAGGTTCACGTACCCGGGTGGGGCGTAAAACTGTGGGACCCGACCACGAGTGACGTTATAGTGAGGGGGTCTACCAGGGTGTAGTAAACTGATGAGTCACTAGACCACGATGACGTTAATGGTGATGTATGTCAGGTGTCAGTAACACTAGTTGAATCACTAGACGCACGAGTGAAGTTACTTTGGGGGGGAATGTACCAGGGTGTCAGTAACACTAGATGAGTACACTAGACGCACGAGTGACGTTACTGGTGAGGTGTCATATACCAGGGTGTCAGTAACACTAGTTGAGTACACTAGACGCACGAGTGACGTTACTTGTGAGGTGACATGTACCAGGGTGTCAGTAACACTAGTTGAGTACACTAGACGCACGAGTGACGTCACTGGCGAGGTGTCATGTACCAGGGTGTCAGTAACACTAGTTGAGTACACTAGACTCACGAGTGACGTCACTGGCGAGGTGTCATGTACCAGGGTGTCAGTAACACTAGTTGAGTACACTAGACGCAGTGTAGTAACGCTGCTGACCCATTTTCAGTTTATTTTGCGTTAAAAGAATATGTTAGAGGAAGAGACACTTGTGCAACATTTCTGAATCTTTATTGAGGACAAGTTTCGCATGCAGTAGCCTCTTCAGTCCAGTACAGAGAATAACAGTAGAAGATGAGAAGTTTGATGTAACCAGTCCCGTCAGCCTGGAGTCGATGTGTTGGGTCCATCATTATATGCTGTGAGAGCCGACAAAGCCATCCCAGTGTTTGTGTTTGATGGTGTTGGTTAGTTCAATAACTATTGCTAGTTGTTAGACCAGCGCTACGTTATCAGCCATGCATTATGTGAAGCAGTATAGGAATAATAATAAATATCTTCCATTTAAAAGGATCATTTACGTTATTCCGCTGCTGTGTGATACCAGTCCTTCTATTATGTGACTTTAATACTTTTCAAGTGTTTCTGTCTTTCTTACTTTATTCTATAAGTCTGAAAACATGCTTCGCCAGTACCCAAATTATGAATTACGAACCATACCACGGGTGGGGTTTGTTTGCAATCGTGTCATTACGATTTCGTGAGTTATGAATTACGAACATGATGACTAAATAAATCTCTTATTTTCCTTAGTACATGAAATTTAGAGAACTTTTGGGTTGCTTGTATGATGGTCTAATTGAATTTGCCATGTTTTAAAATATGGGCACAAACTCTAAATATGTTGAACTTCAGCATATGAACTGTAATATTGTCAAATATGGCGAGTTCAGCTTCTGTAGTAAACAGAATTGCGACCATTATGTATTTAGGATGGGTTTCTGAAGTTTTCAATTAGTTTCTCATGCTGATGAGTGTAGAGACCAAGAACACCTTCGTATTTCACGTAATAACGGAGGTATGATAAAATATTTGGCAGAGAATCTTGAATATCAAAAAACTGCCACAGCGGGAACTCTTGGGGAGTTTTCACCACTGAACTCGGTGAATATCCAGGCAACTTCACAGAAAAATATCAGCCTTTCCCTTTTTTTTCGTGTCGACAATTAATTTTCCTGGTCTGACTTTTTCATGTTAACAGCTTCATGAATCTTTTCCCTAGATATAATAAAATGGCTTTGAAATGTTGATGCCTATCAAAGGAGGCTTTACTTAAGTTCTTAATACCAAATAAGACTCACTTATAAATTCATGAGTATAGATCTAAGGGAGAGTTATATGATGAAATGAAACTGTCATGTTCTACAATAACCTTAAATTTTTGTGTTATAATTTTTATTAAGTCAGCTGCGTCTTAACTGAGATTCTTCGAGTGAACTTTAGGGAAAGTTGTGATTATTAAGTCAATGCACTTTGGGAATTTATAATATAAATGTTTCTTAATAAGCTTACTTAAACCAGTCATGTTTGCAGATGACACAATATTCGTCATATTAGATCCCATTGTTCTCAACAATACAGCTAACAGGAAGCTTGTAAAGTTTCTTACGTGTATGGTAACCAACAAACTCTCAATATTGACATATTGGCAAGGAAAAAGCAAAGAAACTACTCTGTTTAACGTAAAAATGAATAATTTATACTCAAAAAAAGTAATGAATTCTTAGGTATACACCATGACAGCAACCTGAAATTCAACACTCAAATTCAACACATATCTAAAAAAAATTCCAAAACTGTGGGAATTCTATCAAAAATACGCTGTTTCTCAAACAACATTACTGTGTACAACTCTCTCGTCTCTCCCTCACAGACTCTGTGCTTAGGAATCCACGACAACAAACCACTTAAAGCATATTATTACACAACAAAAATGAAATGTAAAAATAATCACCCAGAAAACAATACCTCTTTGATATATAACATGTTCAACTCAAGCTTTATAAGACCTCCGTGATAATAAAGATCCCTGAAATTAGCTGAAAGCACCTTCAAAATCTGACATACATTCTAAATAGAAAAAAATTATGTTGAAGCCCAGTTTATCAACTTTAACCCTGTTGATCAAACTACTATTAACATTCATAATGATGTTCTCATTATCACCAATATATTTCAGCAGTTGCAATAATATAGGTATTAGGTTGGTAGACAGCAACCACCCAGGGAGGTACTACTGTCTTGCCAAGTGAGTGTAAAACGAAAGCCTGTAATTGTTTTATGTGATGGTAGGATTGCTGGCGTCCTTTATTGTGTCTCATAAACATGCAAGATTTCAGGTACATCTTGCTACTTCTACTTACACTTAGGTCACACTACACATACATGTACAAGCACATATATACACACCCCTCTGGGTTTTCTTCTATTTTCTTTCTAGTTCTTGTTCTTGTTTATATCGTCTTACCTCCATGGGGAAGTGGAACAGAATTCTTCCTCCGTAGGCCATGCGTGTTGTAAGAGGCGACTAAAATGCCGGGAGCAAGGGGCTAGTAACCCCTTCTCCAGTATATATTACTAAATTTAAAAGGCGAAACTTTTGTTTTTCCTCTTGGGCCACCCTGCCTCGGTGGGATACGGCCGGTGTGTTGAAAGAAGAAAGAAAGATTTGCAATAACCCAAAAAAAAAAAAAACTGCTTCAGTATTCACTACAACAAATATTTTAATAAATTATCATAAAATAGTATAATCCCAAAAATGTCATGTATCATAAAACAAATTGTTATATATATTAAGTGTCAAAGATTGAAGGTTGTAGTATACTAGTACACCAACCTACCGTAATTAAATATTTCTTCAGTAGTTATAAATTAATTTTAAGGCTGCCTGAAATACTCCGCATAACCAGGGACTTATACAGCACCTCAGTAATGTCAGATAATCTTTCATCAATTATATCCTGAACTCTTTTAGAAATCAAGATTATTGCTGAATAAAAAAGGCAAAATATTTTGAGTGGAATAATATACAAATAACTCTGCCCTCCTTGTGTATATATTATACTGTCTCCCTTACCTTTCTTTCTCCTATATGCAGATTATCTATGTCAGATTACTATTATTATTATTATTATTATTATTATTATTATTATTATTATTATTATTATTATTATTATTATTATTATTATTATTATTATTATTATTAAAGCCAAGACTTTGCTACAGGAAGTATATGAAGTCATCTTATTGCATTGATAGAAAATGTTTGTGTTGTAGGCGAGAGAGTGAAGTAGAAATTTTACGACAGTGACACAAGAGATACTTGGTACAAGTCTCGCATGTCAGGTATCTTGCTACTACCACGTTCACTATTAACACCATCACAACCAACATCCCCATCCCCCCATTATCACTACGACAACCACAACAACCATCTCCACTACCACTACTACAACAATCACTGTCCCAAACCCCACAGATACTAACTACTATCATAACAACCATCCCAACCACAATCACTCATTCAACTACAGTGCCACCACTACCACTATCCTCACCCTACCAGACATTGTAGATGGCTCTAAAAGACTTTTCTAGTGTTCTCGTTGATAGATGAGTGTGGTTGTGGGTGTGTACTCACCGATATGTGGTTGCAGAGGTCGATTCACAGCTCCTGGCCCTGAAAAAACCTGGAGTCTTTCCTCTTTACTCTTAGAGGTGTCTCTTTTGTTATGACTATTTCTTTCCTGGTGGGAGACAGCCTTTGTCTCCACACTTCACCTACTCTCGACCTCCGCTCCTCCTGTCCATTATTCTACTGGTGTTCTGATTTTCTTGTTTTAAAGGCTCCGACTAGACTTTTTCATTTGCCTTATTCCTCGGCCATTAGCATTATTTTTTTTAACGAACCGGTGGTATCCCACCGAGACAGGGTGACCTAAAAAGAAAAACGAAAGTTTTTCTTGTTGAATTTAATAATTTATATAAGAGAAGGGTTACTAGGCCCTTGATCCCGGCATTTTAGTCGCCTCTTGGCAGAAAATTTGTAGTTACAGAAAAAAACTTAAATTCTTTCTCACCAGAAAATACTCCAGTACGTTTTGAGAGGCACGGTGTTATGAGAGGCACGGTAGTTATGAGAGGCACGGTGTTAGAGAGGCATGGTGTTATGAGAGGCACGGTGTTATGAGAGGCACGGTGTTATGAGAGGCACGGTGTTATGAGAGGCACGGTGTTATGAGAGGCACGGTGTTATGAGAGGCACGGTGTTATGAGAGGCACGGTGTTATGAGAGGCACGGTGTTATGAGAGGCACGGTGTTATGAGAGGCACGGTGTTATGAGAGGCACGGTGTTATGAGAGGCACGTGTTATGAGAGGCACGGTGTTTAGGAGGCACGGTGTTATGAGAGGCACGGTGTTATGAGAGGCACGGTGTTATGAGAGGCACGGTGTTATAGAGGCACGGTGTTATGAGAGGCACGGTGTTATTGAGAGGCACGGTGTTATGAGAGGCACAAGGGTGTTAGAGAGGCACGGTGTTAGAGAGGCAGGGTTTGTTATGAGAGGCACGGTGTTATGAGAGGCACGGTGTTATGAGAGGGCATGGTGTTATGAGAGGCACGGTGGTTTTGAGAGGCACGGTGTTTATGAAAGGCCCGGTGTTATGAGGGGCACGGTGTATGAGAGGCACGGTGTTATGAGAGGCAGGGTGCTATGAGAGGCACGGGGTTATAGAGGCACGGTGTTATGAGAGGCACGGTGTTATGAGAGGTAGGGGTGTTATGAGAGGCACGGTGTTATGAGAGGCACGGTGTTATAGAGCACGGTGTTATGAGAGGCATGGTGTTATGAGAGGCACGGTGTTATAGAGGGCAGGGGTGTTATGAGGGGCACGGTGTTATGAGAGGCATGGTGTTATGAGGGGCACGGTGTGTATGAGAAGCACGGGTTTATGAGAGGCACGGTGTTATGAGAGGCACGGTTTTTATGAGAGGAAAGGGTTTTATGAGAGGCACGGTGTTATGAGAGACACGGTGTTATGAGAGGCACGGGTGTTATGAGGCATAGTGTTAATGAGGGGGCACGGTGTTATGAGAGGCACGGTGTTATGAGAGATATGGTGTTATGAGAGGCACGGTGTTATGAGAGGCACGGTGTTATGAGAGGCATGGTGTTATGAGAGGCACGGTGTTATGAGAGGCACGGTGTTATGAGAGGTATTGTGTTATGAGAGGCACGGTGTTATGAGAGGTATGGTGTTATGAGAGGCACGCTGTTATGAGAGGCATGGTGTTATGAGAGGCACGGTGTTATGAGAAGTATGGTGTTATGAGAGGCACGGTGTTATGAGAGGCATGGTGTTATGAGAGGCACGGTGTTATGAGAGGTATGGTGTTATGAGAGGCACGGTGTTATGAGAGGCATGGTGTTATCAGAGGCACGGTGTTATGAGAGGCACGGTGTTATGAGAGGCACTGTGTTATGGGAGGGACTGTGTTATGAGAGGCATGGTGTTATGAGAGGCGCGGTGTTATGAGAGGCACTGTGTTATGAGAGGGACTGTGTTATGAGAGGCAGGGTTTGTTATGAGAGGCACGTGTTATGAGAGGCACGGTGTTTATGAGAGGCACGGTTTTATGGAGAGCAACGGTGTTATGAGAGGCACGGTGTTATGAGAGGCATGGTGTTATGAGAGGCACGGTGTTTTGAGAGGCACGGTGTTATGAGAGGCATGGTGTTATGAGAGGCATGGTGTTATGAGAATCACGGTTTATGAGACATGGTGTTATGAGAGGCACGTGTTATGAGAGGCATGGTTTTATGAGAGGCACGGTGTTATAGAGGCACGGTGTTATGAGAGGCACGGTGTTATGAGAAGCATGGTGTTTATGAGAGGCACGGTGTTTATGAGAGGCACGGTTTATGAGAGGCACTTTTGTTAGAGAGCATATTGTTTAGAAGGCACGGTGTTAGGGAGAGGCACGGGTGTTATGAGAGGCACGGTGTTATGAGAGGCATGTGTTATGAGAGGCACGGTTTTTATGAGAGGCACGGTGTTATGAGAGGCAGGGTGTTATGAAGGCACGGTGTTATGAAGGCACTGTGTTATGAGAGGCATGGTTTTTAAATGAGAGGCATGGTGTTATGAGGGGCAGGGTGTTATGAGAGGCATGGTGTTATGAGAGGCATGGTGTTATAGAGGCACGGTGTTATGAGAGGCATGGTTTATGAGGGGCATGGTTTTATGAGAGGCACGGTGTTATGAAGGCACGGTGTTATGAGAGGCACGGTGTTATGAGAGGCACTGTGTTTATGAGAGGCATGGTGTTATGAGAGGCATGGTTTATGAGAGACACGGTGTTATGAGAGGCACGTGTTATGAGAGGCATGGTGGTATGGGGAGGCATGGTGTTATGAGAGCACGGTGTTATGAGAGGGCATGGTGTTATGAGAGGCATGGTGTTATGAGAGGCAGGGTGTATGAGAGGCACGGTGTTATGAGAGGAAACGGTGTTATGAGAGGCCACGGTGTTATGAGAGGCACTGTGTTATGAGAGGCATGGTGTTATGAGAGCATGGTGTTATGAGAGGCACGGTGTTATGAGAGGCACTGTGTTAGAGAGGCACGGTGTTATGAAGGCACGGTGTTATGAGGGCACTGTTTTTATGAGAGGCACGGTGTAAGAGAGGCACGGTGTTATGAGAGGCAGGTGTTTATGAGAGGCACGGTGTTATGAGAGGCACTGTGTTATGAGAGGCATGGTGTTATGAGAGGCATGGTGTTATGAGAGGCACGGTGTTATGAGAGGCATGGTGTTATGAGAGGCATGGTGTTATGAGAGGCATGGTGTTAGAGAGGGCACGGTGTTATGAGAGGCACGGTGTTATGAGAGGCACGGTGTTATGAGAGGCACTGTGTTATGAGAGGCATGGTGTTATGAGAGGCATGGTGTTATGAGAGGCACGGTGTTATGAGAGGCACTGTGTTATGAGAGGCACGGTGTTATGAGAGGCACGGTGTTATGAGAGGCACTGTGTTATGAGAGGCATGGTGTTATGAGAGGCACGGTGCTATGAGAGGCACGGTGTTATGAGAGGCACGGTGTTATGAGAGGACGGTGTTTGAGAGGCAACTGTGTTATGAGAGGCACGGTGATATGAGAGGCACGGTGTTATGAGAGGCACTGTGTTATGAGAGGCACGGTGTTATGAGAGGCACTGTGTTATGAGAGGCATGGTGTTATGAGAGGCATGGTGTTATGAGAGACACGGTGTTATGAGAGGCACGGTGTTATGAGAGGCACGGTGTTATGAGAGGCACTGTGTTATGAGAGGCATGGTGTTATGAGAGGCATGGTGTTAGAGAGGCACGGTGTTTATGAGAGGCATGGTGTTATGAGAGGCATGGTGTTATGAGAGGCACGGTGTTATGAGAGGCATGGTGTTATGAGAGGCATGGTGTTATGAGAGGCACGGTGTTATGAGAGGCACGGTGTTATGAGAGGGCACGGTGTTATGAGAGGCACTGTGTTATAGAGGCATGGTGTTATGAGAGGCATGGTGTTATGAGAGACACGGTGTTATGAGAGGCACTGTGTTATGAGAGGCATGGTGTTATGAGAGGCATGGTGTTATGAGAGGCACGGTGTTATGAGAGGCACGGTGTTATGAGAGGCACTGTGTTATGAGAGGCACGGTGATATGAGAGGCACGGTGTTATGAGAGGCACTGTGTTATGAGAGGCATGGTGTTATGAGAGGCATGGTGTTATGAGAGGCATGGTGTTATGAGAGGCACGGTGTTATGAGAGGCACGGTGTTATGAGAGGCACGGTGTTATGAGAGGCACTGTGTTATGAGAGGCATGGTGTTATGAGAGGCATTGGTGTATGAGAGGCACGGTGTTATGAGAGGCACTGTGTTATGAGAGGCACGGTGTTATGAGAGGCACGGTGTTATGAGAGGCACTGTGTTATGAGAGAATGGTGTTTATGAGAGGCACGGTGCTATGAGAGGCACGGTGTTATGAGAGGCACTGTGTTATGAGAGGCACGGTGTTATGAGAGGCACTGTGTTATGAGAGGCATGGTGTTATGAGAGGCACTGTGTTATGAGAGGCACGGTGATATGAGAGGCACGGTGTTATGAGAGGCACTGTGTTATGAGAGGCACGGTGTTATGAGAGGCAGCATGTGTTATGAGAGGCATGGTGTTATGAGAGGCATGGTGTTATGAGAGACACGGTGTTATGAGAGGCACTGTGTTATGAGAGGCATGGTGTTATGAGAGGCATGGTGTTATGAGGGGCACGGTGTTATGAGAGGCATGGTGTTATGAGAGGCATGGTGTTATGAGAGGCATGGTGTTATGAGAGGCACGGTGTTATGAGAGGCACGGTGTTATGAGAGGCACGGTGTTATGAGAGGCACTGTGTTATGAGAGGCATGGTGTTATGAGAGGCATGGTGTTATGAGAGGCACGGTGTTATGAGAGGCACTGTGTTATGAGAGGCACGGTGTTATGAGAGGCACGGTGTTATGAGAGGCACTGTGTTATTAGAGGCATGGTGTTATGAGAGGCACGGTGCTATGAGAGGCACGGTGTTATGAGAGGCACGGTGTTATGAGAGGCACGGTGTTATGAGAGGCACTGTGTTATGAGAGGCACGGTGATATGAGAGGCACGGTGTTATGAGAGGCACTGTGTTATGAGAGGCACGGTGTTATGAGAGGCACTGTTTTATGATAGGCATGGTGTTATGAGAGGCATGGTGTTATGAGAGACACGGTGTTATGAGAGGCACGGTGTTATGAGAGGCACGGTGTTATGAGAGGCACTGTGTTATGAGAGGCATGGTGTTATGAGAGGCATGGTGTTATGAGAGGCACGGTGTTATGAGAGGCATGGTGTTATGAGAGGCATGGTGTTATGAGAGGCACGGTGTTATGAGAGGCATGGTCTTATGAGAGGCATGGTGTTATGAGAGGCACGGTGTTATGAGAGGCACGGTGTTATGAGAGGCACGGTGTTATGAGAGGCACTGTGTTATGAGAGGCATGGTGTTATGAGAGGCATGGTGTTATGAGAGACACGGTGTTATGAGAGGCACTGTGTTATGAGAGGCACGGTGTTATGAGAGGCACGGTGTTATGAGAGGCACGGTGTTATGAGAGGCACTGTGTTATGAGAGGCAAGGTGTTATGAGAGGCACGGTGTTATGAGAGGCATGGTGTTATGAGAGGCACGGTGTTATGAGAGGCACCGTGTTATGAGAGGCATGGTGTTATGAGAGGCACGGTGTTATGAGAGGCACGGTGTTATGAGAGGCATGGTGTTATGAGAGGCACGGTGTTATGAGAGGCACAATGTTATGAGAGGCACGGTGTTATGAGAGGCACGGTGTTATGAGAGGCATGGTGTTATGAGAGGCACGGTGTTATGAGAGGCACAATGTTATGAGAGGCACGGTGTTATGAGAGGCACTGTGTTATGAGAGGCACGGTTTTATGAGAGGCACTGTGTTATGAGAGGCACTGTGTTATGAGAGGCACGGTGTTATGAGAGGCACTGTGCTATGAGAGGCACGGTGTTATGAGAGGCATGGTGTTATGAGAGGCACGGTGTTATGAGAGGCACAATGTTATGAGAGGCACGGTGTTGTGAGAGGCACTGTGTTATGAGAGGCACGGTGTTATGAGAGGCACTGTGTTATGAGAGGCACTGTGTTATGAGAGGCACTGTGTTATGAGAGGCATGGTGTTATGAGAGGCACGGTGTTATGAGAGGCACGGTGTTATGAGAGGCACTGTGTTATGAGAGGCACGGTGTTATGAGAGGCACTGTGTTATGAGAGGCATGGTGTTATGAGAGGCACGGTGTTATGAGAGGTATGGTGTTATGAGAGGCACGGTGTTATGAGAGGCACTGTGTTATGAGAGACATGGTGTTATGAGAGGCACGGTGTTATGAGAGGCACGGTGTTATGAGAGGCACTGTGTTATGAGAGGCACGGTGTTATGAGAGGTATGGTGTTATGAGAGGCACGGTGTTATGAGAGGCACTGTGTTATGAGAGGCACGGTGTTATGAGAGGTATGGTGTTATGAGAGGCACGGTGTTATGAGAGGCACTGTGTTTTGAGAGGCCGGTGTTATGAGAGGCCACGTGTTATGAGAGGCACGGTGTTATGAGAGGCACTGTGTTATAAGAGGCATGGTGTTATGAGAGGCATGGTGTTATGAGAGGCATGGTGTTATGAGAGGCACGGTGTTATGAGAGGCACGGTGTTATGAGAGGCACTGTGTTATGAGAGGCATGGTGTTATGAGAGGCACGGTGCTATGAGAGGCACGGTGTTATGAGAGGCACGGTGTTATGAGAGGCACGGTGTTATGAGAGGCACTGTGTTATGAGAGGCACGGTGATATGAGAGGCACGGTGTTATGAGAGGCACTGTGTTATGAGAGGCACGGTGTTATGAGAGGCACTGTGTTATGAGAGGCATGGTGTTATGAGAGGCATGGTGTTATGAGAGACAACGGTGTTATGAGAGGCACGGTGTTATGAGAGGCACGGTGTTATGAGAGGCACTGTGTTATGAGATGGCATGGTGTTTATGAGAGGCATGGTGTTATGAGAGGCACGGTGTTATGAGAGGCATGGTGTTATGAGAGGCATGGTGTTATGAGAGGCACGGTGTTATGAGAGGCATGGTGTTATGAGAGGCATGGTGTTTATGAGAGGCACGGTGTTATGAGAGGCACGGTGTTATGAGAGGCACGTGTTTATGAGAGGCACTGTGTTATGAGAGTGCATGGTGTTATGAGAGGCATGGTGTTATGAGAGGCACGGTGTTATGAGAGGCATGGTGTTATGAGAGGCATGGTGTTATGAGAGGCATGGTGTTATGAGAGGCACGTGCGTTATGAGAGGCACGGTGTTATGAGAGGCACGGTGTTATGAGAGGCACTGTGTTATGAGAGGCATGGTGTTATGAGAGGCATGGTGTTATGAGAGGCACGGGTTATGAGAGGCACTGTGTTATGAGAGGCACGGTGTTATGAGAGGCACGGTGTTATGAGAGGCACTGTGTTATGAGAGGCATGGTGTTATGAGAGGCACGGTGCTATGAGAGGCACGGTGTTATGAGAGGCACGGTGTTATGAGAGGCACGGTGTTATGAGAGGCACTGTGTTATGAGAGGCACGGTGATATGAGAGGCACGGTGTTATGAGAGGCACTGTGTTATGAGAGGCACGGTGTTATGAGAGGCACTGTGTTATGAGAGGCATGGTGTTATGAGAGGCATGGTGTTATGAGAGGCACGGTGTTATGAGAGGCACGGTGTTATGAGAGCACGGTGTTATGAGAGGCACTGTGTTATGAGAGGCATGGTGTTATGAGAGGCATGGTGTTATGAGAGGCACGGTGTTATGAGAGGCACGGTGTTATGAGAGGCACGGTGTTATGAGAGGCACTGTGTTATGAGAGGCATGGTGTTATGAGAGGCATGGTGTTATGAGAGACACGGTGTTATGAGAGGCACTGTGTTATGAGAGGCATGGTGTTATGAGAGGCATGGTGTTATGAGAGGCACGGTGTTATGAGAGGCATGGTGTTATGAGAGGCATGGTGTTATGAGAGGCATGGTGTTATGAGAGGCACGGTGTTATGAGAGGCACGGTGTTATGAGAGGCACGGTGTTATGAGAGGCACTGTGTTATGAGAGGCATGGTGTTATGAGAGGCATGGTGTTATGAGAGGCACGGTGTTATGAGAGGCACTGTGTTATGAGAGGCACGGTGTTATGAGAGGCACGGTGTTATGAGAGGCACTGTGTTATGAGAGGCACGGTGTTATGAGAGGCACGGTGTTATGAGAGGCATGGTGTTATGAGAGGCACGGTGTTATGAGAGGCACGGTGTTATGAGAGGCATGGTGTTATGAGAGGCACGGTGTTATGAGAGGCACGGTGTTATGAGAGGCATGGTGTTATGAGAGGCACGGTGTTATGAGAGGCACAATGTTATGAGAGGCATGGTGTTATGAGAGACACGGTGTTATGAGAGGCACGGTGTTATGAGAGGCACGGTGTTATGATAGGCACTGTGTTATGAGAGGCATGGTGTTATGAGAGGCATGGTGTTATGAGAGGCACGGTGTTATGAGAGGCATGGTGTTATGAGAGGCATGGTGTTATGAGAGGCACGGTGTTATGAGAGGCATGGTGTTATGAGAGGCATGGTGTTATGAGAGGCACGGTGTTATGAGAGGCACGGTGTTATGAGAGGCACGGTGTTATGAGAGGCACTGTGTTATGAGAGGCATGGTGTTATGAGAGGCATGGTGTTATGAGAGACACGGTGTTATGAGAGGCACTGTGTTATGAGAGGCATGGTGTTATGAGAGGCATGGTGTTATGAGAGGCACGGTGTTATGAGAGGCACGGTGTTATGAGAGGCACTGTGTTATGAGAGGCACGGTGATATGAGAGGCACGGTGTTATGAGAGGCACTGTGTTATGAGAGGCATGGTGTTATGAGAGGCATGGTGTTATGAGAGGCATGGTGTTATGAGAGGCACGGTGTTATGAGAGGCACGGTGTTATGAGAGGCACGGTGTTATGAGAGGCACTGTGTTATGAGAGGCATGGTGTTATGAGAGGCATGGTGTTATGAGAGGCACGGTGTTATGAGAGGCACTGTGTTTATGAGAGGCACGGTGTTATATGAGAGGCACGGTGTTATGAGAGGCACTGTGTTATGAGAGGCATGGTGTTATGAGAGGCACGGTGCTATGAGAGGCACGGTGTTATGAGAGGCACTGTGTTATGAGAGGCACGGTGTTATGAGAGGCACTGTGTTATGAGAGGCATGGTGTTATGAGAGGCACTGTGTTATGAGAGGCACGGTGATATGAGAGGCACGGTGTTATGAGAGGCACTGTGTTATGAGAGGCACGGTGTTATGAGAGGCACTGTGTTATGAGAGGCATGGTGTTATGAGAGGCATGGTGTTATGAGAGACACGGTGTTATGAGAGGCACTGTGTTATGAGAGGCATGGTGTTATGAGAGGCATGGTGTTATGAGGGGCACGGTGTTATGAGAGGCATGGTGTTATGAGAGGCATGGTGTTATGAGAGGCATGGTGTTATGAGAGGCACGGTGTTATGAGAGGCACGGTGTTATGAGAGCACGGTGTTATGAGAGGCACTGTGTTATGAGAGGAATGGTGTTATGAGAGCATGGTGTTATGAGAGGCACGTGTTATGAGAGGCACTGTGTTATGAGGGGCACGGTGTTATGAGAGGCACGGTGTTATGAGAGGCACTGTGTTATTAGAGGCATGGTGTTATGAGAGGCACGGTGCTATGAGAGGCACGGTGTTATGAGAGGCACGGTGTTATGAGAGGCACGGTGTTATGAGAGGCACTGTGTTATGAGAGGCACGGTGATATGAGAGGCACGGTGTTATGAGAGGCACTGTGTTATGAGAGGCACTGTGTTATGAGAGGCACTGTGTTATGATAGGCATGGTGTTATGAGAGGCATGGTGTTATGAGAGACACGGTGTTATGAGAGGCACGGTGTTATGAGAGGCACGGTGTTATGAGAGGCACTGTGTTATGAGAGGCATTATGTTATGAGAGGCATGGTGTTATGAGAGGCACGGTGTTATGAGAGGCATGGTGTTATGAGAGGCATGGTGTTATGAGAGGCACGGTGTTATGAGAGGCATGGTCTTTGAGAGGCATGTGTTATGAGAGGCACGGTGTTATGAGGGCACGGTGTTATGAGAGGCACGGTGTTATGAGAGGCACTGTGTTATGAGAGGCTGGTGTTATGAGAGGCATGGTGTATGAGAGCACGGTGTTATGAGAGGCACTGTTGTTATGAGAGGCATGGTGTTATGAGAGGCATGGTGTTATGAGAGGCACGGTGTTATGAGAGGCATGGTTGTTATGAGAGGCATGGTGCATGAGAGCATGGTGTTTATGAGAGGCACGGTGTTATGAGAGGCACGGTGTTATGAAAGGCACGGTGTTATGAGAGGCACTGTGTATGAGAGGCATGGTGTTATGGAGGCATGGTGTTATGAGAGGCACGGTGTTATGAGAGGCACTGTGTTATGAGAGGCACGGTGTTATGAGAGGCACGGTGTTATGAGAGGCACTGTGTTATTGAGAGGCACGGTGTTATGAGAGGCACGGTGGTTTATGAGAGGCATGGTGTTATGAGAGGCACGGTGTTATGAGAGGCACGTGTTATGAGAGGCATGGTGTTATGAGAGGCACGGTGTTAATGAGAGGCACGGTGTTATGAGGAGGCATGGTGTTATGAGAGGCACGGTGTTATGAGAGGCACATGTTATGAGAGGCACGGTGTTTATGAGAGGCACGGTGTTATGAGAGGCATGGTGTTATGAGAGGCAACTGGTGTTATGAGAGGCACAATGTTATGAGAGGCACGGTGTTATGAGAGGCACGTGTTATGAGAGGCACGGTTTATGAGAGGCACTGTGTTATGAGAGGCACTGTGTTATGAGAGGCACGGTGTTATGAGAGGCACTGTGTTATGAGAGGCACGGTGTTATGAAGGCACAGGTGTTATGAGAGGCACGGTGTTATGAGAGGCACAATGTTAATGAGAGGCACGGTGTTTGAGAGGCACTGTGTTATGAGAGGCACGGTGTTATGAGAGGCACTGTGTTATGAGAGGCACTGTGTTATGAGAGGCACTGTGTCATGAGAGGCATGGTGTTATGAGAGGCACGGTGTTATGAGAGGCACTGTTATGAGAGGCACTGTGTTAGTGAGGCACGGTGTTATGAGAGGCACTGTGTTATGAGAGGCATGGTGTTATGAGAGGCACGGTGTTATGAGAGGTATGGTGTTATGAGAGGCACGGTGTTATGAGAGGCACTGTGTTATGAGAGACATGGTGTTTTGAGAGGCACGGTGGTTATGAGAGGCACGGTGTTATGAGAGGCACTGTGTTATGAGAGGCACGGGTGTTTATGAGAGGCACGGTGTTATGAGAGGCACGGTGTTATGAGAGGCACGGTGTTATGAGAGGCACTGTGTTATAAGAGGCATGGTGTTATGAGAGGCATGGTGTTATGAGAGGCAGGTGTTATGAGAGGCACGGTGTTATGAGAGGCACGTGTTATGAGAGGGCACTGTGTTATGAGAGGCACTGTGGTTATGAGAGGCACGGTGCTATGAGAGGCACGGTGTTATGAGAGGCACGGTGTTATGAGAGGCACGGTGTTATGAGAGGCACTGTGTTATGAGAGGCACGGTGATTATGAGAGGCACGGTGTTATGAGAGGCACTGTGTTATGAGAGGCACGTGTTATGAGAGGCACTGTGTTATGAGAGGCATGGTTGTTATGAGAGGCACTGGTGTTATGAGAGACACGTGTTATGAGAGGCACGGTGTTATGAGAGGCACGGTGTTATGAGAGGCACTGTGTTATGAGAGGCATGGTGTTATGAGAGGCATGGTGTTATGAGAGGCACGGTGTTATGAGAGGCCATGGTGTTATGAGAGGCATGGTGTTATGAGAGGCACGGGTTATGAGAGGCATGGTGTTATGAGAGGCATGGTGTTATGAGAGGCACGGTGTTATGAGAGGCACGGTGTTATGAGAGGCACGGTGTTATGAGAGGCACTGTGTTATGAGAGGCATGGTGTTATGAGAGGCATGGTGTTATGAGAGGCACGGTGTTATGAGAGGCATGGTGTTATGAGAGGCATGGTGTTATGAGAGGCATGGTGTTATGAGAGGCACGGCGTTATGAGAGGCACGGTGTTATGAGAGGCACGGTGTTATGAGAGGCACTGTGTTATGAGAGGCATGGTGTTATGAGAGGCACGGTGTTATGAGAGGCACGGTGTTATGAGAGGCACTGTGTTATGAGAGGCACGGTGTTATGAGAGGCACGGTGTTATGAGAGGCACTGTGTTATGAGAGGCATGGTGTTATGAGAGGCACGGTGCTATGAGAGGCACGGTGTTATGAGAGGCACGGTGTTATGAGAGGCACGGTGTTATGAGAGGCACTGTGTTATGAGAGGCACGGTGATATGAGAGGCACGGTGTTATGAGAGGCACTGTGTTATGAGAGGCACGGTGTTATGAGAGGCACGGTGTTATGAGAGGCATGGTGTTATGAGAGGCATGGTGTTATGAGAGACACGGTGTTATGAGAGGCACGGTGTTATGAGAGGCACGGTGTTATGAGAGGCACTGTTTTATGAGAGGCATGGTTGTTAGAGGCAGGCTGGTTTAGAGAGGCACGGTGTTATGAGAGGCATGGTGTTATGAGAGGCATGGTGTTATGAGAGGCACGGTGTTATGAGAGGCATGGTGTTATGAGAGGCATGGTGTTATGAGAGGCACGGTGTTATGAGAGGCACGGTGTTATGAGAGGCACGGTTGTTATGAGAGGCACGTGTTATGAGAGGAAATGGTGTTATGAGAGGCATGGTGTTATGAGAGACACGGTGTTATGAGAGGCACTGTGTTATGAGAGGCATGGTGTTATGAGAGGCATGGTGTTATGAGAGGCACGGTGTTATGAGAGGCATGGGTTATGAGAGGCATGGTGTTATGAGAGGCATGGTGTTATGAGAGGCACGGTGTTATGAGAGGCACGGTGGTTATGAGAGGCACGGTGTTATGAGAGGCACTGGTGTTATGAGAGGCATGGTGTTATGAGAGGCATGGTGTTATGAGAGGCACGCGTGTTATGAGAGGCACTGTGTTATGAGAGGCACGGTGTTATGAGAGGCACGGTGTTATGAGAGGCACTGTGTTTGAGAGGCACGGTGTTATGAGAGGCACGGTGTATGAGAGGCATGGTGGTTATGAGAGGCACGGTGTTATGAGAGGCACGGTGTTATGAGAGGCATGGTGTTATGAGAGGCACGGTGTTATGAGAGGCACGGTGTTATGAGAGGCATGGTGTTATGAGAGGCACGGTGTTATGAGAGGCACATGTTATGAGAGGCACGGTGTTTATGAGAGGCACGGTGTTATGAGAGGCACGGTGTTATGAGAGGCACGGTGTTATGAGAGGCACAATGTTATGAGAGGCACGGTGTTATGAGAGGCACTGTGTTATGAGAGGCACGGTTTTATGAGAGGCACTGTGTTATGAGAGGCACTGTGTTATGAGAGGCACGGTGTTATGAGAGGCACTGTGTTATGAGAGGCACGGTGTTATGAGAGGCATGGTGTTATGAGAGGCACGGTGTTATGAGAGGCACAATGTTATGAGAGGCACGGTGTTGTGAGAGGCACTGTGTTATGAGAGGCACGGTGTTATGAGAGGCACTGTGTTATGAGAGGCACTGTGTTATGAGAGGCACGGTGTTATGAGAGGCACGGTGTTATGAGAGGTACGGTGTTATGAGAGGCACGGTGTTATGAGAGGCACTGTGTTATGAGAGGCACGGTGTTATGAGAGGCACGGTGTTATGAGAGGCATGGTGTTATGAGAGGCACGGTGTTATGAGAGGCACGGTGTTATGAGAGGCACGGTGTTATGAGACGCACGGTGTTATGAGAGGCACTGTGTTATGAGAGGCTCTGTGTTATGAGAGGCACAGTGTTATGAGAGGCACGGTGTTATGAGAGGCACGGTGTTATGAGAGGCACGGTGTTATGAGAGGCACGGTGTTATGAGAGGCATGGTGTTATGAGAGGCACGGTGTTATGAGAGGCACTGTGTTATGAGAGGCACTGTGTTATGAGAGGCACGGTGTTATGAGAGGCATGGTTTTATGAGAGGCACGGTGTTATGAGAGGCACGGTGTTATGAGAGGCACTGTGTTATGAGAGGCACGGTGTTATGAGAGGCACGGTGTTATGAGAGGCACGGTGTTATGAGAGGCACGGTGTTATGAGAGGCACGGTGTTATGAGAGGCACGGTGTTATGAGAGGCATGGTGTTATGAGAGGCATGGTGTTATGAGAGGCACGGTGTTATGAGAGGCACGGTGTTATGAGAGGCATGGTGTTATGAGAGGGCAGGTGTTATGAGAGGCACGGTGTTATGAGAGGCACGGTGTTATGAGAGGCAGGTGTTATGAGAGGCACGGTGTTATGAGAGGCACTGTGTTATGAGAGGCACTGTGTTATGAGAGGCACGGTGTTATGAGAGGCATGGTTTTATGAGAGGCACGGTGTTATGAGAGGCACGGTGTTATGAGAGGCACTGTGTTATGAGAGGCACGGTGTTATGAGAGGCACGGTGTTATGAGAGGCACGGGTTATGAGAGGCACGGTTGTTATGAGAGGCACGGTGTTAGAGAGGCACGGTGTTATGAGAGGCATGGTGTTATGAGAGGCATGGTGTTATGAGAGGCACGGTGTTATGAGAGGCACGGTGTTATGAGAGGCATGGTGTTATGAGAGGCATGGTGTTATGAGAGGCACGGTGTTATGAGAGGCACGGTTGTTATGAGAGGCACGGTGTTATGAGAGGCATGGTGTTATGAGAGGCATGGTGTTATGAGAGGCACGGTGTTATGAGAGGCATGGTGTTATGAGATGCACGGTGTTATGAGAGGCACGGTGTTATGAGAGGCACGGTGTTATGAGAGGCATGGTGTTATGAGAAGCATGGTGTTATGAGAGGCACGGTGTTATGAGAGGCATGGTGTTATGAGAGGCATGGTGTTATGAGAGGCACTGTGTTATGAGAGGCACGGTGTTATGACAGGCATGGTGTTATGAGAGGCATGGTGTTATGAGAGGCACGGTGTTATGAGAGGCACGGTGTTATGAGAGGCATGGTGTTATGAGAGGCATGGTGTTATGAGAGGCACTGTGTTATGAGAGGCATGGTGTTATGAGAGGCACAATGTTATGAGAGGCACGGTGTTATGAGAGGCATGGTGTTATGAGAGGCACGGTGTTATGAGAGGCATGGTGTTATGAGAGGCACGGTGTTATGAGAGGCACGGTGTTATGAGAGGCACGGTGTTATGAGAGGCATGGTGTTATGAGAGGCACGGTGTTATGAGAGGCACGGTGTTATGAGAGGCACGGTGTCGTTTTGAGAAAATCTGCAAAAATATTCACCCAAGATAAGTAAATATTCACAAGACTCCATAAAATGATACAATATATATTAACGAACTAGAATTACTGACGACACTCTTAGGGAGGAACAATTCTGTTTTACTTCCCCATGGAGATAAGAGGAAATAAAGAAGAACAAGAAATATTAAGAAAATAGAAGAAAACCCAGAGGTGTGTGTACATATACATGTAGTGTGACCTAAGTGTAAGTTGAAGTAGCAAGATATACCTCTTATCCCTACCATCATGTAAAACAATTACAGGTTTCCGTTTCACGTTCACTTGGGAGAACGGCAGTACCTCCCTGGGCGGTGACTGTTTACCAACCTACTACCTAGGCTTCGACTTTATGTATTTTGATATTTCGTTTTCTCCCAGTCCGGGGTTCATGACTGGGTCCCCATTCCTGGTTCATGGCTGGGTCCCCAGTCCTGGTTCATAGCTGGGTCCCCATTCCTGGTTCATGACTGGGTCCCCAGTCCTGGTTCATGGCTGGGTCCCTAGTCTTGGTTCATGGCTGGGTCTCCAGTCCTGGTTCATGGCTGGGTCCCCAGTTCTGGTTCATGGCTGGGTCCCTAGTCCTACTTCATGGCTGGGTTCCCAATCCTGGTTCATGGCTGGGTCTTCAGTACTGGTTCACGGCTGGGTTTCCAGTCCTGGTTCATGGCTGGGTCCCCAGTCCTGGTTCATGGCTGGGTAACTGGTCCTGGTTCATGGCTGCGTAGGTAGTCGTGGTTAATGGTTGAGTCCCCAGTCCTGGTTCATGGCTTGGTTCTTAGTCCTAGTTCATGGCTGGGTCCCCAGTCCTGGTTCATGACTGGGTCCCCAGTCCTGGTTCATGGCTTGGTTCCTAGTCCTAGTTCATGGCTGGGTCCCCAGTCCTGGTTCATGGCTGGGTCCCCAGTCCTGGTTCATGGCTGGGTCCCCAGTCCTGGTTCATGACTGGGTCCCCAGTCCTGGTTCATGGCTGGGTCCCCAGTCCTGGTTCATGGCTGGGTCCCCAGTCCTGGTTCATGGCTGGGTCCCCAGTCCTGGTTCATGGCTGGGTCCCCAGTCTTGGTTCATGGCTGGGTCCCCAGTCCTGGTTCATGACTGGGTCCCCAGTCCTGGTTCATGGCTGGGTCCCCAGTCCTGGTGCATGGCTGGGTCCCCAGTCCTGGTTCATGGCTGGGTCCCCAGTCATGGTTCATGGCTGGGTCCCCAGTCCTGGTTCATGGGTGGGTCCCCAGTCCTGGTTCATGGCTGGGTCCCCAGTCCTGGTTCATTGCTGGGTCCCCAGTTCTGGTTCATGGCTGGGTCCCCAGTTATGGTTCATGGCTGGGTCCCCAGTCCTGGTTCATGGCTGGGTCCCCAGTCCTGGTTCATGGCTGGGTCCCCAGTCCTGGTTCATGGCTGGGTCCCCAGTCATGGTTCATGGCTGGGTCGCTCATGGACAGAAAGATGGATGGGAAAAGGAATGTTTTTTCAAATATCTACTTGCTGCACAGACGTGATATAGACGTTGACGTTTAGCAAGAATTTAATATATAGAATGTAATCTGAATCTCTCTAAAAAGAACAGAGGCACAATAGCGTGACTGGAACAATACACAATCAAAATGCACATAGGTGAGAGAAAAGCATTACCACTGCCTCCACTTCAGTTTTCCTCCTCTTTTTCTCCCGTCCCTGTCCTACTGGCCTATATATACTGGCTCGCTCACCCTCTTCTGTTAGTGTCCGACTTGTGAATGGTCCAAAACGGTCCGAAACGTCGTCAAAAGCATTCCTTGATATCGTATGTGTGTGGGTTATTTGTGTACTTTATTTGTATCTTACGGAGCTGTTCAGACGTGACGGAGGCATCTAACACTGCTGTGAGAAGGAGGCATCTAACACTGCTGTGAGAAGGAGGCATCTAACACTGCTGTGAGAAGGAGGCATCTAACACTGCTGTGAGAAGGAGGCATCTAACACTGCTGTGAGAAGGAAGCATCTAACACTGCTGTGAGAAGGAGGCATCTAACACTGCTGTGAGAAGGAGGCATCTAACACTGCTGTGAGAAGGAGGCATCTAACACTGCTGTGAGAAGGAGGCATCTAACACTGCTGTGAGAAGGAAGCATCTAACACTGCTGTGAGAAGGAGGCATCTAACACTGCCTGTAAGAAGGAGGCATCTAACACTGCCTGTAAGAAGGATACATCTAACACTGCCTGTAAGAAGGATACATCTAATACTGCCTGTAAGAAGGATACATCTAACACTGCCTATAAGAAGGATACATCTAACACTGCCTGTATGAAGGATACATCTAACACTGCCTGTAAGAAGGATACATCTAACACTGACTGTATGAAGAATACATCTAACATTGCCTGTAAGAAGGATACATCTAACACTGCCTGTCTGAATGATACATCTAACATTGCCTGTAAGAAGGATACATCTAACACTGCCTGTATGAAGGATACATCTAACATTGCCCGTAAGAAGGAAACATCTAACACTGCCTGTATGAAGGATACATCTAACACTGCCTGTCTGAATGATACATCTAACATTGCCTGTAAGAAGGATACATCCAACACTGCCTGTAAGAAGGATACATCTAACACTGCCTGTATGAAGGATACATCTAACACTGCCTGTATGAAGGATACATCTAACATTGCCCGTAAGAAGGATACATGTAACACTGCCTGTATGAAGGATACATCTAACACTGCCTGTATGAAGGATACATCTAACACTGCCTGTAAGAAGGATACATCTAACATTGCCCGTAAGAAGGATACATCTAACACTGCCTGTATGAAGGATACATCTAACACTGCCTGTATGAAGGATACATCTAACATTGCCTGTAAGAAGGATACATCTAACACTGCCTGTATGAAGGATACATCTAACATTGCCTGTAAGAAGGATACATCTAACACTACCTGTATGAAGGATACATCTAACATTGCCTGTAAGAAGGATACATCTAACACTGCCTGTAAGAAGGATACATCTAACATTGCCGGTATGAAGGATACATCTAACACTGCCTGTAAGAAGGATACATCTAACATTGCCTGTAAGAAGGATACATCTAACACTGCCTGTATGAAGGATACATCTAACACTGCCTGTATGAAGGATGGATCTAACACTGCCTGTAAGAAGGATACATCTAACATTGCCTGTATGAAGGATACATCTAACACTGCCTGTATGAAGGATACATCTAACACTGCCTGTAAGAAGGATACATCTAACATTACCTGTAAGAAGGATACATCTAACACTGCCTGTAAGAAGGATACATCTAACACTGCCTGTAAGAAGGATACATCTAACACTGCCTGTAAGAAGGATACATCTAACACTGCCTGTAAGAAGGATACATCTAACACTGCCTGTATGAAGGATACATCTAACACTGTGTGTGATGAATGGTTTGAAAAACCGACAAGTTGAAGATTGAGACACTTATGCAGCATATGGGAATCTTTATTCAGGAAACGTTTCGCCACACAGTGGCTTCATCAGTCCAATACAAAGAGGAAGGCGTAAGGAGAGGAGGAGTATGAGGCAATCAGTCCCTCAGCCTGGAGTCGATGTGTTCAGTCCATCAATCTTGTAGAATGTACAGCATAGGGCCGTAGACGTGGCTTATATACTGTAGTGAGGTGAGGTGAAGCAGGTGGAGGCGGGGTCATAGTGGTACCATCCACTAGTCGAAGTAGGTCTTCGTCCAAAGGTTGAACAAGTGTTGAAGAATTCTTTGTAACAAGATCCCATGATGCTGCTGTGTCTGACAGTTGTGATGAATGTATTGGACTGATGAAGCCACTGTGTGGCGAAACGTTTCCTGAATAAAGATTCCCATATGCTGCATAAGTGTCTCAATCTTCAACTTGTCGGTATTTCAAACCATTCATCACAACTGTCAGACTCAGCAGCATCATGGGATCTTGTTACAAAGAATTCTTCAACACTTGTTCAACCTTTGGACGAAGACCTACTTCGACTAGTGGATGGTACCACTATGACCCCGCCTCCGCCTGCTTCACCTCACCTCACTACAGTATATAAGCCACGTCTACGGCCCTATGCTGTACATTCTACAAGATTGATGGACTGAACACATCGACTCCAGGCTGAGGGACTGATTACCTCATACTCCTCCTCTCCTTACGCCTTCCTCTTTGTATTGGACTGATGAAGCCACTGTGTGGCGAAACGTTTCCTGAATAAAGATTCCCATATGCTGCATAAGTGTCTCAATCTTCCACATCTAACACTGCCTGTAAGAAGGATACATCTAACATTGCCTGTAAGAAGGATACATCTAACACTGCCTGTATGAAGGATACATCTAACACTGCCTGTATGAAGGATACATCTAACACTGCCTGTAAGAAGGATACATCTAACACTGCCTGTATGAAGGATACATCTAACACTGCCTGTATGAAGGATACATCTAACACTGCCTGTAAGAAGGATACATCTAACACTGCATGTAAGAAGGATACATCTAACACTGCCTGTATGAAGGATACATCTAACACTGCCTGTACGAAGGATACATCTAACACTGCCTGTATGAAGGATACATCTAACACTGCCTGTAAGAAGGATACATCTAACACTGCCTGTATGAAGGATACATCTAACATTGCCTGTAAGAAGGATACATCTAACACTGCCTGTAAGAAGGATACATCTAACACTGCCTGTAAGAAGGATACATCTAACACTGCCTGTAAGAAGGATACATCTAACACTGCCTGTAAGAAGGATACATCTAACATTGCCTGTAAGAAGGATACATCTAACACTGCCCGTAAGAAGGATACATCTAACACTGCCTGTAAGAAGGATACATCTAACACTGCCTGTAAGAAGGATACATCTAACACTGCCTGTAAGAAGGATACGTCTAACACTGCCTGTAAGAAGGATACATCTAACACTGCCTGTAAGAAGGATACATCTAACACTGCCTGTAAGAAGGATACATCTAACACTGCCTGTAAGAAGGATACATCTAACACTGCCTGTAAGAAGGATACATCTAACACTGCCTGTAAGAAGGATACGTCTAACACTGCCTGTAAGAAGGATACATCTGAATGACTTAAGTGTCTCCACCAGCTGCTTAACCTTCATAACTCATCAAGTGAACTGACTGTCACATCGGAACATTCTCTTAACTTTCCAGTTACATCATCACACTGACACATCCCTCCCCACACATCACACTGACACATCCCTCCCCACACATACATGTTCCTGTTGTTACATCTCTCTCCATCTACCTAACAATCTATCAGTAATTTAACCATCATTGCTAAACTATTTTTGTTGTATATTTAGCTTTTCTTAGTATATTTTTGGTTTTAATTCAATTTAGGTAAATTATTAAAGGTGTCACAGTTTTTTTCAATTGTTTTTAATTTTACTTTATTTTTCACGAATATTTTGTTCTGGGAAAACCAATAACTCTTTTTCCACCGACATTTCTCTGCCTGACAGTCATGGCTTTGAGGGGTAACTGAATTATTTACTCACTGAATAAAAGTTTCTGTTCCATACGTATTTTACTCACTGTGTAACAGCTGTTTTTCCGATAATATTACAGCAAGTGTCTGTGAACCTGGTGTATAGTTAACAGTTATTTTTTACTGCTTTATTCAACCTTGGCACCAGGTGTCGTCTTCCAGGTCTTGGCCAGGTTTTCTTCTCTCAGTGAAATTCAAAGAAATGTTCCTTAGTGAATGTCGTAACCGGAATGTGACGTCATTACCTGGGTGTGACCTTATAGCCTGTAGTGACCTTATGACCTCCACGTGATCTTATAACCTACACGTAACCTTATAACCCAAGGTGATACAACCTCTGTGGTCACTACACTGCAGAAGACAGTGACCACTATACTGCAGGGGACGACAGTGACCACTACACTGGAGGGGAAGACAGTGACCACTAAACTGCAGGGGAAGGCAGTGACTACTACACTGCAGGTGACGACAGTGACCACTACACTGCAGGTGACGACTGTGATCACTACACTGCAGGTGACGACAGTGACCACCACACTGCAGGTGACGACTGCGACCACTACACTGCAGGTGACGACACTGACCACTACACTGCAGGTGACGACTGTGACCACTACACTGCAGGGGAAGGCAGTGACTACTACACTGCAGGTGACGACTGTGACCACTACACTACAGGTGACGACTGTGACCACTACACTACAGGTGACGACTGTGACCACTACACTGCAGGGGAAGGCAGTGACTACTACACTGCAGGTGACGACTGTGACCACTACACTGCAGGTGACGACTGTGACCACTACACTACAGGTGACGACTGTGACCACTACACTACAGGTGACGACTGTGACCACTACACTGCAGGGGAAGGCAGTGTCTACTACACTGCAGGTGACGACAGTGACCACTACACTGCAGGTGACGACTGTGACCACTACACTGCAGATGACGACAGTGACCACTATACTGCAGGGGAAGGCAGTGTCTACTACACTGCAGGTGACGACAGTGATCACTACACTGCAGGGGAAGGCAGTGTGTACTACACTGCAGGTGACGACAGTGACCACTACACTGCAGGTGACGACTGTGACCACTACACTGCAGGTGACGACAGTGACCACTACACTGCAGGGGAAGGCAGTGTCTACTACACTGCAGGTGACGACAGTGACCACTACACTGCAGGGACGACAGTGACCACTACACTGCAGGTGACGACAGTGACCACTACACTGCAGGTGACGACAGTGATCACTACACTGCAGGGACGACAGTGACCACTACACTGCAGGCGACGACAGTGACCACTACACTGCAGGGACGACAGTGACCACTACACTGCAGGGACGACAGTGACCACTACACTGCAGGTGACGACAGTGACCACTACACTGCAGGTGACGACAGTGACCACTACACTGCAGCGACGACAGTGACCACTACACTGCAGGGACGACAGTGACCACTACACTGCAGGTGACGACAGTGACCACTACACTGCAGGGACGACAGTGACCACTACACTGCAGGGACGACAGTGACCACTACACTGCAGGTGACGACAGTGACCACTACACTGCAGGTGACGACAGTGACCACTACACTGCAGGGACGACAGTGACCACTACACTGCAGGTGACGACAGTGACTACTACACTGCAGGGACGACAGTGACTACTACACTGCAGGGACGACAGTGACCACTACACTGCAGGGACGACAGTGACCACTACACTGCAGGGACGACAGTGACTACTACACTGCAGGGACGAAGTGACCACTACACTGCAGGGACGACAGTGACCACTACACTGCAGGGACGACAGTGACCACTACACTGCAGGGACGACAGTGACTACTACACTGCAGGGACGACAGTGACCACTACACTGCAGGGACGACAGTGACCACTACACTGCAGGGACGACATTGACTACTACACTGCAGGGACGACAGTGACCACTACACTGCAGGGGGCAACAATGGTACTCTGGGAGCTAGAGTTACTGGTGGCAGTTACCACTGGCTGAGGCCGTAATAGAGGAAGGAAAGAAGGAGGAAAGACTAACGAGGGAACAGGAAGAAGCAAGGAAAATGAAGTAATCTGAAAGAAAGATGGAAGATGAGGGATAATTAGCAAGAGGGTAAGAGGTAAGAAAGGGGATAGAAAGAAGGGAGTGGATAGGAGGCAAGGGAGTGAATGGAGTGGGAAGGATGAGGGAGGATGGAACGAAGAGGAGAGAGAGGAAGGGATGAGAGGAGGTGAAGGGGGAGAGGAGGGAAGGAAAGAGAAGGGAGGGAAGGGAAGGAAGGGAGAGGAGAAGAGGAAGGAGAGAGGAAGGCAGGTGAGGGAAGGCAGGGGAGGGAAGGCAGGGGAGGGAAGGCAGGGGAGGCAAAGCAGGGGAGGGAAGTCAGGTGAGGGAAGGCAGGTGAGGGAAGGCAGGTGAGGGAAGGCAGGTGAGGGAAGGCAGGTGAGGGAAGGCAGGTGAGGGAAGGCAGGTGAGGGAAGGCAGGTGAGGGAAGGCAGGTGAGGGAAGGCAGGTGAGGGAAGTCAGGTGAGGGAAGGCAGGTGAGGGAAGGCAGGTGAGGGAAGTCAGGTGAGGGAAGTCAGGTGAGGGAAGGCAGGGGAGGGAAGGCAGGTGAGGGAAGGCAGGTGAGGGAAGGCAGGGGAGGGAAGGCAGCAGCAGGCTAAAGAGGAAGTACCAAGCACCGCAGTAACGTGGGAGGAGTGAGTAACCTGCGTGTATCACAGTGTTTGTACTCCAGTAAACTGTTTGTTCTCTAGCAATCTGTGTGTACTATAGTGTGTACTCCTGTAATACGTGCACCATAGTTTAGTGCAGAAGTAGACTGCATGACCAAGTGGTCCAGGTGTGCCTTGGTAAGCTCACTATGATCAAGTGGTCAAGGTGAACCCTGATGAGCTCACCTTTATCAAGAGTTCCAGGTGAGCCCTGGTGAGCTCACTATGATCAAATAGTCCAGGTGTGCCTTGGTAAGCTCATTATGATCAAGTGGTCCAGGTGCGCCCTGGTGAGCTCACTATGATCAAGTGGTCTAGGTGAACCCTGATGAGCTCACTATGATCAAGTGGTCCAGGAGTGCATAGACAAACTCACTATGATCAAGTGGTCCAGATGTACCCTGGTAAGCTCACTATGATCAAGTGGTCTAGGTGAACCCTGATGAGCTCACTATGATCAAGTGGTCCACGTGAGCCCTGGTCAGCTCACTACGATCAAGTGGTCCAAATGAGCCCTACTAAGCTCACTATGACCAAGTGGTCCAGATGAGCCCTAGTAAGCTCACTGTGATCAATTGGTCCAGGTGAGCCCTAGTAAGCTCACTATGATCAAGTGGTCCAGGTGCACCCTGGTAAGCTCACTATGACCAAGTGGTCCAGGTGAGCCCTGGTAAGCTCACTATGATCAAGTGGTCCAGGTGCACCCTGGTAAGCTCACTATGATCAACTGGTCCAGGTGAACCCTGATGAGCTCACTATGATCAAGTGGTCCACGTGAGCCCTGGTCAGCTCACTACGATCAAGTGGTCCAAATGAGCCCTACTAAGCTCACTATGACCAAGTGGTCCAGATGAGCCCTAGTAAGCTCACTGTGATCAATTGGTCCAGGTGAGCCCTAGTAAGCTCATTATGATCAAGTGGTCCAGGTGCACCCTGGTAAGCTCACTATGATCAAGTGGTCCAGGTGAGCCCTGGTAAGCTCACTATGATCAAGTGGTCCAGGTGCACCCTGGTAAGCTCACTATGATCAAGTGGTCCAGGTGAGCCCTGGTAAGCTCACTATGATCAAGTGGTCCAGGTGAGCCCTAGTAAGTTCACTATGATCAAGTGGTCCAGGTGAGCCCTAGTAAGCTCACTATGATCAAATGGTCCAGATTAGCCCTGGTAAGCTCACTATGATCAAGTGGTCCAGGTGAGCCCTGGTAAGCTCACTATGATCAAGTGGTCCAGATTAGCACTGGTAACCTCACTATGATCAAGTGGTTAAGATTAGCACTGGTAAGCTCACTATGATCAAGTGGTCCAGGTGAGCCCTGGTCAGCTCACTATGATCAAGTGGTCCAGGTGAGCCCTGGTCAGCTCACTATGATCAAGTTGTCCAGGCGAGCTCTGGTCAGCTCACTATGATCAAGTGGTCCACGTGAGCCCTGGTCAGCTCACTATGATCAAGTGGTCCAGGTGAGCCCTCGTAAGCTCACTATGATCAAGTGGTCCAGGCGAGCCCTGGTCAGCTCACTATGATCAAGTGGTCCAGGTGAGCCCTGGTCAGCTCACTATGATCAAGTTGTCCAGGTGAGCCCTGGTCAGCTCACTATGATCAAATGGTCCAGGTGAGCCCTGGTCAGCTCACTATGATCAAGTTGTCCAGGTGAGCCCTGGTCAGCTTAATATGATCAAGTTGTCCAGGTGAGCCCTGGTCAGCTCACTATGATCAAGTGGTCCAGGTTAGCCCTGGTCAGCTCACTATGATCAAGTGGTCCAGATTAGCACTGGTAAGCTAACTATGATCAAGTGGTCCAGGTGAGCCCTGGTCAGCTCACTATGATCAAGTGGTCCAGGCGAGCCCTGGTCAGCTCACTATGATCAAGTGGTCCAGGTGAGCCCTGGTCAGCTCACTATGATCAAGTGGTCCAGGTGAGCCCTGGTCAGCTCACTATGATCAAGTGGTCCAGGCGAGCCCTGGTCAGCTCACTATGATCAAGTAGTCCAGGTGAGCCCTGGTCAGCTCACTATGATCAAGTTGTCCAGGTGAGCCCTGGTCAGCTCACTATGATCAAATGGTCCAGGTGAGCCCTGGTCAGCTCACTATGATCAAGTTGTCCAGGTGAGCCCTGGTCAGCTCACTATGATCAAGTTGTCCAGGTGAGCCCTGGTCAGCTCACTATGATCAAGTGGTCCAGGTTACCCCTGGTCAGCTCACTATGATCAAGTGGTCCAGATTAGCACTGGTAAGCTAACTATGATCAAGTGGTCCAGGTGAGCCCTGGTCAGCTCACTATGATCAAGTGGTCCAGGCGAGCCCTGGTCAGCTCACTATGATCAAGTGGTCCAGGTGAGCCCTGGTCAGCTCACTATGATCAAGTGGTCCAGGTGAGCCCTGGTCAGCTCACTATGATCAAGTGGTCCAGGCGAGCCCTGGTCAGCTCACTATGATCAAGTGGTCCAGGTGAGCCCTGGCCAGCTCACTATGATCAAGTTGTCCAGGTTAGCCCTGGTCAGCTCATTATGATCAAGTGGTCCAGGTGAGCCCTGGTCAGCTCACTATGATCAAGTTGTCCAGGTGAGCCCTGGTCAGCTCACTATGATCAAGTGGTCCAGGTTAGCCCTAGTCAGCTCACTATGATCAAGTGGTCCAGGTGAGCCCTGGCCAGCTCACTATGATCAAGTGGTCCAGGTGAGTCCTGGTCAGCTCACTATGATCAAGTGGTCCAGGTTAGCCCTGGTCAGCTCACTATGATCAAGTGGTCCAGGTGAGCCCTGGTCAGCTCACTATGATCAAGTGGTCCAGGTGAGCCCTGGTCAGCTCACTATGATCAAGTGGTCCAGGTGAGCCCTGGTCAGCTCACTATGATCAAGTGGTCCAGGTGAGCCCTGGACACTTCCAGTCGGTCTGTAAGACTTATAAGGAAGCTGGGTAGCCTGCCATGGTCACGTCTCCTCGCTCATGGTCACGTCTCCTCGCTCATGGTCATGTCTCCTCGCTCATGATCACGTCTCCTCGCTCATGATCACGTCTCCTCGCTCATGGTCACGTCTCCTCGCTCGTGGTCACGTCTCCTCGCTCGTGGTCACGTCTCCTCGCTCATGGTCACGTCTCCTCGCTCGTGGTCACGTCTCCTCGCTCGTGGTCACGTCTCCTCGCTCGTGGTCACGTCTCCTCGCTCGTGGTCACGTCTCCTCGCTCGTGGTCACGTCTCCTCGCTCATGGTCACGTCTCCTCTCTCATGGTCACGTTTCCTCGCTCGTGGTCACGTCTCCTCGCTCGTGGTCACGTCTCCTCGCTCGTGGTCACGTCTCCTCGCTCGTGGTCACGTCTCATCGCTCATAGCCACGTCTCCTCGCTCGTGGCCACGTCTCCTCGCTCGTGGTCACGTCTCCTCGCTCGTGGTCACGTCTCCTCGCTCGTGGTCACGTCTCCTCGCTCGTGGTCACGTCTCCTCGCTCGTGGTCACGTCTCCTCGCTCATAGCCACGTCTCCTCGCTCATGGTCACGTCTCCTCGCTCGTGGTCACGTCTCCTCGCTCGTGGTCACGTCTCCTCGCTCATGGTCACGTCTCCTCGCTCGTGGTCACGTCTCCTCGCTCGTGGTCATGTCTCCTCGCTCATGGTCACGTCTCCTCTCTCATGGTCACGTTTCCTCGCTCGTGGTCACGTCTCCTCGCTCGTGGTCACGTCTCCTCGCTCATGGTCACGTCTCATCGCTCGTGGTCACGTCTCCTCTCTCATGGTCACGTTTCTTCGCTCATGGTCACGTCTCCTAGCTCATGGTCACGTGTCCTCGCTCATGGTCACGTTTCTTCGCTCATGGTCACGTCTCATCGCTCATGGTCACGTCTCCTCGCTCATGGTCACGTCTCATCGCTCATGGTCACGTTTCTTCGCTCATGGTCACGTCTCATCGCTCATGGTCACGTCTCATCGCTCATGGTCACTTCTCCTCGCTCATGGTCACGTCTCCTCGCTCATGGTCACGTCTCATCGTTCATGGTCCCGTCTCCTCGCTCATGGTCACGTCTCCTCGCACATGGTCACGTCTCCTCGCTCATGGTCACGTCTCCTCGCTCATGGTCACGTCTCCTCGCTCATGGTCACGTCTCTTCGCTCATGGTCACGTCTCCTCGCTCATGGTCACGTCTCCTCGCTCATGGTCACGTCTCCTCGCTCATGATCACGTCTCCTCGCTCATGGTCACGTCTCATCGTTCATGGTCCCGTCTCCTCGCTCATGGTCACGTCTCATCGCTCATGGTCACGTCTCATCGCTCATGGTCACGTCTCCTCGCTCATGGTCACGTCTCTTCGCTCATGGTCACGTCTCCTCGCTCATGGTCACGTCTCCTCGCTCATGGTCACGTCTCCTCGCTCATGGTCACGTCTCATCGTTCATGGTCACGTCTCCTCGCTCATGGTCACGTCTCTTCGCTCATGGTCACGTCTCCTCGCTCATGGTCACGTCTCCTCGCTCATGGTCACGTCTCCTCGCTCATGATCACGTCTCCTCGCTCATGGTCACGTCTCATCGCTCATGGTCACGTCTCTTCGCTCATGGATGAATCAGTCAGGAATATTTCCTGCTGGTCCTTCACGCTCAGCTTTTATTACTCACCCAAATATTTATTTAATATTCGATATTATCACTAAGTTTCCATTACAGGTAACCACAAGACCCCACTCCTGGTATTATGTAGGATTCTCTCAGATATTTAACATGTTACCCCACTCCTGGTATTATGTAGGATTCTCTCAGATATTTAACATGTTACCCCACTCCTGGTATTATGTAGGATTCTCTCTGATATTTAACATGTTACCCCGCTCCTGGTATTATGTAGGATTCTCTCAGATATTTAACATGTTACCCCACTCCTGGTATTATGTAGGATTCTCTCAGATATTTAACATGTTACCCCACTCCTGGTATTATGTAGGATTCTCTCAGATATTTAACATGTTACCCCACTCCTGGTATTATGTAGGATTCTCTCAGATATTTAACATGTTACCCCACTCCTGGTATTATGTAGGATTCTCTCAGATATTTAACATGTTACCCCACTCCTGGTATTATATAGGATTCTCTCTGATATTTAACATGTTACCCCACTCCTGGTATTATGTAGGATTCTCTCTGATATTTAACATGTTAATTAATATGGTCAGAAAAACATGGTGAATAAAAAGAGATAATGAAAGAAATATTTTCTTTTTACATTTTATTATTTTTAAAGAATGTATTCAAATATAGGTTAATATATTTTCGTTACTTAACATTTAAACGTATATATGGTAACAGATTTATAAATTTTCTTTGGTTGACCTGGGTTATTAATCCTGCTAAGGTAGAACATAGTACATTTACATCTCTGTTTACACTGTCACTCTAGTCTTCTTCTCTTGTTGGTACATCTAGATGACCATAATCTAATGACCAAGTACCGTTCAATATGTACTTTCGGTCGTGAAAGACAGAAAGACCTGATTTATTGACTTAACACTGCTCACTTTTTCTCCTCGTACATTACTGATACTCACAAACTCAAATGTCTCAGTATCAGGAGTAGACAATATACTCTTATATTTCTCATGGGTCAACAATGATGTAAAGTGGGATGGAAGCAACATTTACTCAGCATACATTCTTAGTTCTATATGCTACTTTCACAAAATACATTTTAAGTTTAAATGTCACAAACTGGCCAACATTATGTTCACATGTCTCTGATTTCAACAGTTCTAGCTCTCCCTTCATAGCTCTGTCATGCAATGGATGATCTGTAGGAAAGTTTAAGAAATACATGTATGACAATAAGAGTTTTCTCTTTAACTCAGTATACAAATACTAACACTTTATACTTAATAAGTATGAATCAGTATCCATGTATAACAACTTGAAATCATCTCCATAACATGTTTGCAGAACTTTACACTAAAAATTATAGAATTTCTTTTCTGCCTTGGAAACCGAGATAGAGAAGTTAATTAACTGTTAACTTAGGTTTCATCAAAGTAAAATAACTATATGCTGTCGTAAGTGAGTAATTGATTTTAAAAGAGAGGATCTTTAGTAAAGATTTTCCACAGACGACATTGAGAGTTTGAACTCTTTGGTCTTGGTAGGTCGTTGAGTACTGGTTCTCTGTTCAGTGTTAGCTTTAATAAATGATTATAAAAATTTACTTTGCACATTTAGTTTCAAGGTCACACTCATAATACAGTACTTCAGTGTATTCGTTGGAATGACTGGGGTCATAATTCTTACATATTGTCTCTCGTACTGTAGAGTCTGGTTGACCTTGACTTCATGCAAGTCTGACTGTTCCTGTGATCCTACTCTCATAAAATAAGTAGAACAATGTTTATTGAAATCTTGGCGTTCCTTCATCACAGACCTGACACAAGAATCAAAGTCTTTAATGAGGAGCAAAATGACTGTCAGTCAGTAACAATGTACACACTATGTTATCTTTTTAATCTTTATTTTCTCTCTTACATGAACTAATGAAAGAACCATCTTGATCATGTTTCTGTTGATGAATGAATAATGATACGTTAATATCCTTCTCTAAATTATTCATCCTGTCTCTTGTAAATGAGAACTCACCAATGGATGTTTTCACCTCCATTAACGAGTTTCATTCAAGTATCCCTTCTTAGTTTCAATTAGTGTTGGCATTTGGCATCGCTTGTTCCCTTCTTTTTTAAGCAGCTGTAATTTACGATATCTTGGAATGTACGTTATCCATCGTCTGTCATGTACGAGTATTGATTTTCTTAGGATAATCATTATATGTTTCAACTTTAACTTGATGTTCTACCCATGGAAATTTTATTAGAAAGGTTTCAATACGGCCAATGAACCATCCAATGACTTCGATTTTATCATTTTTCTTTTTAAATCTCGACAATATTTTTTACCCACCAGTCGAGTGTGTCTACTGATCTTCAATATCTAGACTTTTGAATGAGACATTGATCACCCATACTCTGGCTTGCCTACGATATAGTGTTTAACTGTATATGTATTATTGGAGGGACATATTCTTAAAAAAAAAAAAAAACATGGTGAGAAGGACTCACAAAAATTGCCACACAAAAATTCCCTACGTATATTCGAAAAAAGTCAAGCTCTTTCTCAAAACACTAAGGTATACTATATTTTCGACTGGAATTTTCTAAATAATCTAATTCAGTAGGGTACTCCTTCCTCTCTAATGTATTATGAAAACTCACATTATGAGGTCTGTGAGACAGGTGGGTTGTGGGTTTGTCTAGGTGAAGCGGGTTGTGCAGGAAGTGAAGTCTGTCTAGCTGAAGTGGGTTGTGGAGGAGAAGCGGGGCACTTAGTAGGTGAAGGTTTGATGGGAGATGGGATGGCACGCTTCCTCTGATAAGATTTTTCCAGTCTGCTGCTCTCACTGGCTTGATGGGCGTGCTTGACTCATCCTCTCTGCTGCAGGTGTAGTGACCCCTGCTGCAAGTGTAGTGACATCTGCTGCAGGTGTAGTGACCTCTGTTGCAACCCCTGAATGGGTTGCAATGATTAATATGTATATATATATAATTATTACCTTTTCATATAATTTTATATTGCTTATATTTGCAATAATAGCTAAATCGTAAATGTATTGCTTTATATTATTATTTGACTTAGTTATGTTGTTAGGTAGGATGTAACATATTATGTGCTCAGTTCAAGTCTTGATTGTCTAACTACTGTAATTATCGCTCTTTGCTCGTTAGACTGCCGGCTTCTGTTGCTGGGCGACAGCTGTCCACGGAGCTATCACGTGATCGACTGGGGGGTGTCCTCACCTCGCCTGAAGTATGCAGTCTGGTCTAGACTCGCTGGGTGGTTGGACGTATTCCAGACAAAGTGCCTAAATCTCCCTTATAGGCCCTTGTTGGAAGATCGTCTCTTGTCTCATTGTTGTTAGTTCTGGAGACTGTTCACAGAACACTATATAGACTTAGTGATTTTTCGACGTTGTACTGAGGTTGTGTGTCTCAAAGACACTCTGAGCAACTCAGGTCCTGAGCTGTAGCTTCTGACCTAACTTATACTGGTATCTGTGTATTATCACAGTCGGGGATTTTCTTATGCTGAACTTAGATTCAGTAGTATGGGAGTTTTGTGACTTTTGTGGAGAATCTGCTGATGGTCCCTACTTAGTGTCGTTATATTATCTCCTTGTTCCTGATTGTGTCGCAGTTGCTTGTTATATTGTTGTTCGGCTTATCAGTCGTTTTATTGTTCAAGCAGACTGTTCTGATTGCCAGTTGGTTAAGAAGTTAGTTTGTGAGGACTTTGTCAGTCACTTGTTTAAGTCTAGTCGAGTCTTGAGACATAGCGAACTACTTAGAGCACTTACACACATACTCACAAACTTACTTGTACATATTTGTAATATCTTATTAAATGTTAATGTACCAGACGGTACTTAAGAATTATAAATGTGATATGTGCTTTCAGCACAATAATACTGTATACGAGAGAAGTGATTAATATTATTTTGATTATAGTGATTAATTTAATTTAATTTAATTTGATAATATACCTCTAGACTTAATAAATTTATTAAATTTTAATTTCTCTAGTTAGTAGCCTACCAGTTGTAATCCTGAAGCACTATTGAATCATACTGAATTCTAATGGATAATTGGACAAGGATATTGACTACTTGTTACGAAAACCCAGTAACAGGCTGGATGCTAGAAGGGCAGTCCTTTCTAGTATTCACTGCAGATCTCTAAGCTTTTAGAATCGCGTTTTTTGTAACAACCTCTGCTGCTCTACTGCAGGTGTAGTGACCCTTGCTGCAGGTGTAGTGACATCTGCTGCTGCAGATGTAGTGATCTCTGCTGCAGGTGTAGTGACATCTGCTGTAGACGTAGTGACCTCACCTCCACATCTTCCAACAATGTTTACATTGTTAGTGATCCATAGGGCAACATTTTAAATAATAACCTTCACAGTACAACATTAAACTAAAAACAGTTTTTCTCAAAAGTTATCTTTAGCAACAAACATAACTATTATATTTTATTTTAAAGAAGTAAAGTGATCAAAGTTAAGAATATAATGATGCCCATGAGTGGGTGAAAATGAAAGAAAATACCTTGATCAGTCTCGGTAACCTGGACATTTAGTCGCCAAACAAACTCACTTCTGGTACATCGTCCTCTCGTCCGGCTGCACCTTACATGTTTTTCTCGTGAACTGTGATTACTCTTTTCGCTTCAGTCTGATGATTCTCTTCCTTGATAACACGCATCGTGCGTGTTATTTCGACCTTACCGAGTATCGCCTGTCATGCCTTTGATATACTTTGATGAGTTTCGAGAGTCATACTGCTCTCAGAGCCCGGCCATGGTCCAGGTTCTTCTGGTGCTTGAATGGTCAACCAGGCTGTTGCCACTGGGGGCCCGCTGTCCCACACATTAGTCACAGTCTGGTTGATCTGGCACCTGGTGAAGATACGTGTCCAGTTTTCTCTTGAAGACTTCTACACTTGTATCAGCCGTGTTTCTGATATCTTCTGGTAAGATTTAGAATAGTCTGGGGCCACGAATGTTGATACAGTGTTCCCTTATTGTGCCAATCGCACCCCTGCTCCTCACTGGGCTTATTTTGCACTTCCTTCCATACCTCTCACTCCACTATGTTGTTATGGCAGTTTGAAGATTTGGGACCAGGCCCTCAAGTACTTTCCAGGTATATTATCATGTATCTCTCTCCTCCGCTCCAGTGGGTGTTCAAGACTTTAATGCTTTCCCAGGAATTTAAATGCTTTACTTGCTTTATGTGGGACGTAAACGATCTCTGTATTTTTTCCAGCTCTGATATTTCTCCTGCCTTGAATGGATCATCAGCACTGAGTAATATTCCAAATGAGGGAGCACTAGCGATTTGAAGAGTGTCACCATTGGCATTATTTCCTCTTTTTGAAAGTTCTCAGTTCCCACCCTGTCATCCTCCTGCTTATCATGATCTTTGTCTTATTATGTTCTTTGAAAGAAAGGTCAGCTGACATAATTATTCCCAAGTTTTTTACAGTGTTCCTCTTGAGTTGTTCTTTCTTTGCATACCTAAACAGCTGGAACTTATCACCACTGAACATCAATTCTCCACTGCCCACTAGAAAACCCTGCTCATATCTTCCTGTATTTTTTCAGTGTCTTTTACCATAGTGACTTTTATGCCTATTTTAGTGTCATCTGCAAATGATGATACAAAACTGTGATGGGTGTTTTTTTTATCTATGTCTGCTATGAGGATGAGAAACAGCAGAGGTGCCAGGACAGTGCCTTAGGGAACTGAGTTTTTTACCTCGCTGATGCTGTATTTTGATCTGTTTACTACTTCTCTTTGTGTTCTGTGTGTTAGGAACCCGATATCCATCTTTCCACCTTCTTCATCATGCCTATGACCCTCATTTTTTGCTCTATCACTCAATGTTCGCATTTGTTGAACGCCTTTGCAAAATCTGTGTATATCACATCTGCATTTTGGTCGCCTTCCAGTGCTTCTGCAATTGTCATAATGGTTCAGCAGCTGTGACAGGCATGATCGTCCTGCTCTAAAACCATGCTGGTTTAGGTTATGCCAGTTGTGCTGGGCCATGAAATTTTTAATCTACTGTCTCATCACTCTTTCGAAGATTTTTACGAAGTGGGAAGTTAGGGCTACTGGTCTGTAATTCTGGTCCAGGTGCTGAGTGAGTGGACATATTATCCATTTTTTTTTCCCGAAATCTATGGGATTTGTACTAATGTCAGTTAGTTGGTCTGCGCAGCCCGTGGCCGGATAGATGAGCGACGGACACTTGGCTGACAGACATTTCACTGATGGACATTTGGCCGAACGGACATTTCACAGGACGAAAAATTAGGTTAAGTTAGGTGATGAATGCCATTTCATTCGTTTGATGCGTTGGTGAAATGTCTGTCGGTGAAATGTCTGTCGGCCAAATGTCGTTGGCCATGTGTCTAGGAGCCCCACGGCCTTCTGCTGGAGTGAAAAATGTTTTTGCATTCTCTATGTTGCTGTCATGTAGTGGGTTGCTGAACACCAACTCACACTGTTCTTTTAGAATTTCGCTTATTTCCTGTTCATCGTCAGTATAAGAGTCTTCTCTCAATAATAGTCGAATTCTTCGAGTAGTTCTTAGCTTGGATTTTGCATAGGAATAGAAATATTTTGTGTTTCTTGCAATATCCTATATGGCCTTTTGTTCCCTTTGTACTTCTTCTGTTAGGTATGACATCTTAAGTTTTTGCTCTAATTCACTGATCTCTCAGTTAAGGCTGTCTTTCCTCTGTTGTAAAATATTAGTGTTTTTAAGCAATTCAGTACCCCCGTTTCTTCTGTACCATCTCCTATGTTCTCTCTCTATATTCAGTCTTCTTCTGGGCTTTCTCAATGGTACGTGTTTAATACAGACCTTGTATGCTTCTATATTCAGCTTCTGCAGGCACATTAATAACTCAAGAACGATGAAGATTAATCATCCTCTTCTTAATTAAAACTCACTGTCATTGCATGATGGTCATCTTTTGCAACTCGTTGAATCATCTCTTAACAGGTGTTGGAAATCCTACAATCAATGCAGATGGTTCAACCATCTGTGATGGTTGAAACACTTCCACAGAATGTACAAATTAACACCTGAAGAGAAGGATGCATTTGTCGATGCAAGATTAGATAACAATTCATGTTGGTGGGGAGTAGAGTTATTGGTATGTGTGTGACACCAAGACTGTAATACCAGAGATTGCTACATACACACACGATCTTCCTTTCGCATTCAAACATAGCAACAGATATGCCGTTCCATCATTACAGAGATGTACTAAGATATAAACGGAGGAAGTTGTCTAAGGTGAATAACAAATTGAGCGCTAGTCATCTCCAAAAAAATTATTTGGTAAGCTTGGATTTGCTTCAGCTTTTGATGGAGACCAGAGTAGAAATTGAAAAAGTAACTAATGTTTATGATAGACTCAAAATAAATTTTTATAATTAAATCCAAAGCATTTATACTCTCAGTGTCGTCCGTAGAAAATCTTTGTTAAAGATCGTCTCTTAAAATCAATTACTCACATACAACAGGATATAGATATTTATATTTTGATGAAATAGAAGTGAATTGTTAATTAACTTCTCTATCTCGGTTTTTCAAGACAGAAAGAAGAAAATTCTGTAATTTTTGGTGTAAAGTTTTACAACCATGTTGTGGAGATGATTTCAAGTTGTTATACATGGATACTGATTCATACTTATTAAGTATAAAGTGTTAGTATTTGTATACTGAGTTAAAGAGAAAACTCTTATTGTCATATATGTATTTCTTAAACTTTTCTACAGATCATCTATTGCATGACAGAGCTATGAAGGGAGAGCTAGAACTGTTGAAATTAGAGACATGTGAACATAATGTTAGCCAGTTTGTGACAAACTTAAAATGTATTTTGTGAAAGTAGCATATAGAACTAAGAATGTATTCTGAGTAAATGTTGCTTCCATCCCACTTTACGTCATTCTTGACCCATGACACTGAGACATTTGAGTTTATGAGTACCAGTAATGTACGAGGAGAAATGTGTAATGTTAAAGTCAATAAATCTTGTCTTTCAGTCCTTCATGAACGGTTCTTGGTCATAAGATTATGGTCATCTAGATGTAACAACAAAGAGGAGACTAGAGTGACAATGTATATAAAGTTTTACATGTAGCATATTCTATCTTTGTAGTATGAATAAATGATGTTATTAAAGATGTTGTAATGAAAAGATTTTTACCTGTATATAAAATTCGGCCTGTGTGATAATAATAATAATATAAATTCATATACGTATTTAGGTATGCATACTGGTCACAGAGTCCGTCGTAAGTCCGAGTCGTCGGTAAACGAGTATATTGCTAAGTGAGGAGAGAATGTATTTTATACAAACAAAATTTACAAAAATGTTTTATTCCGTGTTTTATTGACATTTTTATTTATCAAAAAAGCCCCCAACATAACAATGAATAATATAACATCATTTATGTTAACAAATATACAAAACCTTAAAAAGAACAAAAGTAACAAAATACTGTTCATCTGCCGACTCCTCACTGAATCAAAGGCTTTTACTGAGTCGTTTGTAAACGATTACTTTGGCAGTGAAATATGGATCTCTGGGTACAGTCTGCTCAGACACGACAACATGGTGGCAAGAGGGATTGGTCAGTACGTTAAAGACTTGCTTATTTGCACTGAGTTGCTTAATACCACATATGAAGTAATTATAGTTCTGGCAGTAAAAAATAAAATTAGAATCCATTTATTGTGCTTGTCTATAAACCACCAGATAAAATTTCCAATCAGTTCGAGACCAATTAGTGAAAATCGAATAATGTCTTAAAATCGTTCAAAGTCGAAGTATCATATTGCCTGGAGATTTCAATTTACGACATCTAAAATGGAACTATCACAGATTGTAATAGCAGAAAAATTCCAGGAGCTAGATCAGATGAACAGTCTCGCACACTTGAACCATGAAGACTGCAATAAAGTCACCTGAAGCCAGAAATTAACGGAAAATAGTGGTGTCAGGAACATCTAATTCAGACCACAACATAATCGATGTTCAAACTTTCATACATAATAGACTTCAACAACAAAATGCAACCAGTCAGGAGGGTATATTTAATAAATTCAGCTTCAATAACAAAAACATTTACTGGGAGCAAAGAAATCATGACCTTGGTGAAATATGCTGGGAAGAAAATATGATTGACATGGATATGAGTCTATATCCAGAGAGAATGAGCTCAGTGGTACTAGAAGTTTGCTCCAGATACGTATCAATAAGAAAAAAGGAGAATATACAAGTTAGAAAGAGAAAGGGATTCCTTCTACAGACGAAGACTGAGAATTGCAAAACATCTCAGTGACTGCAGACTGTCTGAAGAATGAAAAGAAACACTACCGAGGAGAGTAGAGATACTGATCACAGTGAGCTCACCAGGGCGCACCTAGACTACATGATCATAGTGAGCTTACCAGGGCTCACCTGGACCACTTGATCATAGTGAGCTTACCAGGGTGCACCTGGACCACTTGATCATAGAAGACAAGTAGAACCCTAAAATAAGCTGATCAAACTGGAACTGATCATACTGACTCTTGCTATACTAATCCATAGAATGTGTACATTACTACCCGGTGTGTACCGTAGTGTGTACACCAGTAAACTGTGTGTACCCTAGCAAGTGTACACCAGTGATTTGTGCTTGTATTACGTACCCTCCAGGTTATATTACGTACTCTCCAGGTTATATTACGTGCCCTCCAGGTACGTAATCCCAGTCATATGTAGCATCTTGCCTAGAAAGTGAGTGGGCAATGAATGGATGTCTAGGGCAATTGTTATAAATTGCTGGCTAGACAGGTACTGCAAGGAACTTGCAATCCCATTCATTGATAACTGGGACCCATTCTTTGGCAAACGTGATATGTATGCAAGGGATGGGGCTCATCTCTCTGGGGATGGAGTGGTTGCATTAGCCAATTCAATTGAGAGGGTAATTGATGACTTGTCTAGGAATTTAAACTGATAGATTATAGAGGTATGGGTGTTTGTGGGAAACAATCAGGCTGTAGCATTAGGGTTAAAAACAGCAGTTATTACCGGGATACCTCAGAGATATGTTTAAAAGACAATATTCAAAATAAAGTTGCTAGTAATGGCAAATCAACTGATCAACAAACAAAGAGAGATAGTAGAGGGCAACGAGTGACTAGCTCCCTTAGGGTTTACGATACAAATAGTAGGAGTCTAAGAAATAAGATAGATGAGCTAAGATTACTTGCAAGTGTAGGTAACATAGATATTATTGGTATAACAGAGACCTGGTTCAACCTGAAAGATAGAGAAATGCCTTCTGAATGCAACATACAGGGTTATAAACTATTCCACACTGATAGGGTCAACAGGAAGGGTGGTGGAGTGGCGATGTATGTCAGAGAAAATTTAAATTGTTGTATTAGACAACACTCTAATTACCAGAAATAATGGGGGAAAATTCCTAGGCTTATACCTTGACAACAACCTGAATTTCAGCACCCATATCCAGCATATAACCAAAAAAGTATCCAAAACGGTTGGGATCCTCTCCAAGATATGATACTACGTGCCGCAAAATGCCCTTCTCACACTATACCACTCACTTATTTATCCATACCTCACCTATGCTATTTTTGCTTGGGGATCAACTGCAGCAACACACCTAAAGCCAATAATAACCCAACAAAAAGCTGCAGTAAAAATAATCACTAAATCTCATCCCTGGCAACACCCCCCCCCACTCTTCATAGACCTAAACTTACTCCCAGTTCAGTACATCCACACTTACTACTGTGCAATCTACATCTACAGGGCCTTAAACTCTAATATCAACCTTGACCTAAAACGCTTTCTTGATAGTTGTGACAGAACTCACAGGCATAACAGCAGACACAAACATCTCTACGACATTCCCCGTGTCCGACTAAACCTTTACAAAAATTCAATGTATGTCAAAGGCCCTAAAATCTGGAATACCCTACCTGAGAACTCTAGAACTGCAGACACATTCATCACCTTCAAAACTACCATTAGAAAACATCTTATCTCCCTGATACACCCCGTCAACTAACTACACGAATACCACCTGGTGGTTCACACTTACACTCACTCACTCATTTGACCATAAACAGAAATATTAATCTCAATCTTAAAATAATGAATCCCGTGATACTCCAATACTGAAACTATGTACTGTGCCAAAACAAAAGCATTCACATTGCTAAACTCACAAACTAGTATTTAGTCACTTAGCCAGAATACCAACTTACCTCATAATTTGTAATATTTTACAATTAAGAATAAAACTAAGTATGCCCGAAATGCCTAGCCATGCTAAGCGTTCTAGTGGTACACTCTGTAATCACAATTTTACTACAAGAAAACTACACAATAACCAAATTTCTGTAAACTCAGCATTGTAATCCTTATAGAGAATAAACTTTGAATTTGAATTTGAATTTGAATTAGACAGGATATAAAATTAGAAACATCGAACACTGAATCTGTGTGGCTACAGTTTCTCGAGGGACGTGAGACAAATTAATTTTAGGTGTGATTTATAGGCCCCCAGACCTTGATAGGGAGTGCAGTAAGGTGTTATGGGACGAAATTCATAAAGCATCTAGATATGAAAATGTTGTGATAATGGGAGATTTTAACTTTAGACAAATTGATTGGAACAATATGACAGGAAATCTTGAGTCTAGTGACTTTCTTGATACAGTTCAGGATTGCTTTTTAGAACAGGTTGTGACAGAATCAACTAGAGGAAACAATCTGCTTGACTTGGTTCTTGCCAACAAAGATTCACTAATTAATAATCTTGAGGTTAATGATGAGCTTGGGGAAAGTGATCACAAATCACTTAGTTTCAATATATCATGGAATTACCCAGATAACTGCAATCAAATCTCTGTCCCAGATTTTCGCTTTGCCGACTTCATGGGACTGAAAAATTACCTGGGTGGGCTAAATTGGGATGTCCTGACTATGGGTCAGGTAGGTGATCTTGGTTGCCAATATGACGTTTTTCAGAGCATAGTTCTAGCTGCCCAGACAACTTTTGCTCCGAGTAGGGTAATGAGATCTAACAAAAATGATCCCAAATGGATGAACAATAGATTAAAACATCTCATTGGTCAAAAGAGAGGCATATATAGGCGTATCAAAAGAGGGGATGGGCAGTTAAGAAATCAATATATTCAATTAAAGAGAGAAATAAAGAAAGGAATAAGAAAAACAAAGAGGGATTATGAGGCTAAGGTCGCAAGGGATTCAAAGGCTAACTCAAAAGGGTTCTTTCAGGTAAGATTCAAGTAAGATTCGGGACAAGATTGGCCCACTTAAGCGTAACTCTGGTCAAATCACTGACAGTGATAAGGTTATGTGTGAAATTCTCAATACCTACTTCCCCTCAATTTTCACACAGGAAAATGCTAGCGATATTCCTGAAATAATAGATTATGTAGAACAGGATAATAAACTATGTACAATTGCAGTAACTAGTGACATGGTCCTCAGACAAAAAGAGAAACTTAAACCTAACAAATCCCCAGGTCCTAATGAACTGTTTGCAAGAGTGTTAAAGGAATGTAAAGAGGAACTTAGCATACCTTTGGCTAATCTTTCTAACATATCACTACGAACTGGTATAGTGCCTGATAAGTGGAAAATGGCAAATGTAATACCTATTTACAAGGCAGGTGACAGGTCCTTGGCTACGAACTATAGACCAATAAGCTTACCTCCATAGTGGGAAAATTTATGGAATCAATAATTGCCGAAGTAATTCGTAGCCATCTTGACAGGCATAGATTGATTAATGAATCTCAACACGGTTTTACAAAGGGGCGTTCCTGTTTTACGAATTTACTAACTTTGTTCACTAAGGTGTTTGAGGAGGTAGATCATGGTAATGAATATGATATTGTGTATATGGACTTCAGTAAGGCTTTCGATAGAGTTCCACACCAGAGGCTATTGAGGAAACTTAGGGCACACGGAATAGGAGGAGAAAATTTTTCCTGGGTAGAGGCATGGCTGACAAATAGACAGCAGATTTTGCATAAATGGGGAGAAATCAGAATGGGGCATGTCACAAGGGTGTTCCTCAGGGGTCATTGTTGGGCCCGTTGTTGTTCACAATTTACATAAACGACACAGATAAGGGAATAAATAGCGACATAAGCAAATTTGCTGATGACACCAAAATAGGCCGTCCAATTCATTCTAATGAGGACACTAGAGCACTCCAGGATGATTTGAATAGACTAATGCAATTGTCGGAGAAGTGGCAGATGCAGTTTAATATTGACAAATGCAAAGTTCTAAATGTTGGACAGTTAAATAAGCATGCCACATATAAACTAAATAATGTAGATCTTAATACTACTGATTGCGAAAAGGATTTAGGAGTTCTGGTTAGCAGTAATCTAAAACCAAGACAACAGTGCATTAGTGTTCGCAATAAAGCTAACAGAATTCTTGGCTTCATATCTAGAAGCATAAATAATAGAAGTCCTCAGATTGTTCTTCAACTCTATATATCCTTGGTTAGGCCTCATTTAGACTATGCTGCCCAGTTCTGATCACCGTATTACAGAATGGATATAAATGCTCTGGAAAACGTACAGAGGAGGATGACAAAGATGATCCCATGTATCAGAAATCTTCCCTATGAGGATAGACTGAGGGCCCTGAATCTGCACTCTCTCGAAAGTCGTAGAATTAGGGGGGATATGATCGAGGTGTATAAATGGAAAACAGGAATAAATAAAGGGGATGTAAATAGCGTGCTGAAAATTTCCAGCCAAAACAGGACTCGCAGCAATAGTTTCAAGTTGGAAAAATTCAGATTCAGGAAGGATATAGGAAAGTACTGGTTTGGTAACAGAGTTGTGGATGTGTGGAACAAACTCCCGAATACAGTTATAGAGGCTAAAACGTTGTGTAGTTTTAAAACTAGGTTAGATAAATACATAAGTGGGTGTGGGTGGGTGTGAGTTAGACCTGACTTGCTTGTGCTGCTGGGTCTGGTGCCGTGCTCCATGTTTGAGTGGAGGTGACCAGACTGGGTGGGTCATTGGGCTCATCCGGGCGGGGGGCATGCACCTGCTCCGCATGGGTCAGTAGGCCTGTTGCAGTGTTCCTTCTTTCTTATGTTCTTATGTTCTTATATTACGTACCCTCCTGGTTATATTAAGTACCCTCCAGGTTACATTACGTACCCTCCTGGTTATATTACGTACCCTCCAGGTTATATTACGTACCCTCCAGGTTATATTACGTACCCTCCAGGTTATATTACGTACCCTCCTGGTTATATTACGTACCCTACTGGTTATATTACGTACCCTCCTGGTTATATTACGTACCCTCCAGGTTATATTACGTACCCTCCTGGTTATATTACGTACCCTCCAGGTTATATTACGTACCCTCCAGGTTATATTACGTACCATCCAGGTTATATTACGTACCCTCCAGGTTATATTACGTACCCTCCTGATTATAATACGTACCGTCCTGGTTATATTACGTACCCTTCTGGTTATATTACGTACCCTACAGGTTATATTACGTACTCTCCAGGTTATATTACGTACCCTTCAGGTTATATTACGTACCCTCCTGGTTATGTTACGTACCCTCCTGGTTATATTACGAACCCTCCAGGTTATATTACGTACCCTACGGTTTATATTACGTGCCCTCCAGGTTATATTACGTACCCTCCAGGTTATATTACGTACCATACTGGTTATATTACGTACCCTCCTGGTTATATTACGTACCCTCCTGGTTATTTTACGTACCCTCCTGGTTATATTACGTACCCTCCTGGTTATATTACGTACCCTCCTGGTTATATTACGTACCCTCCAGGTTATACTACGTACCCTCCTGATTATATTACGTACCCTCCAGGTAATATTACGTACCCTCCTGGTTATATTACGTACCCTCCAGGTTATATTACGTACCCTCCAGGTTATATTACGTACCCTCCAGGTTATATTACGTACCCTCCAGGTTACATTACTTACCCTATAGCTTATTAAAATCTTGGGAAATATTTGCTGGAGTAAGACAACAATGGGGAGACTGACTGTTCAGCAGTCAACATTGTTGTCAAGTCTCCGCATCTGTGTATCATCTTTAAGTCTATGTGGCAGGCTGTGTGGCAGGCTGTATGGCAGGCTGTGTGATAAGCTGTGTGGCAGGCTGTGTGATAAGTTGTGTGGCAGGCTGTGTGATAAGCTGTGTGGCAGGCTGTGTTATAAGTTGTGTGGCAGGCTGTGTGATAAGCTGTGTGGCAGGCTGTGTGATAAGTTGTGTGGCAGGCTGTGTGATAAGTTGTGTGGCAGGCTGTGTGATAAGTTGTGTGGCAGACTGTGTGATAAGTTGTGTGGCAGGCTGGGTGATAAGTTGTGTGGTAGACTGTGTGATAAGTTGTGTGGCAGGCTGTGTGATAAGTTGTGTGGCAGACTGTGTGATAAGTTGTGTGGCAGGCTGTGTGATAAGTTGTGTGGTAGACTGTGTGATAAGTTGTGTGGCAGGCTGTGTGATAAGTTGTGTGGCAGGCTGTGTGATAAGTTGTGTGGCAGGCTGTGTGGCAGGCTGTTTGATAAGTTGTGTTGCAGGCTGTGTGATAAGTTGTGTGGCAGGCTGTGTGATAAGTTGTGTGGCAGGCTGTGTGATAAGCTGTGTGGCAGGCTGTGTGATAAGTTATGTGGCAGGCTGTGTGATAAGTTGTGTGGCAGGCTGTGTGGCAGGCTGTGTGATAAGTTGTGTGGCAGATTGTGTGATAAGTTGTGTGGCAGGCCGTGTCATAAGTTGTGTGGCAGGCTGTGTGGCAGGCTGTATGGTAAGTTGTGTGGCAGGCTGTGTGATAAGTTGTGTGGCAGGCTGTGTGATAAGTTGTGTGGCAGGCTGTGTGATAAGTTGTGTGGCAGGCTGTGTGGCAGTCTGTGTGGCAGGCTGTGTGATAAGTTGTGTGGCAGGCTGTGTGATAAGTTGTGTGGCAGGCTGTGTGGTAAGTTGTGTGGCAGGCTGTGTGATAAGTTGTGTGGCAGACTGTGTGATAAGTTGTGTGGCAGGCTGTGTGATAAGTTGTGTGGCAGGCTGTGTGATAAGTTGTGTGGCAGGCTGTGTGGCAGGCTGTGTGGCAGGCTGTGTGATAAGTTGTGTGGCAGGCTGTGATAAGTTGTGTGGCAGGCTCTGTGATAAGTTGTGTGGCAGACTATGTTATAAGTTGTGTGGCAGGCTGTGTGGCAGGCTGTGTGATAAGTTGTGTGGCAGGCTGTGTGATAAGTTGTGTGGCAGGCTGTGTGATAGGTTGTGTGGCAGGCTGTGTGATAAGTTGTGTGGCAGGCTGTGTGATAAGTTGTGTGGCAGGCTGTGTGATAGGTTGTGTGGCAAGCTGTGTGATAAGTTATGTGGCAGGCTGTGTGATAGGTTGTGTGGCAGGCTGTGTGATAAGTTGTGTGGCAGGCTGTGTGATAAGTTGTGTTGCAGGCTGTGTGATAAGTTGTGTGGCAGGCTGTGCGATAGGTTGTGTGGCAGGCCGTGTGATAGGTTGTGTGGCAGGCTGTGTGATAATTTATGTGGCAGGCTGTGTGATAAGTTGTGTGGCAGGCTGTGTGATAGGTTGTGTGGCAGGCCGTGTGATAGGTTGTGTGGCAGGCTGTGTGATAATTTATGTGGCAGGCTGTGTGATAAGTTGTGTGGCAGGCTGTGTGATAGGTTGTGTGCGGAGGCTGTGTGATAGATTGTGTGTCAGGCTGTGTGATAGGCTGTGGCAGGCTGTTTGATAGGTTGTGTGGCAGGCGGTGTGATAGGATGTGTGGCAGGCTGCGTGATAGGCTGTGTGGCAGGCTGTGTGATAGGTTGTGTGGCAGGTTGTGTGATAGTATGTGTGGTAGGCTGTGTAATAGGTAGTGTGGTAGGCTGTGTGGTAGGGAGTGTGATAAGTTATGTGGAAGGCTGCGTGATAGGTTGTGTGGCAGGCTGTGTGATAGGTTGTGTGGCAGGCTGTGTGATAGGTTGCGTGGCAGGCTGTGTGATAGGTTGTGTTGCAGGCTGTGTAAGAGGTAATGTAGTAGGCTGTGTGGTAGGCAGTGTGATAGGTAGTGTGGTAGGCAGCGTGGTAAGTACTGTGGTAGGCAGTGTGGTAGGCAGTGTGGTAGGTAGTGTGGTTGGCAGTGTGGTAGGTAGTGTTGTAGGCAGTGTAGTAGGCAGTGTGATAGGTAGTGTGGTAGGCAGTGTGGTATGTAGTGTAATAGGCAGTGTGATAGGTAGTGTGGTAGGCAGTGTGGCAGGTAGTGTGGTAGGCAGTGTGGTAGGTAGTGTGATAGGCAGTGTGATAGGTAGTGTGGTAGGCAGTGTGGTAGACAGTGTCGTAGGTAGTGTGGTAGGCAGTGTGGTAGGTAGTGTGGTAGGCTGTGTTGTAGGCAGTGTGATAGGTAGTGTGGTAGGCAGTGTGATAGGTAGTGTGGTAGGCAGTGTGGTAGGCAGTGTGGTAGGTAGTGTGGTAGGCAGTGTGGTAGGCAGTGTGGTAGGCAGTGTGGTAGGCAGTGTGGTAGGCAGTGTGGTAGGCAGTGTGGTAGGCAGTGTGGTAGGCAGTGTGGTAGGCAGTGTGGTAGGCAGTGTGGTAGGCAGTGTGGTAGGCAGTGTGGTAGGCTGTGTTAGACTGTGTTTGTGTGGAAGGCAGTATGCTAGGCTGTGTTATAATTTACTGTAGTTTTGCAGTAGGATACGTTTTTTTGCGGCAATATGCTTCATAGGGTGTACGAACCTATTTGTACTCGCCTATTTTTGGTTGCTGGGGTCGATTCATAGCTCCTGGCCCCGCTTCTTCGCTGGTCGGTACTAGGTCCACTCTCTCCGTTCTCCATGAGTTTAATAATAATAATATCTTTATTTACTACAAGTACATGTACAAGGTATACAGTCCTAGCTGACAACAACGACACACTACTTTATAGAAAGTCCCTTGTTATGCTCCGCATTTCAGGCAAATTAGGTCAGTGTCCCAGGATGCGACCCACACCAGTCCACTAACACCCAGGGACCCATTTTACTGATGGGTAACATAGACAACAAGTGGAAAGAAACACGCCCAATGTCTCTACTCTGGCTGGGAATCGAACCCAGGCCCTCGTTGTGTGAAGCGAGAGTGTTAGCCACCAATTTCTTCTTAAAGCTATGATAGATCCTGTCCTTACTACATCACTCCAGATTATTCCACTTCCTGACCGCTCTGTGACTGAAGAAATGCTTCCTAATATCCCTGTGATTCATCTAAGTTTTCAAATTCCAGCCATGACCCCTTGTTGCTGTGTCACATCTCTAAAATATTCTGTCACTATCCAGCTTGTCAATTCCTGTCAGTATTTTATATGTCGTTAACTTGCCCTCCCTATCCCTTCTGTCCTCCAGTGTCGTAAGGTTGATTTCCTTTAACCTCTTCTCGTGGGATATACCCTTAGTTCTGGGACTAATCTTACTGCAAACCTTACTAATCTTACTGCAAACCTTACTAATCTTACTGCAAACCTTACTAATCTTACTGCAAACCTTACTAATCTTACTGCAAACACCATACTCCAACATGGGCCTGAGGTCCGCAGTGAGATTGTCTTTAATTGCCCTTTATTTAGATGTCGAAACGCTGTTCTTAGGTTTGACAGGCGCCCATATGCTGCAGCAGTTATTTGGCTGATGTGTGCCTCAGATGTGCTCGATATGATGCATTTTGTCCTTCCCCAGATTTCATGACTTTGCACTTGCTGGGGTTGAACTCCAGAAGTCATTTGTTGGACCAGCCTGTCCAGATCTCATTCTAGGCTTACCTGATCCTCTTCCACTTGCATTCTCCTCATGAGCTTCATATCGTCTGCGAACAGGGACTCCTCTGAATCTGTCCCTTTTGTCATGTAATTTACATATACTAGAAACAACACCGGACCTAATATTGACTTTTGTGGAACTCCACTTGACAAATGCACGTACCAACACTCGTTGTTGGTACCTGTGAGGTATTCCCTGATCCACTGAAGTACTTTTCCTGCTATTCCTGTATCGAAAGCCTTCTTACAGTCCAAGAAGATTCAGTCAACCCATCCCTCTCTCTCTCTTCTCTTAGTTCTGTTGCCGTGTCGTAGAACTCTAGTAGATTTGTGACACAAGATTTCCCTTCCCTGAAGCCGTGCTGGTTGTCATGTATGAGCCCATTCTTTTCTGTGTGCTCTACCACTCTTCTGATAATCTTCTTCGTGACTTTACATACTACACATGTCAGCGATACAGGTCTGTAGTTTAGTGATGCCTGTCTTTCTCCTTTCTTAAAAGTTGGAAATACATTTGCTGTCTTCCACACTTCAGGTAGTTGCCCTGTTTCAATTAATTTACTGAATATTGTTTTTAGTGGTACATAAGTGCATCTGCTCCCTCTCTCAGGACCCACGGAGAGAGGGAGCAGATGCACTTATGTACTACCACCTTCGAGGTATCTAGTTCACCTAGCAGTTTTCTCACCTCCTCATCGGTTGTGTGCAGTGTGTCCAGCACTTGCTGGTGCACCCTACTCTTTCGGTTTGCTGGAAGCCTCTCTGTCTCCACTGTGAATACTTCCCAGAATCTTGAGCTGAGCTCCTCACATACTTCCTGGTAAGTGAGGAACTTCCCTCCTTCCTTCCTCAACTTGATTACCTGGTTTTTGACTGTTGTTTTCCTACTGATGTGGCTGTATAACAACTTTGGGTCAGCTTTGGCTTTTTGATGCTATGTCATTCTTGTATTGCCACTGGGCATCTCTCCTTATCCATGCATATTCATTTCTGGGTCTCTGGCTCAACTCCCTGTTCTCTCGAGTCCTTTACATTCTATACTCATTCCATGCTGTAGCACACTTGGTTTTAGCCTCTCCACACTTCAGTCTGGTCTTCACTTTGTTTCTTTTGCCCTTTGCTACGAACTTCTCCACTGCCTCCCTGCACTTTGTGGTCACGTGTTCCATCATTTCATTTACTGTCTTTTCCTTTAGCACATTTACCCACTGCACCTCAATCAGAAATTGCGTGTGTAGTTTGGTTTTTCCCATCCTTCTCGTGCTGCTTCACTCTTTATTGTTAACTCTACTATATATTCGAAACTCAGGACCACATGATCGCTAGCACTGAGGGGCTTTTCGTGTGTGGTTTCCCCTGTCTTAACTGTTCAAGTTGAATAAGAGGTTCAACCTTGCTGGTTCATCGTCTCCTCTCTTTTTCTCTGGTTGTATCCCTAATTTGTTGGTGCATGAAGCTTTCCAACACCGCCTCCAGCACCTTGGCTCTCCAGATCTCCAGTCCCCCATGTGGCTCAGGATTTTCCTAGTCTCTCCCTTTGGGGTTGAAATCCCCCATGATGAGTAACTTTGCCCTGCTTATACGGGTCCTTCTGGCCACCTCGGCTAGTGTGGCCACCATCATTTTGTTCCTA
>NC_069411.1:13681474-13686474 GCF_026875155.1 Cherax quadricarinatus | reverse complement strand
AAGGTTATTTGCTGAGTAATAAACAAAACAGACATTTGTTGGGGTGAATGAAATATATATAAATATACATACATATATATATATATATATATATATATATATATAATATTATATATATATATTATATATATATATATATATATATATATTATATATATATATATATATATATATATATATATATATATTGTAACCACGAACAAGTGGTATTTAATCAGTAACAAACTGCGGCAAGCCGGGGGATCAAATCCGTGATATATATATAGTGTGAATATATCTAGTGCCAGAGGATAATGAATTCCAGATACTGAATTGTTGTTTGTGACTGATGCAAGATTAGGAAGCTGCCAGAGACAACAGGCAGCTTGAAGAAGATACAAATGTGGGTAGAAAATAACTGCTTAATTTTTGTCCCGATAGGAACAAAACAATGAGAATACAACGTGGGAAGTGTGGCACTATAGACAGTGCCCAAGGAGAAAGATCTGGAAGCGAGCATTACACGAAGCATATCACAAGTTCAAGTAAACTATATAACATTTACAGAATATGCGAAATGTCAAACTTAAGAACGATTTTCAAGATTCTTATCATAGAGTTATTGTACACAACGTACATTACTGTACGCCACTCTTGTTGCATGATGTGCCAGTAAGTAACCTGTACCTGAGCAAGAATATAGCTAGAGAAGATTCAGAGGTTTGCAACTAGATTGGTCCTTACACTGAGGGATATGGACCATGAAGACAGAAATAAGGAACTCAAACTAGCAGAGAAAATAGAGGTAAACACTGCTTAGTACCAACGACTGACTGTACACACCTACCTTCTACCAAACTCACACCACTCTACCAAACTCACACCACTCTACCAAACTCACACCACTCTACCAAACTCACACCACTCTACCAAACTCACACCACTCTACCAAACTCACACCACTCTACCAAACTCACACCACTCTACCAAACTCACACCACTCTACCAAACTCACACCACTCTACCAAACTCACACCACTCTATCAAACTCACACCACTCTACCAAACTCACACCACTCTACCAAACTCACACCACTCTACCAAACTCACAACACTCTACCAAACTCACACCACTCTACCAAACTCACACCACTCTATCAAACTCACACCACTCTACCAAACTCACACCACTCTACCAAACTCACACCACTCTACAAACTCACACCACTCTACCAAACTCCACCACTCTACCAAACTTACATCTCTCTCCCAGACCCACACTCACCTACAATCAAGTCAGTACACTCAGCTAGGCACATTTAATCCCAACACACCAACACTCACAATCAACATCAACGACAAGACACATCAACACACAAACATCGTCACACACGTCTACACTTTATGCCATACCCAGACCAACACCCAGACCAACACCCAGACCAACACCCAGACCAACACCCAGACCAACACCCAGACCAACATCCAGACCAACACCCAGACCAACACCCAGACCAGCACCCAGACCAACATCCAGACCAACACCCAGACCAACACCCAGACCAACACCCAGACCAACATCCAGCCAGCATCCTCACTTGCACCACATTTCATCAACCTAAGTGAGAGAATTTAGTACCTTGAGCTGGGTTATGGGATTATTTACTGAGAGGTCTGACCACACTAGATATTGGCAGCCTCGAGAGATCTTTTACTGTGTAATAAACGTGATACTGGAGCTACCGGCACAGCCTGGAAGGCAACACCTCTAAAACCTGGAAAAAAAGTTTTGTCACTATTGTGGAACTTGAAACTAGCAGAGTATCTGACAACTTCAAGAAATCTGATAATTCGAAGACCCACTCGAGAACCTGACGCTATCGGGGAACTTAAGCTCATTGGGAAACTTTACATTATTGGGGTAAGCTGAGATGACGATCAAGTTGTCACCGACGGCGAGGGAACGAGAATGGGAACTGGGTGACAACTGTTGTTATTGCTTTATTTAACAAGCTTTTATACATCCGCAATTTGTGGCCATTTTATCTGATAGTTACAGCATGTGGTGGGGACCAAGAGGTAGCTACCGTATATTTCCTTATTACATACAGTCACTCAGAATGGGCTACAAATGTGAAATAATTGAATCTGTTAGTCTGAGATAGGAGGCTTCAAAATAAGCGATGTTAATATTGTCCAATATTTCGCTATGCGCTCAATATATGTGGGAGCTTAAAAGGCTTCCTTTCAGCAAAGATGAAATTAGTCTAATTTGCAAATTGCCAGCTCTCAGGACGGCACATCACACACACAGCAGCTCTCAGGACGGCACATCACACACACAGCAGCTCTCAGGACGGCACATCACACACACAGCAGCTCTCAGGACGGCACATCACCACACAGCAGCTCTCAGGACGGCACATCACACACACAGCAGCTCTCAGGACGGCACATCACACACACAGCAGCTCTCAGGACGGCACATCACACACACAGCAGCTCTCAGGACGGCACATCACACACACAGCAGCTCTCAGGACGGCACATCACACACAGCAGCTCTCAGGACGGCACATCACACACACAGCAGCTCTCAGGACGGCACATCACACACACAGCAGCTCTCAGGACGGCACATCACACACACAGCAGCTCTCAGGACGGCACATCACACACACAGCAGCTCTCAGGACGGCACATCACACACACAGCAGCTCTCAGGACGGCACATCACACACACAGCAGCTCTCAGGACGGCACATCCACACACAGCAGCTCTCAGGACGGCACATCACACACACAGCAGCTCTCAGGACGGCACATCACACACACAGCAGCTCTCAGGACGGCACATCACACACACAGCAGCTCTCAGGACGGCACATCACACACACAGCAGCTCTCAGGACGGCACATCACACACACAGCAGCTCTCAGGACGGCACATCACACACACAGCAGCTCTCAGGACGGCACATCACACACACAGCAGCTCTCAGGACGGCACATCACACACACACAGCAGCTCTCAGGACGGCACATCACACACACAGCAGCTCTCAGGACGGCACATCACACACACAGCAGCTCTCAGGACGGCACATCACACACACAGCAGCTCTCAGGACGGCACATCACACACACAGCAGCTCTCAGGACGGCACATCACACACACAGCAGCTCTCAGGACGGCACATCACACACACAGCAGCTCTCAGGACGGCACATCACACACACAGCAGCTCTCAGGTCGGCACATCACACACACAGCAGCTCTCAGGACGGCACATCACACACACAGCAGCTCTCAGGACGGCACATCACACACACAGCAGCTCTCAGGACGGACATCACACACACAGCAGCTCTCAGGACGGCACACCACACACACAGCAGCTCTCAGGACGGCACATCACACACACAGCAGCTCTCAGGACGGCACATCACACACACACCCGGAAACAATATGGAATTTCATCTTATGCAAATTTCACACAGGCATTTAACATAGAAAAGTATTAGAAACTCTTACCAAAAGAATTATTGTGTCTTTCATAATGATGTTCGAGTTTCCTAGGAAGGTTTATCAAGATGTACTAAGTAAAATCACACATCTGTACACTGTAATGGTTCATAAATCATACTTGCCTCATTATCAAAAAAGTTGAAATCACATCTGCGTCGTGACCCAGATGGCGCCTGTGTCTAGTGAACTTCCTTGGTAATCATCATTAAACCAGGTTGAAAATGGTATAAAATACCGACAAGTTGATGAGTAAGACACATGTGCAACAGCTGGGGATCTTTCGTGTTGAAACGTTTCGCCTACACAGTAGGCCTCTTCAGTCGAGTACGGAGTCATCAGGAGCAGCAGCGAAGATGATGTAATCAGTCCATCAGCCTTGGAGAAAATAGCATTTGAGGTGGTCAGTCCCTCAACCTGGAGAAGAGTTCACCTCCACGGGGCTCAACGGTGCTCTGATAACATCATCTTTCCTTCGCTGCTACTCCTGCTGACTGTATTTGACTGAAGATGTCTACTGTGTAGGTGAAACGTTTCACCAACAAAGATCCCCAACTGTTGCACATGTGTCTTACTCATCATCAGTAAACCAAGTAACTGGCTTCTTTGGATATGAATCTGACCACAAAAATTATAGGAGAAAACATTTTTCAAGTGAAAAAAAAATCTCCAAAACCCGGGTTTTGTGAGAAGAGGTAAAGTTTGAACACGATATATTGCTGATATGTAGCCGCACATACTACTAATATATCGCCCTACAACCTTGTCCACTATTTTTGCTTCCCTTTGAGGTTCTCTATATTTTTAGGTTTCCCCGAAGTGGTTGGCCGACTTTTCCTCTTCCTTGAAGATTTTCATTCATTTATATCCTGAGAATAAACTTCCTTGCTCGGCTTCAGATATATTTAACTCTACTGAACTAATATCAGGGAAGAAAGGTTTAGCGAACACATGTGTAGGGGATCTCTAGTAATTTTTAAGTAAATCATGTGCGAGTTTGATTTCCATACGATAACTAGTGAAAGTTTCTTTTGATTGGCTTCAAACTTGACTCACGAAATCGTAATGACACAATTACAAACAAACCATACCATGAGTGGGGATAGAACCCACGGTCAGAGAGTCATAGAACTCCTGACCGAAGCGTTAGCCACTGGGCCAGCTGGCTACAATAAGATTCATCTAACTAGGTGTATAAATATACCCATCTGGGTGAATCTTATTATAGCCAGCTGACCTAGTGGCTAACGCGTCGGTCAGGAGTTTTATGACTCTCTGACCGCGGGTTCTAGCCCCGACCGTTGCATGGTTTGGCATTAAACTAGTGTATCCTATATAGAAAAATGAATGGGCTGGTACTGGAATGTGTAGGTCCAATCTTGTTAATTTTATTTCTTTGGACAGTTTATTTTTTGTTTGAGAAATAACTTGGGTATTCATCTTCCGAAGCAGTTTAGTCTTTAATGGGTAAGACATCTTATTAGAAGGATGATAC
>NC_069411.1:13641806-13675974 GCF_026875155.1 Cherax quadricarinatus | reverse complement strand
CGGGGGTTTTTAAAAAAAACCATGGGGCCCCGGTTGGGGGTTTGTTAAGCTATAGGGGGTACCAGTTTTGGGGGTTTATAAAACTGGTGAACCTGTTTTGGTTTGTTTAAACAACCCGGTGCACCCCTGTTGGGTGTTTTTTAAACAACCACTGGTGCACGAGTTGGGGAGTTAGTTAAAAAACCACTGGTGTACAAGTGTTGGGTGTTAGTTAAACAACCACTGGTGTACCAGTGTTGGGTGTTAGTTAAACAACCACTGGTGCACCAGTGTTGGGTGTTAGTTAAACAACCACTGGTGTACCAGTGTTGGGTGTTACTTATATAACTTCTGGTGAACCAGTGTTGGGTGTTAGTTAAACAACCACTGGTGAACCAGTGTCAGGTGTTGCTTTAACAACCACTGACGTACCAGTGTTGGGTGTTAGTTAAACAACCACTGGTGCACCAGTGTTGAGTGTCAGTTAAACTATCACTGGTGTACCAGTGTTGGGTGTTAAACAACCACTGGTGTACCAGTGTTGGGTGTTAGTTAAACAATCACTGGTGTACCAGCGTTGGGTGTTAGTTAAACAACCACTGGTGTACCAGTGTTGGGTGTTACTTATATAACTACTGGTGAACCAGTGTTGGGTGTTATTTAAACAACCACTGGTGAACCAGTGTTGGGTGCTAGTTAAACAACCACTGATGTACCAGCGTTGGGTGTTAGCTAAACAACCACTGGTGCACCAGTGTTGGGTGTTAGTTAAGCTATCACTGGTGTACCAGTGTTGGGTGTTAGTTAAACAACCACTGGTGCACCAGTGTTGGGTGTTAAACAACCACTGGTGTACCAGTTTTGGGTGTTAGTTAAACAACCACTGGTGTACCAGTGTTGGGTGTTACATAACTACTGGTGAACCAGTGTTGGGTGTTAGTTAAACAACCACTGGTGCACCAGTGTTGGATATTAGATAACCACTGGTAAACCAGTGTTGGGTGTTAGTTAACCACTGGTGTACCAGTGTTGGGTGTTAGTTAAACAACCACTGGTGTACCAGTGTTGGGTGTTAGTTAAGCAACCACTGGTGTACCAGTGTTGGGTGCTAAACAACCACTGGTGAACCAGTGTTGGGTGTTAGTTAAACAACCACTGGTGAACAGGGATGGGTGTTAGTTAAACAACCACTGGTGAACCAGTGTTGAGTGTTAGTTAAACAACCCCTGGTATACCAGTCTTGGGTGTTTTTGTTAAACAATCACTGGTGTACCAGTGTTGGGTGTTTTTTATGTAACTACTGGTGAACCAGTGTTGGGTTTTTTAGTTAACAACCACTGGTGCACAGTGTTGGGGGTTAGTTTAAACAACCACTGGTGAGCCAGTTTTTGGGTGTTTGTTTAACAACCATGGTGTTATCAGTGTTGGGTGTTAGTTAAACAACCACTGTGAAACCAGTGTTGGGTGTTAGTTAAACAACCACTGGTGAACCAGTGTTGGGTGTTTAAACAACCCCGATGTACCAGTGTTGGGGGGTTAGTTAAACAACCCCCTGGTGAACCGTGTTGGGGTGTTAGTTAAACAACCACTGGTGAACCATTGTTGGGGCTTTAACAACCCCTGATGTACCGTGTTGGGTGTTAGTTAAACAACACTGGTGAGCCAGTGTTGGGTGTTTGTTTATCAACCACTGGTGTACCAGTGTTGGGTGTTAGTTAAACAACACTGGTGAACCAGGGGGGGGTGTTAGTTAAACAACCACTGGTGAACCAGTGTTGGGTGTTAAAAACCACTGGTGTACTAGTGTTGGTGTTAGTTAAACAACCACTGGTGAACTAGTGTTGGGTGTTAGTTAAACATCCATAGTGGTACCAGTGTTGGGTGTTAGTTAAAACAAACCATTTGGGTTACCAGTTGTTGGGTGTTAGTTAAACAACACTGGTGAACTAGTGTTGGGTATTAGTTAAACAACCACTGGTTACCCAGTGTTGGGTGTTAGTTAAATAATCACTGGCGTACTAGTGCTGGGTGTTAGTCAAACTATCACTCGTGTACCAGTGATGGGTATTAGTTAAACAACCACTGGTTAACCAGTGTTGGGTATCATTTAAACAACCACTGGTGAACCAGTATTGGGTGTTAGTTAAACATCCACTGGTGAACCAGTGTTGGGTGTTAGTTAAACATCGACTAGTGTACCAGTGTGGGGTGTTAGTTAAACATCCACTGGTGTACCAGTGTTGTGTGTTTGTTAAACATCCACCGTTGTACCAGTGTTGGGTGTTAGTTAAACATCCACTAGTGTACCAGTGTTGTGCGTTAGTTAAACATCCACTGGTGTACCAGTGTTGGGTGTTTGTTAAACACACACCGGTGTACCAGTGTTGGGTTTTTAGTTAAACATCCACTAGTGTACCAGGGGTTGTGGTTAGTTTAAAAATCCACTGGTGTACCCGTGTTGGGGGGTTTGTTAAACATACACCGGTTACCAGTGTTGGGTGTTAGTTAAAACATCCCCGGTGTACCAGTGTTGGGTGTTAGTTAAACATCCACTAGTGTACCAGTGTTGGGTGAAGTTAAAACAAACCCCTGGTGTATCATTGTTGGGTGTTAGTTAAACATCCACTAGTGTACCAGTGTTGGGTGTTAGTTAAACATCCACTATTTTACCCGTTATGGGTGTTAGTTAAACATCCTGGTGTTACCAGTGTTGGGTGTTAGTTTTAAAAATCCACTGGTTGTACCAGTGTTTGGTGTTAGTTAAAAATCCATAGTGTACCAGTGTTGGGTGTTAGTTAAACATCCACTAGTGTACCAGTGTTGGGTGTTAGTTAAACATCCACTGGTGTACCCGTGTTGTTTTTGTTTAAACATCCCTGGTGTACCAGTGTTGGTTGTTAGTTAAACAACCACTAGTGTACCAGTGTTTGGTGTTAGTTAAACATCCACTGGTGTCCCAGTGTTGTGTGTTGTTAAACATCCACTTTGGGTACCAGTGTTGGGTGCTAGTGAAACACCCACTGGTGTACCAGTGTTGTGTGTTAGTTAAACACCATGGTGTACCAGTGTTGGTGTTTGTTAAAATCCACGGTGTACAGTGTTGGGTGTTAGTTAAACATACATGTACCAGTGTTGGGTTAGTAAACAACCACGGTGAACCAGTGTTTGGGTGTTAGTTAAACAACCACTGGGTTACCATTTTATTGTTAGTTAAACAACCATTGGTGTACCGTGTTGGGTGTTAGTTAAGCAACCACTGGTGTACAGTGTTGGGTGTTAAACAACCACTGGTGAACAAGTGTTGGGTGTTAGTTAAACAACCACGGTGACAGGGTTGGGTGTTTAAAAAACCCACTGGTGAACCAGTGTTGAGTGTTAGTTAAACAACCCCTGGTGTACCAGTGTTGGGTGTTAGTTAAACAATCAGGGTGTACCAGTGTTGGGTGTTATTATGTAACTACTGGTGACAGGTTGGGTGTTAGTTAAACAACCACGGGTTTGCACCAGTGTTGGGGGGTTAGTTAAACAACCACTGGTGAACCAGTGTTGGGTTTTAAACAACCATGGTGTACCAGTGTTGGGTGTTAGTTAAACAGCCACTGGTGAACCGTGTTGGTTGTTTGTTAAACAACCAGGGTGTACCAGTGTTGGGTGTTAGTTAAACAAACACTGATGAACCAGTTTTGGGTGTTATTTAAAACACCACTGGTGAACCAGTGTTGGGTGTTAGTTAAAAAAACCATTGGTGTACTAGTGTTGGATTTTAGTTAAACAACCAGTGTTTAGTGTTAGTTAAACATCACGGGTTTGAACTAGTTTTGGGTATTAGTTAAACAACCACTGGTGAACCAGTGTTGGATATTATTTAATCAACCACTTGTGTACCAGTGTTGGGTGTTAGTTAAACATCCACTGGTGTACCAGTGTTGTGTGTTAGTTAAACATCCACTGGTGTCCCTGTTTTGGGGTGTTGTTAAACATCCACTGGTGTACCAGTGTTGGGTGTTAGTTAAACAACCACTGGTGTACCAGTGTTGGGTGTTATTTAAAAACACCCACTGGTGTACCTGTGTTGGGTGTTAGTTAAACAACCATGGTGTACCGTGTTGGGTGTTAGTTAAACATCCACTAGTGTACCAGTGTTGGGTGTTAAGTTAAACATCCACTAGTGTACCAGTGTTGGGTGTTAGTTAAACATCCACTGGTGTCCCAGTGTTAGGTGTTAGTTAAACATCCACTAGTTTTCCAGTGTTGGGTGTTAGTTAAACACCCAAACTGGTGTACCAGTGTTGGGTGTTAGTTAAACATCCATGGTTGTACCAGTGTTGGGTGTTACTTAAACACCCACTGGTTTTTACCAGTGTTGGGTGTTTAGTTTAAACATCCACTGGTGTACCAGTGTTGGGTGTTATTTAAAAACATCGCTAGTGTACCAGTGTTGGGTGTTAGTTAAACATCCGCTAGTGTACCAGTGTTGGGTGTTAGTTAAACATCCACTATTTGTACCAGTGTTGGGTGTTAGTTAAATATCCGCTAGTGTACCAGTGTTGGGTGTTAGTTAAACATCCCTGGTGTACCAGTGTTGGGTGTTAGTTAAACATTCACTAGTGTACCAGTGTTGGGGTTTAGTTAAACATTCACTGGTGTACCAGTGTTGGGTGTTAGTTAAACATCCACTGGTGTACCAGTGTTGGGTGTTGGGTAAACATCCATGGTGTACCAGTGTTGGGTGTTAGTTAAACATTCACTGGTGTACCAGTGTTGGGTGTTAGTTAAACATTCATGGTGTACCAGTGTTGGGTGTTAGTTAAACATCCATGGTGTACCAGTGTTGGGTGTTAGTTAAACATTCACTGGTGTCCCGTGTTGGGTGTTAGTTAAACATTCACTGGTTGTACCAGTGTTGGGTGTTAGTTTAAACATCCACTAAGGTACCAGTGTTGGGTGTTAGTTAAACATCTACGGGTTTGTACCAGTGTTGGGTGTTAGTTAAACATCCACTAGTGTACCAGTGTTGGGTGTTAGTTAAACATCCACTGGTGTACGAGTGTTGGGTGTTAGTTAAACATCCACTAGTGTACCAGTTGGGTGTTAGTTAAAACACCACAAAGTGTACCAGTGTTGGGTGTTAGTTAAACATTCACTAGTGTACCAGTGTTGGGTGTTATTTAAAACATCCACTGGTTGTAACCAGTGTTGGGTGTTAAAGATCCACTGGCCATTTTTTTAAAACGCATTTCCTTATCCATAAGATTTTAGGTAATAAGTCGATCACTCCCACCGTACAGAGACCACACGAAAACGTGTACCGTCATCCCACATGTGGAGACAAGGCTGGAATTTCTTCAGACAAATTCAATAGGAGTGAACCACTGTCAGGTAAACAGATGTCTCCCTCCGACCAAGCGCACGGTCCTTTAGACAGGCAGCTGCGCTTTCAAAAGGCTCAAACCCCCTTTAGACAGATCTAACCTCATTTTGACAGGACGCAGGCCCTTTAGATGCAGCGCATTCCTTCGTACAGATAACAAACCCCTTTTTTTGACAGCAAAAGATTCTTTTTTTTTTGACAGGGCATAACCTATTAAAGACTAATACGTATCCCTCCCTGTAAACAGGGCACTTTGTCTCTCTTCTCTCTCTCTCTCTCTCTCTCTCTCTCTCTCTCTCTCTCTCTCTCTCTCCCTTTTCTCTCTTCTCTCTCTCTCTCTCTCTCTCTCCAGAGAGAGAGGAGAGAAGGGGAGGGAGAAGGGGAGAGCACCCCTCTTTAGACAAGCCGACGCCTAACTACATTTAAGGCATCGCCTACAAAACTGGCATGACAGGGAGCGGTGCATGTAACGTCACCAAAATATTGATTTAGAAGCTGAGCAGACCAACTGGGTACACCACTACCCACTACTACTACCTCGACCCCACCACTACTACCACTAATACCACTACTACTACCATTAATACACTACTAACTACCCACTACCACCACCATTACTACCACTACACTAATACCACTACTACCACTAAATACTACTACCACTACTACCACTAATACTACTACCACTACTACTACCACTACTATTACTACCACCACTACTACTACCACTACTACTACCACTACTTTTACTACCCCTACTACACCACCACAACTACCATACTACTTTCCAAATACCTTCAGTACTACCACTACTACCTCCATCACCATCTACTACTACTGGAGTATACATGAAGAGGGTTTCGGGGGTCAACGCCTCGAGGCCCGGTCCGTGATCAGGGCCTCATTTTTGGATCAGGGCCTGATCAACCAGGCTGTTGTTGTTGGCCGCACGCAACCCGAGTAAGAATCAGAGCTAGTCAGGTACTAACTTTAGGTGCCTGTCCAGTTTCCTTCTTGAAGATAGCCAAGGGCCTATTGGGGAATCCCCGTTATGTATGCTGGAAGGCAGTTGAACAGTCTTGGGCCCCTGACACTTATTGTGGTTTATCTTATCGTGTAGTAGTGCCCCTGCTTTTCTTTGCGGGGATGTTGCATCGTTGTCTAGTCTTTTTTCCCTTTTACAGGGAGTGATTTTTCGTGTTCAAGTTTGGTACTGATCCCTCTAGGATTTTCCAGGTGTATATAATCATGTATCTCTCCCCCCGCGTTAAGGAATAAAGGTTGAAGAACTTCAAGCGTTCCCCGTAATTTAGGCGTTTTATCTGTTGTGTGTGCCGTGGAGTTCTCTGTATATTTTCTAGATCAGAAATTTCACCTGCCTTGAAAGATGCTGTTAGTGTGCAGCAATATTCCTGCCTAGACAAAACAAGCGACCTGAAGAGTGTCATCATGGGCTTGGCATCCCTAAATTTTGAAGGTTCTCATTATCCCTCCCGTCATTTTTCTAGCAGATGCGATTGATACACTGTTATGATCTTTGAAGGTGAGATCCCCTGACATGATCATTTCCCATGCTCTATTGTGTGGTTGGAATTTGTTTTATAATATTATATATAGGTTTTAAAACTTTCCTCTCGTTTTCCATATCGGGGTTTAGTTACGTTTAATATGTTTTATTATTGCACCATACCCATCCTGTGGGCGTTAGTCAAAAGAATACAGTGGTACATAATTGGTCCAGGGACTGGACTCCAAAGGTTTGATAGCCTGAGCAAGTTTACATAGGTAATGAACTTTCACAATTTACAAAGGTATGAACTCACAATTTACAAAGGTAATGAATCCAGGTAGGTCTAGTCACAATCATGACAAGTTACAAGGTATTTACAGATTACAGAGGTACGTATGGGTCCAGGGACCGGGCTCCCAAAGTTGTGATGGCCTGAACTAGGTACAAGGTATTGAACTCACAAGTTTAAAGTTAATTGAACTCACAAGTTAAAAAAGGTAATGGAATACTGTAAGAATGGTTACTTCGTTTTTTATACATGGCGACAATCATGAAAAATTATATGTAATGAAGCAATTCACACTTCCACACCCGGTCACAATTAGTGAGTTATTGGTGCAAATTTTGATTGTTTGAGGTCACACATACACACACCACACACCCCCCACACCACACCACACACACACACACACAACACACACACACACACACACACAACATACATACAACACACACACACACACAACACACACCACACACAACACACACACATTTACCACTACACACACACACACACACACCACACACACATACACACATACACATCCCCTGGAAAAATCCCTGAAACTGGGCAACTACCTGAGGTATGGAAGACGGCAAATGTAGTTACCATATTTCAAAAAAGGAGACCAGAAAAGGAGCACTAAACTTTATAGACCTGTGTCATTGACGTGTTATAGTTATGCAAAATTATGGAGAAGGATTATCAGGAGGAGAGTGGTGGAGCACCTGGAACGGAACAGGAGTATAAATGCCAACAGCACGGATTCACGGAAGGCAAATCTGTGTCACAAACCTCTGGAGTTTTTATGATAAAATAACAGAAGTAAGACAAGAGAGAGCAGGGGTGGGGTTGATTGCATCTTCGTGGACTGCAAGATGGCCTTTTGACACAGTTCCTCTCAAGAGATTAGTGCAGAGAAGCTAGAGCATCAGGCGCTTGATAACAGGAAGGGCACTGCAATGGATCAGAGAATACCTGCAGGAGGGCAAAAACGAGTCATTGGTATGTTAATTGATAATATCACAGTGGGCACCTGTGACGAGCGGGGGCCCACAGGGGTCGGGTCTAGGACCAGTGTTTTTTGGTATTGTGACCGACATGACGGAAGGGTTTTAGACTCAGAAAGTGTCCTGTTTGCAGATGATGTTGAAAGTTTAATGAGTGAGAATTAAATCTGAGAGCGAACCCAGGAGGGACTTCAAAAGAGACATGGACCAGGACTGGACACCTGGGTCCAGCAAATGGCTTCTCGAATTAATCCTGCCAAATGCAAAAGTCATGAAGATAGGGGGAATAGGGCACAGAAGACCACAGACAGAGTATAAGGCTAGGTGGCCAAAAGACTGCAAACTCACTCAAGGAGAGGAAAGATCTTGGGTGGTGAGTATAACACGGCATGTCTCCGAAGCACAAAGCAACAATCAATCAGATAACTGCCTGCAGCATATGGGGCCTGGCAAACCTAGAGAAAACCAGGCATTCCGATACCTTAGTAAGGAATCATTCAAGACACTGTTCACGTGTATGTCAGGCCCCATACTGGAGTATGTTTATACAGACCTGTTTGGAACCCGCACTTGATAAAGAACGTCAAGAAAAACTAGAGAAAGTACAAAGGGTTGCGACAAGGTTAGTTCCAGGCTAAGGGGAGGTCCTATGAGAAAAAGATAAGGGAAATCGGCCTGACGACAATGGAGGACAGGGGAGGGTCAGGGGGACATGATAAAACGGACATATAAAATACTGCGTGGATAGACAAGGTGACAAGTGCAGGATGTTCCAGGGAGGGGACCAGAAACAAGAGGCCACAATTGGAAGTTGAAGACACAAAATGGTTGAGAGAGGATAGTAGGAAGTATTTCTTCAGTCATAGAGTTGTAAGTCAGCTGGAAAATTGCTAGGAAAATGACTTACGTAGTGGAGGCAGTGAACCATACACAGTTTTAAGTCGAGGTTTGAATAAAGCTCATGGAGCGGGGAGGAGAGAGGCCTAGTCAGCAACCGGTGAAGAGGCGGGGCCAGGAGCTAGGGACTCGACCACTGCACCACAAATAGCGTGAGGTAAAAAGAGGTGAGTACAACACTCCAACATCACACTCTTTACACACTTACACACACACATTTACCACATACCACATCTATCACTCTCTACTCTCACATCTATCTATTAGTATACTCTATACTGTATAAATTATTTCTATCTCTACTTCATATTATACTATAATCATAAAACTCTCTATCTCTACATCTCTCGCCGGTAGAGATCAAAGATTAAGATACGTGGTGAGGTATAGTATATATATATATATATATATACTATATATATATATATAATATATATAGATGTATGTATATATATAATATATAATATGTATGTAATATATATAGATATATATATTTGTATAATATGTATATATATATATAAGATATGTATATATGGACATATATCCTCTCTACTCATCAACTATGTCTATATCTGTATCATCTCACATATCTCTAAACAAAAAATAACTCATCACTGACTATCTCTTCTGAATCAACACACACACCACACACACACACACACCACACACACACACACACACACACACACACCACACAACAACACACCACACACACACACACACCTTTACATAACAGCTCCCACCTACACACAACACACACACACACACACATATATATATATACAAATTCACTCACACACCAAACACACACCACCACCACACACACACAACACACACACACTACACACATACACACACACACACACACACACATACACACATACACACACACATACACACACATACACACAACAACACACACACAACACACACACACACACACACACACACATACACACACACATCACACCCACATTACCAACACACCACAAACACAACACACACACACAACACACACACACACACACACACACACACACACACACCACATATACATAATTCACACACTCACACACACACACACACACACACACCACACACACACCACAACACACACACACACAACACACCATTACCACACACACACACACACACACATACACAATACACACACACATTACACACACATACACAACACAACCACACACACACACACACCACACACACACACACATACACACACACATAACACAATACACAAACACACAAACACCACCACACACACACACACACACACACAACACACACACACACACACACACACACACCACACACAACACACATATACAAATTCACACACACACACACACACACACACACACACACACACACACACCATCCCTAACCACCTACCTTAGCCCCTAACCCTCCCCAAACCACCTAACCCTCCAACACCGTCTAACCCCCCCAACTAATCCCTCCCTCCAATAACCATCCTCCCCTACCCATAACCCATCCATCCCCTCTCTCCCTCAAACCATCTAACACCCTCCCCAACTATCTTACCCCTCCATTAAACCATCCTCCCCCTTCCCCACAAACCATCATCCCTTCTCCTAACCATCTATTCCCCTCCCCCTAACCAGGATGAGGACAAGGGGCTCCAAGGGACGATCTGGGAGGGAGAATGGGATGTAGAGCTCAACAAAATAAAAGGAGGAGACTGGGGAAGGAGACTAGATGAGCTGGAAAGGAAGATGGAAGTGAGTTGCAGCAGAATGCAGAAGGTGGAAGCAACAGGCCACAGCAGCAGGAAATCAGATAGAGAGAATTAGAAGAGGAGCTGCAGACATCTCTTGAAAAGCACAGAGACAAAGATATCACAGAAGTTAGCATCGGCACATGGCTACATCAAACACAGACAACAGGTCTGAAGGAAGCATGGGAAAAAACTAAAATGTATGCAGAGGTCCTGTCAAACCCACCATGGGGCCACAAAACAAAGACAGGGAGGCACACTAGGACAGAATGAGAGGTTGGAGACATTTGAAGGAACTAGGACATGTGCAAGGACCTTACCAGATACTGTGGGGGAAGGAGCAGGTTGAGCAGAAGGATAATAAAACCAAGAAGCATAGGGGCAATAACTGGGAAGGGACTGAAAGGAAGGAACACTCCACGGGAAGGAACTAAAACACAGCAGAGGATGCAATGGGAGTCACAGTGGGAGGTGGAAAGGGAAAGATCCGTGTTTGTCTATGGGCTAGACGAAAGCTAAAGGGGAAGGAGAAATTATGATGAAAAGAAAGCAGGAGGAGGAAAAAAAGCTGATTGAAGATATCAGAAGGTGATAGGGAGGGGGGACATGACCCAGGTGGCATATTTTCGGAGAATTGGGTGGTTCACAAGAAAAGGAATCGCCTCTCAAAGTAATTTTTCAATGGCAGAATCAACCCGGCCAGATCCTGGCAGGAGAAAGCACGGTTTGAGAGGCAAGCAGGGAGTTCGGAGTGTTACCTCGATCGAGACAGGTACCAGGACGAAAGGAAGACAATGAAAGAGAGAGGTAAAAAACTGAAAGGTGTAGAAAAATGGACGAATGAAAAAAGGAGAGCAGAATAATCCAGGATCAAATGGAAGGACAAGTGCACCCCCCAGAAGAAACACCTGCAGAAGGACTCCAGGCCACGACACCCCCAAGGCAACTGGAACCAATCCCAAACCAACCATCACACACCGATCCTCTGTTTCCACCCCCGACCACCGTTACAGTATTAGAACAGAAGTTGAGGTTTTGCGTACACAAATGGAGGTGGATTAAACGAATATAAAACATGAGGAATGGCAGAAAGAATCAATGAGAGTCCCCAGACATCATAGCAGTTTCAGAAACCAAAACTCATGGAGCACATAACAGATGCATTCTTCCCACCAGGATACAGGTCATGACGGAAAAGAATGAAAGGATAGATAATGATAGATAGATAGTAGGGCGCGCAGGGGGGGGTGGTGGGGGTTGCTCCTGCCTCCGTAAAAAACAAGATGGAAATTCGAGAGAAAATTGGAAGGAATAGATGAGACGGGAGAAAGAGACTACATAGCAGGTTACACTTCGTCTGGGGAACACAAAGTGGTCCATCAGTGATGTATAATCCCCACAGAACTGCAGGAGGCCATGAGAGCGGAATATGAAGAAGAGCAACAGAGCATGTTGTGGACACACTTGCTGATGGGGTGGCAAGAAGAGCTCACTCCAGCAGAGCAAGTTGTGGTTTATGGGGGGATTTCAACCACAGGGAGATTGACTGGGAAAACCTGGAGCCACATGGGGGTCCCGAAACATGGAGCAGCCAGATGTTGGACGTTGGTGCTGGAAAACCTCATGCCCCTACATGTTAAGGACACTACCAGAGTGAGAGGGGAGGATGAACCAGCAAGATTGACCTTGTGTTCACCATGGCAGCTCAGAAGATATTGAGGAGATCAAGTATGAGAGTCCCCTAGGAGCTAGGCGACCCGTGGTTCTATGCTTTGAATACATTGTAGGCTGCAAGTGGACGAGAATAACAGGAGTAGAATGGGAAATGCCCTCCACTATAAAAGGAGGGGACTACATAGGGTTGAAGGAACTTCCTGCGGGAGGTCCAAGTGGGACAGAGAACTGGCAGGAAAGCCAGTAAATGAAATGATGGAATATGTACACACACAAAATGCAAGGATGGGCAGTGGATAGGTTTAATTCCAAGGGCAAAACAGTAACAAACGGGAAGACCAGAAGAACGAGCCCTGGTTTACCCGACGTTGTAAGGAGGCAAAAACAAAAATGCAATAGAGAATGGAAAACAAACTACAGAAGGCGAGAGAAACACATGAAAATAGGGAGTCAGTCGCAGAGCCAGGAATGAGTACGCACAGTAAGGAGGGAGGCCCAGCGGACAGTATATGAAAATTGACATAGCATCGAGAATCAAGACTGACCGAAATGTTGTATAGCTCACCATAGGAGGAAGAACAACAGTCAAAGACCAGGTGATAGATTAAGGACAGAAGGTGGAGAAACTCACAAGGAAATGATCAGGCGGTATGTGAGGAGCTGAACAGCGTGATTAAGCAAGTTTTTACAGTAGAGAAGGAAGGGCTGGGGGAAAGACAGCTCAGAAGGTGAACAATCAAGAGGGAATATACCCAAACAAGTGTTGGATGACATCGAAAAATGAGGAGGGAGTGGTGAAGAAGTTTAAGTGACCTTGGACGCCTCAAAGGCGTGGACCGGACAACATCTCCCCATGGGTCCTTAGAGAAGGAGCAGAGATGCTGTGCGTGCCTCTAACCACAATCTTCAACACATCCCTTGAAACTGGGCAACTACCTGAGAAATGGAAGACAGCTAATGTAGTCCCCATATTTAAGAAAGGAACAGAAACGAGGCACTAAACTACAGACCTTGTGTCTCTGTTTGACATGTATTGTGTGCAAAGTCATGGAGAAGATTATCAGGAGGAGAGTGGTCGAACACCTGACAAGGTAACAGAAGTAAGACACGAGAGAGAGGGGTGGGTAGATTGCGTTTTCCTAGACTGCAGGAAGGCTTTGACACAGTTCCCACCAAGAGATTAGTGCAGAAAGCTGGAGGATAGGCGCACGTAAAAGGGAGGGCACTGCAATGGATAAAGGGAATACCTGACAGGGAGGCAGCAACGAGTCATGGTACGTGAAGAGGTATCACAGTGGGCGCCTGTTACGAGCGGGGTCCCACAGGGGTCAGTTCTAGGCCAGTGCTATTTTTGTATATGGGAACGTCATGATGGAAGGAATAGGCTCTGAAGTGCCCTGTTCGCCAGATGGATGTGAAGTTGATGAGAAGAATTAAAATTGGGACGAGGTGAGGCAGGACTGCAAAAGAGACCTGGACAGATGGACATTTGTGGTCCAGCAACTGGCTTCTCGAATTCAATCCAGCCAAAGCCAAAAGGTCATGAAGATTGGGGAGGGGCAAAGAAGACCGCAGACTGGAGTATAGGTGGTGGACAAAGACTACAGACTCACTCAGGGAGAGAAAGACCTTGGGGTGTCCATTACACGAGGCAACATCACCGAAGGACAACATCAACCAAATAACTGTGCAGCATACTGGTGCCTGGCAAACTGAGAATAGCGTTCCGATACTTAATAAAAGGAATCGTTCAAGTCACTGTCACACTGTGTATGTTAGGCCAACTGGAGTATGCAGCACCAGTCTGGAACCCCACACCTAGGTCAAGCACGTCAGAAGTTGAGAAGTACAAAGGTTTGCAACAAAGGCTAGTCCCAGAGCTTCAAGCGGAATGTCGTACGAGGAAAGGTAAAGGGAAATCGGGGACTGACGACATTGGAGGACTGAAGGGTCAGGGAGACAGATAACGAACATACAAGGATCTGCGGGGAATAGACAGGTGGACAGAGATAGGTGTTCCAAGAGGGGACACAGGGACAAGGGGTCACAACTGGAAGCTGAAAGACTCAGACGAGTCAAGGGACGTTAGAGTATTTCTTCAGTCAATAGAGTTGTCAGCAAGTGGAAATATATGCCTAGCAAGTGAATCTAGTGCAGGCTAGGAACCATACATAGTTTTAAGAAGAGGTATGACATAGCTAAGGAAGCAGAGAGAGAGAGATCAGTAGCGATGTGAGAGGGCGGGGCCAGGAGCTGGTCTCGGACCCCTGCAACCACCAATTAGGTGAGTACAATTAGGTGAGTTCACACCAACACACACATACAAAATTCACACACACACACACACACACACACACACAACAAAACACCACACATATACAAATTCACCCACACACACACACACACCACACACACACCACACACACACACACACACACACACACACACACAACACACACACCACACACACACACATTTCAACACATACCACACACATACAACACATACACACACACACACACACACACACACACACCACACACACAACACACACACACACACACACACACACTCACACACACAAGAGGATATGTGAGGAGCTCAAACGAGATTGAGGAAGTCCGTATTTACAGTAGAGACAGGAAGGACTCTGGGGGGACAGACCAGATGGGGACACCAACAAGGAATCACCAACAAGTGTTGGACGACATACATACAGATGAGGAGGAGGGTGAAGGAAACTGCTAAGGGACATCGCATACCTAAAGGCAATGGGACCGGACAACATCTTCTACGTGGGTCCTATTAGAAGGGGAGCAGATATGTTCGTGCGTACCCACTTACCACAATTTTCAACCACCATCCCTGCGAAACTGGGCCCAACGGACCTGGAGGTTGAAGACGGCAAAATGTAGTTCCCATTTTCAAAAAAGGAGACAGAAAAAAAGAGGCACTAAACTATAGACCTGTGTCATTGACGTGTATAGTATGCAAAAAATATGGAGAAGAATTATCAGGAGGAGAGTGGTGGAGCACACCTGGAAACGGAACAGGAGTATATAAATGCCAACCAGCACAGATTCACGGAAGGCAATTCCTGTGTCACAAACCTTCTGGAGTTTTATGATAAATAACAGAAGTAAGTACAAGAGAGAGAGGGTGGGTGGATTGCATCTTCTTGGACTGCCAAGAATGCCTTTGACACAGTTCCTCTCAAGAGATTAGTGCAGAAGCTAGGCATCAGGGCATATAAACAGGAGGGCAATGCATTGGATCAGAGAATACAGACAGGGAGGCAACAACGAGTCATGGTACGTAATGGATGTATCACAGTGGGCACCTGTGACGAGCGGGTCCCACAGGTCGGTCCTAGGACCAGTGCTATTTTTGGTATATGTGAGAAGGACATGACGGAAGGGTTTAGACTCAGGAGTGTCCCCTGTTTGCAGGATGGGATGTGAAGTTGAATGAGGGAAATTAATCTTGATGAGGACAGGCAGGACTTCAAAGAGACTGGACAGGACTGGACACTGGTCAGCAAATGGCTTCTCGGAATAGACTATGCCAAATGCAGTCTGAAGATAGGTGGAAAGGGCACGAAGACCACAGACAGAGTTATAGTAGGTTGGCCAAAGACTGCCAAACCTCATCAAGGAGAAAATTCTTGGGGTGAGTATAACACCGAGCCATGTCTCCGGAAAGCACACATCAATCAGGGAACTGCTGCAGCATTATGGCGCCTGGCAAACTGAGAAGAGAACAGCATTCCGATACCTTAGTAAGAATCATTCAGACACTGTAAACAAGTGTATGTTCAGGGCCCATACTGGAGTATGCAGCACGTTTGGAACCCGCACTTGATAAAGCACGTTCAAGAAACTAGAGAAATATACAAAAGGTTTGCAACAAGGTTTGTTCAGAGCTAAGGGGAATGTCCTATGAAGAAGATTAAGGAAATCGGCCTGATGACGACGACCACTGGAGGACAGGAGGGTCAGGGGGGAGACATGATAACGACATATAAAATACTGCGTGGAATAGGACAAATAGTGGACAAGGACCAGGTATGTTCCAGGGAGGGGACACAGAAACAAGTGGCCACAATTGGAAGTTAAGGCACAATGAGTCTGAGAGATAGTAGGAAAGTATTTCTTCAGTCATAGAGTTGGTAAGGCAGTGGAAATAGCCTAGAAAAATGACTGTAGTGTGGAGGCAGGAACCATACCAGTTTTAAGACGGGTTTGATAAAGCCTCATGGAGCGGGGGAGAGAGAGGGATCCCTAGTACACCGGTGAAGAGGCGGGGCCAGGGCTATGACTCGACCCCTGCAACCACAAATAGGTGAGTTTACAAATATGTGAGTACACCCACCACACACCATACACACCAACATACACACACACATACACACACCATACTCACACACACACACACACCACACACACGCAAACACACACACACACCACACAACACACACACACATTACAAATTCACACATACACACAACACACACACACACGCGTACCACCACATAATACAGATACATACAACACACACACAACACATGCACACACACACACATGCACACACACACACCACACACACACCACACACCACACCAACACACACACCCACACACACACACACACACACACATAAACACACCACATAAACACACAACCACACACACACACACACATACAACAAACTCATACACACACACGCGCACACACTCATACCGGTGATGGAGCAATCGGTGAAGAGGCCGGGGCCAGGAGCTAGACTCGACCCTGCAACCACAAATAAGGGTGAGTACAAATAGGTTGAGTTACACACACACACCCACTCATACACACAACACACTCATACACATACACACGCACACACAAACACACACACAAACACACCACACACACACACCACACACACACACACACACACACACACACATACACACACCACACACACAAGCACTGGACAAGCACCTAAAGTCATGTTCCTGATCAGCGGGCTGGTGGCTCGTACGTTGGTTTGCGTGCAAGCCTGCAGCAACAGCCTTGTTGATCAGGCTTGATCCACCAGGAGGCCTGGTCACAGAACCGGGCCGGGGGGCGTTGACCCCCGGAAAACTCTCTCCAGGTAAAACACACAGGATCTTGGACTCGACCCCCTGCAATCTCAACTAGGTGAATGCACACACACACCACACACCACAACACACACCACACACACACATACAAAACACCACACACACACACACACCACACACAACCACATGCCCACATGCAACATGTGGTAAATGCTTTATTTACAGCTAAACAAAGTAGGGTATTTCTCCAGAATGGTCTGTAATATCCACCTGTGGATAAAAATACTTTGCCATTTCTTAGAACATTTCTGACCGAGTTGTTCTAAATCATTAATTTTTATCAACACTCCAGTACTTAATGACGCAATGTGTGACATAGTCCCATCTGGCAAAAAGGTTTACATTTCGTTTGTCTCATCTGGTGGTGTGATTTAACCTGCCAAAGATACTTGTAACCCAGCCGGAGCCGAGGCAGTAGTGACATCCAATAGTCTGCTTATTTTGTTGGATTGCCCGTAGACATGTGGCTCCTCCTGCATGATAGAATGATGATAGATGGACTGACTGGTGTTAATCTCCCTGAGTCTTATGTCCATAAATTCGTTGAAGTTCTTTTCGTATTATTGTTCTTCAACCTACTACCTGGACAACAAGCCAAGATTGTAATCTACTTCCTCTTTGAAAGCATACAGCTTAGCCAATTTATCAGTTCTATCATGATCTGAGGACCAATGTGATGATGGAATCCACAGCATGTTGCACTCTGACTCCACTGTCCACAATCCTACCATACCTGTGTCTGGCTTCTGACACAAGCATGCCACAATTTATGCTTAATGGAGTGAGAGCTTTTATGGATGACAGAGAATCGTTACAATTAAACTGTCAAATTTTGATTACATAGATGCATTTCAGTGCAAGGAGTATGGCAAACAGTTCTGTCTGAAGGGTAGAGGCCCAATTATTGATGCGTGCTCCAATTTCTTTAAGAGAGCCATCACTCTGCTGTACGACAACAGCTGCACTACCAGCCTGCACCAGTGGAATTGAGTTGAACAGAACCATCAGGCGTAATAATTTGCTCCCCGAGGTGTGTGCTGTGTGGACTAAGTTATCAATACAGCTTAAAGGCCCATGTTTGGCTTCAAGGCGAGTTTTTGGTGTGATTAAGAAGTAGTTTGGGGGGAAATGGAGGAATGGTAGTTTGGATCGCGCGGGTAATATTCCATGGGCGGAGAAGTGCCGCTGTTGCCTTACTTGACATTGATTCATGTATCTGATTCTGCGGAGGTCGGTTCCAGTTTTTTCGATCATTCTGGAGGAGATGTGTTCACCAGTGCTGGGAATGTTTGGAGGGCTTCTGTGCATGGGTTTGAATGAGCTTGCATGAGCCATATTAACCCAAATCACACAGGATATTCTTTCCCCCCGTCTAACACGATTTGTTGCTTGGAATATCAAGTTCTTTTTGCATATTTAAAATTTTGGCACAGTACGAGGGCAACTTTTTAAAAAAATGATCCTCATTGCTTCGTTCTGCACGTTTTTCAGCCCTCCAAGCTTTCCCAAAAGTTCAGACCAAAGAGAAGTAGTTGGTGCAGCAGAATCAACCAATGATCTTTTATATAAGCAAGTACCTTCATTTTCACCATTTTAACATTAGAGATAGCCACCATACCTGGGGTTTGAAGCCCTGCCACAACTCTAAGTGCTTTCTTAGGTTCGTTATTTGTATTGGCGACCAAGTCTTGTGACAAAGGTCCAAGTAGTGGAAACCTCAAAAGCCTAGATACCTGTATTGCTTACATATTCTAGAAGAGACCCATGATGCAACTGACTGGATCTGAGAACTGTGCCTTCTGTCGAGGGAGGACGCGAATGAGTATCTTTGTTTTATCAGTAGAGATTATTCAACCCCAGGTCCTGACACGAGGATAGGTACGTGATTAAGAATGTTTTTGGGTATTGGAGAATCCGGTGGTGTGAAATCATTATAATCTCAGCAAACAAACATCACATTAATGATGGGGTGACTAGGGCATAGATTAAGTAATGCATTATTAGAATATTGAACAGGTGTGGGGGACTGAGCACACCTCCCTGTGGTGTTCTAATTCAAAGTCTTTAGTTTACACTTCTATGTCCCTGGAACAACACAGGACGGTTTTCTGTGTTTGAAGGTAGACTTTAATCCAGCGTGAGAAGCCATCCTCCAACATCCATTCTGGCAAGTTCACTAATTATTACATGTCGGTTGGCTACATCGAAAGCGGATTTAAGGTCAAGGAAGGTAGTGTATGAGCTGTCAGTGTGCAGGGTGAGAAAGGTGGCTATGCAATGATGCACGGTCCTTCATGCATGGAAACCATGTAACCGGGGAGACAAAACTTGTTTGATTCTGTACAAGAGACGATTAAGAATCATTCTCTCAAATGTTTTACACAAGCAGCTAGTAAGAGATATTGGGAGAAATGTTATATAATTCAAGTAATGGATTACCTGGTACTCGACACAGCAATTCTGAGTATGTTCGTAAGGTTAATACCATCCTCAAGGCGACGTGGAGTTGCCCTTAGTTAGTGCTGCATTCAATTTCTAAAAATTAGTGAAGGAAATGTTGCAATCATCTGCCTTGCTGAGCATAAAGCAAACAAGTCTCTCCCTTGCATCATATTTGTTATTTAATTTTGCCTGTGTGGTACTGGGAAGATTATCATAGCTAGATGTAGCAGCCCAATCACTGACTAACTCATTCGCCCTATGTAAGGGATGAGGTGGTGCGCGATCTGCCCAGTTCTGTTACCCTTAATTCTATTTATGTCCCTCCATGCTCGGCTAAGTGGGGTGTGAGCATTAAGACTTGGAGTTTACCTGGAGAGAGTTCCGGGGGTCAACGCCCCCGCGGCCCGGTCTGTGACCAGGCCTCCTGGTGGATCAGAGCCTGATCAACCAGGCTGTTGCTGCTGGCTGCACGCAAACCAACGTACGAGCCACAGCCCGGCTGATCCGGAACTGACTTTAGGTGCTTGTCCAGTGCCAGCTTGAAGACTGCCAGGGGTCTGTTGACAAATTTTTCCCAGTCTGTTTGCCTCAGCTCTGTCATACGCTCTCTGGCAGCAGCAAGGGCAGTTTGGAAGAGCCTCAGCATTCCAGGGGTACGATGTTTTCTATAGGCTAGGCCTAGTCTGCGAGCAGTACGTTTCAGTGTACGAAGTTTAGAATCATTGTAATAAGTATGTAATTGAAATTTCTCATCATTGAATTTCATATTGTTTTCTGCAGCTCATTTAAAGATTTGGTTGACGTCTGCCTGGAGTCTTGCAGTGTCTTCAATGGAGGACACTGTTATGCAAATTCGGGTGTCATCCGCAAAGGAAGACACGGTGCTGTGGCTGACATCCTTGTCTATGTCAGATATGAGGATGAGGAACAGGATTGGAGCAAGTACTATGCCTTGTGGAACAGAGCTTTTCACCATAGCCGCCTCAGACTTTACTCTGTATAAATCCTACTCTTTGTGTTCTGTTTGTTAGGAAATTATAGATCCATCTACCAACTTTTCCTGTTATTCCTTTATCACGCATTTTGTGTGCTATTACACCATGGTCACACTTGTCAAAGGCTTTTGAAAAGTCTGTGTATACTACATCTGTATTTTGTTTATCCTCTACAGCATGCAGGACCTTGTCGTGGTAGTCCAGTAGCTCGGACAGGCAGGAGCGACCTGCTCTAAACCCGTGTTGCCCTGAGTTGTGTAACTGATGGGTATCTACATGGGTAGCAATCTTGCTTCTTAGAACTGTTTCAAGGATTTTTATGATATGGGACGTTAGCACTATCGGTCTGTAGTTCTTTGCTATTTCTTTACTGCCACCTTTGTTGAGTGGAGCTATGTCTGTTGTTTTTAGCAGCTGTGGGACGACCCCTGTGTCCATGCTCCCTCTCCATAGAATGTTAAAAGCACGTGATAGGGGTTTCTTGCAGTTCTTGATGAACACAGAGTTCCATGAGTCTGGGCCTGGGGCAGAGTGTCATTTATCACCTTTTCAGTGTCATTTGGCGTCAGGATAATATCAGATAGGTTCGAGTCTACCAAATTCTGTGTCTCTCTCATAAAAAATTCGTTTAGGTCATCGACTCTCAGTCTGGTTAGCGGCTCGCTAAAAACCGAGTCATATTGGGACTTCAGTAGCTCACTCATTTCCTTGCTGTCATTTGTGTAGGACCCATCTTGCTTAAGTAAGGGTCCAGTACTGGATGTTGATCTCGACTTGGATTTGGCATAAGAAAAGAAATATTTTGGGTTTCTTTCAATTTCATTTATGGCTTTTAGTTCTTTCCGCGTATCTTTGCTCGTGTAAGATTCCTTTATACTTTGTTTGGCTCCCACACGGTTGCGCTTGCTGTCGCCGGTTTGTCTAACATAACACCCAACACTGTACACCAGTGGTTGTTTAACTAAAACACCCAACACTCGGTACACCAGTGGTTGTTTAACTAAACACCCAACACTGGTTCCAGTGGTTGTTAAACTAACACCCTACCCTTTTCACATAGTGGTTGTTTTAACAACACCCAAACACTGGTTCACCAGTGGTTTGGTTTAACAGCCCAACACTAGCTACAACCATGGTTGCTTAACTCAACACACCAAACACTTGTACACCAGTGGTTGTTTTAACTAGAACACCCAACATGGTACACAGTGGGTTGTTTAGCTAACAACCCGAAACAACTGGACCACCAGTGGTTGTATACCACTTACTACCACTAACTATACTACCATACTACCACTAATACTACTACCATACTACTACCACTGCTTTACCACCACCACTACTACTACCCTAATACTACCACTACTTTTACTACATACTAACACCACCAACAACTACCATACTTCTTGCCAACTACCTTCAGACTACCACTACACCTCCTTCAACCACTCTACTACTTACTGGGAGTATACTGAAGAGGGTTTCGGGGGGTCAACGCCGCGAGGCCCGGTCCGTGATCGGCCTCATTTGTGTGATCAGGGCCTGATCAACCAGGCTGTTGTTGTTGGCCGCACGCAAACCCGACGTAAGAATCAGAGCTAGTCAGGTACTAACTATAGGTGCCCTGTTCCAGTCTTCTTGAAGATAGCCAAGGGCCTATTGGGAATCCCCGATTGTATGCTGGAAGGCAGTTGAACAGTCTTGGGCCCCTGACCACTTATTGTGTTGATCTGATCGTGCTAGTTGCTGCCCCTTGCTTTTCTTTGCGGGGATGTTCATCGTTGTCTAGTCTTTTCCTTTCACAGGGAGTGATTTTACGAGTTCAAGTTTGAGTACTGAATCCCTCTAGGATTTTCCAGGTGTATATAATACATGTATCTCTCCGCCGGAGCGTTTTTAAGGAATAAAGGTTGAAAGAACTTCAAGCGTTCCCAGTAATTTAGGCGTTTGTCTGTTGTGTGTGCCGTCGAGAGTTCCTCTGTATATTTTCTAGACAGGGAAATTTCACTGCTTGAAGATGCTGTAGTGTGCAGCAATATTCCTGCTAGACAAAACGAAGCGACCTGAAGAGTGTCATCATGGGCTGGCATCCCTAGTTTTGAAGGTTCTCATTATCCATCCTGTCATTTTTCTAGCAGATGCGATTGATACACTGTTATGATCTTTGAAGGTGAGATCCTCTGACATGATCATTTCCCATGCTCTATTGTGTGGTTGGAATTTGTTTTATAATATTATATATAGGTTTTAAAACTTTCCTCTCGTTTTCCATATCGGGGTTTAGTTACGTTTAATATGTTTTATTATTGCACCATACCCATCCTGTGGGCGTTAGTCAAAAGAATACAGTGGTACATAATTGGTCCAGGGACTGGACTCCAAAGTTTTGATAGCTGAGCAAGTTACATAGGTAATGAATTCACAATTTACAAAGGTATGAACTCACAATTTACAAAGGTAATGAATCCAGGTAGGTCTAGTCACAATCATGACAAGTTACAAGGTATTTACAGATTACAGAGGTACGTATGGGTCCAGGGACCGGGCTCCCAAAGTTGTGATGGCCTGAACTAGGTACAAGGTATTGAACTCACAAGTTTAAAGTTAATTGAACTCACAAGTTAAAAAAGGTAATGGAATACTGTAAGAATGGTTACTTCGTTTTTTATACATGGCGACAATCATGAAAAATTATATGTAATGAAGCAATTCACACTTCCACACCCGGTCACAATTAGTGAGTTATTGGTGCAAATTTTGATTGTTTGAGGTCACACATACACACACCATCTCTCTATCTTGATTTCTGCTGCTGTGGCCTGTTGCTTCCACCTTCTGAAATTCTGCTGCAACCTCTCTTCCTTCTTCCTTTCCAGCTCATCTAGTCCCCTTTCCCCCAGTCTTCCTCCCTTTTTTGAGCTCTACATCCCATTCCTCCCTCCCAGATTCGTCCTTGGAGCCCCTTGTCCTCATCCTGGTTGGGGGGGAGGGGAATAGATGGTTAGGAGAGGGGATGGATGGTTGTGGGGGAGGGGGAGGATGGTTATTGGAGGGGTAGAGATAGTTGGGGAGGGTGTTAGATGGTTTTGGGGGAAAGAGAGGGGATGGGGGTTATGGGGAGGGGGAGGATGGTTATTGGAGGGAGGGTTTGTAGTTGGGGGGGTTAGACGGTTTGGGGAGGGTTAGGTTGGTTTGGGGAGGGGTAGGTGGCTAAGGTGAGGTGGTTAGGATGGTTGTGTGTGTGTGTGTGTGTGTGTGTGTGTGTGTGTGTGTGTGAATTTGTATATGTGTGTGTGTGTGTGTGTGTGTGTGTTGTGTGTGTGTGTGTGTGTGTGTGGTGTGTGTGTGTGTGTGTGTGTGTGTGTTTTATGTTGTGTGTATGTGTGTGTGTATGTGTGTGTGTGTGTGTGTGTGTGTGTGTGTGTGTGTGTGTGTATGTGTGTGTATGTGTGTGTGTATGTGTGATTGTGTGTGTGTGTGTGTGTGTGTATGTGTGTGTGTGTGTGTGTGTGTGTGTGTGTGTGTGTGGTGTGTGTGTGTGGGGTGTGTGTGTGTGTGTGTGTGTGAATTTTGTATATGTGTGGGGTGGGGTGTGTGTGTGTGTGTGTGTGTGTGTGTGTGTGTGTGTTTTGTGTGTGTGTGTGTGTGTGTGTGTATTTGTGTGTGTATGTGTGTGTGTATGTGTGTGTGTGTGTGTGTGTGTGTGTGTGTGTGTGTGTGTGTGTATGTGTGTGTATGTGTGTGTGTATGTGTGTATGTGTGTGTGTGTGTGTGTTGTGTATGTGTGTATGTGTGTGTGTGGGGTGTGTGTGTGTGTTGTGTGTGTGTGTGTGTGTGTGGGAGGTGAATTTGTATTATATATATATGTGTGTGTGTGTGTGTGTTTTGTGTATGTGAATTTGTATAGGTGTGTGTGTGTGTGTGTGTGTTTTGTGTGTGATGTGTGTGTGTGTGTGTGTGTGTGTGTTGTGTGTTTTGTGTGTGTGTGTGTGTGTGTGTATGTGTGTGTGTATGTGTGTGTGTGGGGTTTTGTGTGTGTGTGTGTGTGTATGTGTGTGTTGTGTGTGTGTAGTGTGTATGTTGTGTGTGTGTGTGTGTATGTGTGTATGTGTGTGTGTGTGTGTGTGGTCTGTATGTGTGTGTGTGTGTGTGTATGTATGTGTGTGTGTGTGTGTGTGTGTGTGTGTGTGTGTGTGTGTGTGTGTGTGTGTACTCACCTAGTTGAGGTTGCGGGGGTCGAGTCCGAGCGTGTGTGTGTGTGTGTGTGTGTTTTGTGTGTGTGTGTGTGTGTGTGTGTGTGTGTGTATGTGTGTGTATGTGTGTGTGTATGTGTGTGTGGGGTGTGTGTGTGTGTGTGTGTGTGTGTGTGTATGTGTGTATATGTGTGTGTGTAATGTGTGTATGTGTGTGTGTGTGTGTGTGTACTCACCTATTTGTACTCACCTATTTGTGGTTGCAGGGTCGAGTCTAGTTTCTGGCCCCGCCTCTTCACCGGTTGCTACTAGGCCCTCTTCTCCCCCGCTCCATGAGCTTTATCAAACCTCGTCTTAAAACTGTGTATGGTTCCTCCCTTTCCACTACGTCATTTTCTAGGCTATTCCACTGCCTTACAACTTTTGGGACTGAAGAAATTACTTCCTACTATCTCTCTGACTCATTTGTGTCTTCAACTTCCAATTGTGGGCCTCTTGTTTCTGTGTCCTCCCTGGAACATCCTGTCCTTGTCCACCTTGTCTATTCACGCAGTTTTTTTATATGTCGTTTATCAGTCCCCCCTGCCCCCTCTGTCCTCCAGTGTCGTCAGGCCGGATTTCCCTTAATCTTTTTCATAGGACATTCCCCTTAGCTCTGGAACTAACCTTGTCGCAAACCTTTGTACTTTCTCTGTTTCTTGACGTGCTTTATAAAGTGCGGGTTCCAAACAGGTGCTGCATACCCCAGTATGGGCCTGACATACACGTGTACAGTGTCTTGAATGATTCCTTTCTAAGGTATCGGAATGCTGTTCTCAGGTTTGCCAGGCGCCCATATGCTGCAGCGTTATCTGATTGATGTGTGCTTCCGGAGACATGCTCGTGTTATACTCACCCCAAGATCTTTCTCCTTGAGTGAGGTTTGCAGTCTTTGGCCACCTAGCCTATACTTGTCTGTTGGTCTTCTGTGCCCCTTCCCCTATCTTCATGACTTTGCATTTGGCAGGATTAAATTCGAGAAGCCATTTGCTGGACCAGGTGTCCAGTCTGTCCAGGTCTCTTTGAAGTCCTGCCTGGCCTCATCAGATTTAATTCTCCTCATTAACTTCACATCATCTGCAAAAAAGGGAACTTCTGAGTCTAACCCCTTTCCCTCATGTCGTTCACATATACCAAAAATAGCACTGGTCCTAGGACCGCCCCTGTGGGCCCCCGCTCGTCACAGGTGCCCACTGTGATATATCATTACTTACCATGACTCGGGTTTTTGCCTCCCCGTTCAGGTATTCTTGATCCATTGCAGTGCCCTTCCTGTTATATGCGCCTGATGCTCTAGCTTTTTGCACTAATCTCTTGTGAGGAACTGTGTCAAGGCCTTCTTGCGTCCAAGAAGATGCCAATCAACCCACCCCTCTCTCTCTTGTCTTACTTCTGTTATTTTATCATAAAACTCAGAAGGTTTGTGACACAGGATTTTGCCTTCCCTGAATCCGTGCTGGTTGGCATTTATACTCCTGTTCCGTTCCAGGTGCTCCACCACTCTCCTCCTGATAATCTTTCCATAATTTTGCATACTATACACGTCAATGACACAGGTCTATAGTTTAGTGCCTCTTTTCTGTTCCCTTTTTTGAAAATGGGAACTACATTTGCCGTCTTCCATTTCCTCAGGAGTTGCCCCGTTTCCAGGGATGTGTTCCAGGGATTGTGTATGTGTGTATGTGTGGGGTGTGTGTGTGTGTGTGTGTGTATGTGTGTATGTGTGTGTGTGTTGTGTGTGGTGTGTTGTGTGTGTGTGTGTGTGTGTGTATGTATGTGTGTGTGTGTGTGTTTGTGTGTGTGTGTGTGTGTGTGTGTGTGTGTGTGTGTGTGTGTGTGTGTGTGTTTTGTGGTGACTCAAACATCAATATTTGCACCAATAACTCACTACAGTTGTGACCGGGTGTGGAAGTGTGAATTGCTCATTACACTATAATTTGTTCATGATTGTCGCCCTGTTTAAACGTAAGTAACCATTTTACAGTATTTCATTACCCTTTGTAACTTGTGAGTTCATTACCTTTGTAACTTGTGGTTCATTACCTTGTACCTAGTTCAGCCATCACAACTTTGGGAGCCCGGTCCCTGGACCCATTACGTACCTCTGTAATCTGTAAATACCTTTGTAACTTGTCATGATTGTGACTAGACCTACCTGGAGTTCATTACCTTTGTAATTTGTGAGTTCATTACCTTTGTAAATTGTGAATTCATTACCTATGTAACTTGCTCAGCTATCAAAACTTTGGAGTCCAGTCCCTGGACCAATTATGTACCTCTGTAATCTTTTGACTACCGCCCACAGGATGGGTATGGGGTGCATAATAAACATATTAAACTAACTAAACCCCGATATGGAAAACGTGAGGAAATTAAAACCTATATCATATTATAAAACAAATTCCAACCACACAATAGAGCATGGGAATGATCATGTCAGAGGATCTCACCTTCAAAGATCATAACAGTGTATCAATCGCATCTGCTAGAAAAATGACAGGATGGATAATGAGAACCTTCAAAACTAGGGATGCCAAGCCCATGATGACACTCTTCAGGTCGCTTGTTTTGTCTAGGCAGGAATATTGCTGCACACTAACAGCATCTTTCAAGGCAGGTGAAATTTCTGATCTAGAAAATATACAGAGAACTCTCACGGCACACACAACAGATAAAACGCCTAAATTACTGGGAACGCTTGAAGTTCTTCAACCTTTATTCCTTAGAACGCAGGCGGGAGAGATACATGATTATATACACCTGGAAAATCCTAGAGGGATCAGTACCAAACTTGAACACGAAAATCACTCCCTGTGAAAGGAAAAGACTAGACAGACGATGCAACATCCCCGCAAAGAAAAGCAGGGGCACTACTAGCACGATAAGATCAACACAATAAGTGTCAGGGGCCCAAGACTGTTCAACTGCCTTCCAGCATACATAACGGGGATTCCCAATAGGCCCTTGGCTATCTTCAAGAAGGCACTGGACAGGCACCTAAAGTTAGTACCTGACTAGCTCTGATTCTTACGTCGGGTTGCGTGCGGCCAACAACAACAGCCTGGTTGATCAGGCCCTGATCCACAATGAGGCCTGATCACGGACCGGGCCTCGAGGGCGTTGACCCCCGAAACCCTCTTCATGTATACTCCAGTAGTAGTAGTAGTGGTGATGGAGGTAGTAGTGGTAGTACTGAAGGTAGTGGCAGTAGTAGTGGTAGTTGTGGTGGTGGTAGTAGTGGTAGTAGAAGTAGTGGTAGTAGTAGTGGTAGTAGTAGTGGTGGTAGTAATAGTAGTGGTAGTAGTAGTGGTAGTAGTATTAGTGGTAGTAGTGGTAGTAGTAGTAGTGGTAGTAGTGGTATTAGTGGTAGTGGTAGTAATGGTGGTGGTAGTGGTAGTAGTAGTAGTGGTATTAATGGTAGTAGTAGTGGTATTAGTGGTAGTAGTGGTGGTGGTCGAGGTAGTAGTAGTGGTAGTGGTGTACCCAGTTGGTCTGCTCAGCTTCTGATCAATAGTTGGTGACGTTACATGCACGCGCTCCTGTCATGCCAGTTTTGTAGGCGATGCCTTCATGTAGTTGAGGCGTCGGCTTGTCTAAAGAGGGGTGCTCTCCCTTTCTCTCTCTCTCTCTCTCTCTCTCTCTCTGAGAGAGAGAAGAGAGAGGAGAGAGAGAGAGAGAGAGAGAGAGAGAGAGAGAGAGAGAGAGAGAGAGAGAGAGAGAGAGAGAGAGAGAGAGAGAGAGAGACAAAGTGCCCTGTTTACAGGGAGGGGATACGTATTAGTCTTTAATAGGTTATGCCCTGTCTAAAAAAAAAGAATCTTTTGCTGTCAACAAAAGGGTTGTTATCTGTACGAAGGGAATGCGCTGCATCTAAAGGGCTGCGTCCTGTCAAAATGAGGTTAGATCTGTCTAAAGGGGTTTGAGCCTTTTGAAAGCGGCAGCTGCCTGTCTAAAGGACCGTGCGCTTGGTCGGAGGGAGACATCTGTTTACCTGACAGATGGTTCAGCTCCTATTGAATTTGTCTGAAGAAATTCCAGCCTTGTCTCCACATGTGGGATGACGGTACACGTTTTCGTGTGTGTCTCTGTACGGTGGTAGTGATCGACTTATTACCTAAAATCTTATGGATAAGGAAATGCGTTTTAAAAGTGGCCAGTGGATCTTTAACACCCAACACTGGTACACCAGTGGATGTTTAACTAACACCCAACACTGGTACACTAGTGAATGTTTAACTAACACCCAACACTGGTACACTAGTGGATGTTTAACTAACACCCAACACTGGTACACTAGTGGATGTTTAACTAACACCCAACACTCGTACACCAGTGGATGTTTAACTAACACCCAACACTGGTACACTAGTGGATGTTTAACTAACACCCAACACTGGTACACCAGTAGATGTTTAACTAACACCCAACACTGGTACACTAGTGGATGTTTAACTAACACCCAACACTGGTACACCAGTGAATGTTTAACTAACACCCAACACTGGTACACCAGTGAATGTTTAACTAACACCCAACACTGGTACACCAGTGGATGTTTAACTAACACCCAACACTGGTACACCAGTGAATGTTTAACTAACACCCAACACTGGTACACCAGTGAATGTTTAACTAACACCCAACACTGGTACACCAGTGGATGTTTACCTAACACCCAACACTGGTACACCAGTGGATGTTTAACTAACACCCAACACTGGTACACCAGTGAATGTTTAACTAACACCCAACACTGGTACACTAGTGAATGTTTAACTAACACCCAACACTGGTACACCAGTGGATGTTTAACTAACACCCAACACTGGTACACTAGCGGATATTTAACTAACACCCAACACTGGTACACTAGTGGATGTTTAACTAACACCCAACACTGGTACACTAGCGGATGTTTAACTAACACCCAACACTGGTACACTAGCGGATGTTTAACTAACACCCAACACTGGTACACCAGTGGATGTTTAACTAACACCCAACACTGGTACACCAGTGGATGTTTAAGTAACACCCAACACTGGTACACCAGTGGATGTTTAACTAACACCCAACACTGGTACACCAGTGGATGTTTAACTAACACCCAACACTGGTACACTAGTGGATGTTTAACTAACACCTAACACTGGTACACCAGTGGATGTTTAACTAACACCCAACACTGGTACACTAGTGGATGTTTAACTAACACCCAACACTGGTACACTAGTGGATGTTTAACTAACACCCAACACTGGTACACCAGTGGTTGTTTAACTAACACCCAACACAGGTACACCAGTGGATGTTTAACTAACACCCAACACTGGTACACCAGTGGTTGTTTAACTAACACCCAACACTGGTACACCAGTGGATGTTTAACTAACACCCAACACAGGTACACCAGTGGATGTTTAACTAACACACAACACTGGTACACCAGTGGATGTTTAACTAACACCCAACACTGGTACACAAGTGGTTGATTAAATAATATCCAACACTGGTTCACCAGTGGTTGTTTAACTAATACCCAACACTAGTTCACCAGTGATGTTTAACTAACACTAAACACTGGTTGTTTAACTAACATCCAACACTAGTACACCAATGGTTGTTTAACTAACACCCAACACTGGTTCACCAGTGGTTGTTTAACTAACACCCAACACTGGTTCATCAGTGTTTGTTTAACTAACACCCAACACTGGTACACCAGTGGTTGTTTAACAAACAACCAACACTGGTTCACCAGTGGCTGTTTAACTAACACCCAACACTGGTACACCAGTGGTTGTTTAACACCCAACACTGGTTCACCAGTGGTTGTTTAACTAACACCCAACACTGGTGCACCAGTGGTTGTTTAACTAACACCCAACACTGGTTCACCAGTAGTTACATAATAACACCCAACACTGGTACACCAGTGATTGTTTAACTAACACCCAACACTGGTACACCAGGGGTTGTTTAACTAACACTCAACACTGGTTCACCAGTGGTTGTTTAACACCCAACCCTGTTCACCAGTGGTTGTTTAACTAACACCCAACACTTGTTCACCAGTGGTTGTTTAACACCCAACACTGGTACACCAGTGGTTGCTTAACTAACACCCAACACTGGTACACCAATGGTTGTTTAACTAACAATAACACTGGTACACCAGTGGTTGTTTAACTAACACCCAACACTGGTTCACCAGTGGTTGTTTAACTAACACCCAACACTGGTACACTAGTGGATGTTTAACTAACACCCAACACTGGTACACCGGTGGATGTTTAACAAACACCCAACACTGGTACACCAGTGGATGTTTAACTAACACACAACACTGGTACACCAGTGGATGTTTCACTAGCACCCAACACTGGTACACCGGTGGATGTTTAACAAACACACAACACTGGTACACCAGTGGATGTTTAACTAACACCAAACACTGGTACACTAGTGGTTGTTTAACTAACACCCAACACTGGTACACCAGTGGATGTTTAACTAACACCAAACACTGGTACACCAGTGGATGTTTAACTAACACCCATCACTGGTACACTAGTGGATGTTTAACTAACACCCAACACTGGTACACTAGTAGATGCTTAACTAACACCAAACACTGGTACACCAGTGGATGTTTAACTAACACCCAACAGTGGTACACTAGTGGATGTTTAACTAACACCCAACACTGGTACACTAGTGGATGTTTAACTAACACCCAACACTGGTACACTAGTGGATGTTCAACTAACACCCAACACTGGTACACTAGTGAATGTTTAACTAACACCCAACACTGGTACACTAGTGGATGTTTAACTAACGCCCAACACTGGTACACCAGTGGTTGTTTAACTAACACCCAACACTGGTACACTAGTGGATGTTTAACACCCAACACTGGTACACCGGTGGATGTTTAACAAACACCCAACACTGTTACACCAGTGGATGTTTAACTAACACACAACACTGGTACACCAATGGATGTTTAACTAACACCCAACACTAGTACACCGGTGGATGTTTAACAAACGCACAACACTGGTACACCAGTGGATGTTTAACTAACACCCAACACTGGTACACTAGTGGATGTTTAACTAACACCCAACACTGGTACACCAGTGGATGTTTAACTAACAGCAAACACTGGTACACCAGTGGATGTTTAACTAACACCCATAACTGGAACACTAGTGGATGTTTAACTAACACCCAACACTAGTACACTAGTGGATGTTTAACTAACACCCAACACTGGTACACCAGTGGTTGTTTAACTAACACCCAACACTGGTACACTAGTGGATGTTTAACTAACACCCAACACTGGTACACCAGTGGATGTTTAACACCCAACACTGGTACACCGGTGGATGTTTAACAAACACCCAACACTGGTACACCAGTGGATGTTTAACTAACGCACAACACTGGTACACCAGTGGATGTTTAACTAACACCCAACACTGGTACAACGGTGGATGTTTAACAAACACACAACACTGGTACACTAGTCGATGTTTAACTAACACCCAACACTGTTACACCAGTGGATGTTTAACTAACACCCAACACTGGTACACCAGTGGTTGTTTAACTAACACCCAACAATGGTTCACCAGTGGTTGTTTAACTAATACCCAATACTAGTTCACCAGTGTTGTTTAACTAACACTCAACACTGGTTGTTTAACTAACACCCAACACTGGTTCACCAGTGGTTGTTTAACTAACACCAACACTAGTACACAAGTGGTTGTTTAACTAACACCCAACACTGGTTCACCAGTGGTTGTTTAACTAACACCCAACACTGGTTCACCAGTGGTTGTTTAACTAACACCCAACAATGGTACACCAGTGGTTGTTAATCAAACACCCAACACTGGCTCACCAGTGGTTGTTTAACTAACACCCAACACTGGTACACCAGTGGTTGTTTAACACACAGCACTGGTTCACCAGTGGTTGTTTAACTAACACCCAACACTGGTTCACCAGTGGTTGTTTAACTAACACCCAACACTGGTTCACCAGCAGTTACATAATAACACCCTTAACCAGTGGTTGTTTAACTAATACCCATCACTGGTACACGAGTGATAGTTTGACTAACACCCAGCACTAGTACGCCAGTGATTATTTAACTAACACCCAACACTGGGTAACCAGTGGTTGTTTAACTAATACCCAACACTAGTTCACCAGTGTTGTTTAACTAACACCCAACACTGGGTAACCAGTGGTTGTTTAACTAACACCCAACACTGGTACACTAGTGGATGTTTAACTAACACCCAACACTAGTTCACCAGTGGTTGTTTAACTAACACCAACACTAGTACACCAGTGGTTGTTTAACACCCAACACTGGTTCACCAGTGGTTGTTTAACTAACACCCCACACTGGTTCACCAGTGGTTGTTTAACTAACACCCAACACTGGTACACCAGTGGTTGATAAACAAACACCCAACACTGGCTCACCAGTGGTTGTTTAACTAACACCCAACACTGGTACATCAGTGGTTGTTAAAGACCCAACACTGGTTCACCAGTGGTTGTTTAACTAACACCCAACACTGGTTCACCAGTGGTTGTTTAACTAACACCCAACACTGGTACATCAGTGGTTGTTTAACACCCAACACTGGTTCACCAGTGGTTGTTTAACTAACACCCAACACTGGTTCACCAGTGGTTGTTTAACTAACACCCAACACTGATACACCAGTGGTTGTTAAACAAACACCCAACACTGGCTCACCAGTGGTTGTTTAACTAACCCCCAACACTGGTGCACCAGTGGTTGTTTAACTAACACCCAACACTGGTTCACCAGTTGT
>NC_069411.1:13571806-13636806 GCF_026875155.1 Cherax quadricarinatus | reverse complement strand
CTCAAGGCTGAGGAACTAACAACCTCAGGACTAGTTTTTTCAGAAATTGTTACAAAAGCGTTGTACATGTGTCGTGTTCATTATTACAAAAGTTTTGCATACGTGTCTTATTCATTTACTTGTCAGTATTGTGTAACATTATTATAATGACACTTGTTTGACACAGCAACACAACAGTATATTGCTACTGACGACACTTTCCACAATTTTATTGCTCAGTAACTAGTTATGATTGAAAAGGGCTGGATTTGAGAGGCCTAGCATGGGCCAATGCTGCAGTGATCCTCAATTCTTGTGTTTCACTAGTGGGTCCTGCCTCCTGTTACGTCATCTTTGTTCCACACCTCACTTCTGGTTCTAGTATACAAGGCGCAATTCTCGCATTTCAGCTTTACATAACTCGACACCGTGGAGCCGGGTGCTTCTCACAGCTGAGGGACTGACCACCTCAGAACGATTTCTTCAGTGATGATAGACTAATCACATCATCTGTACTCGTACACCGATTCTGCCATCCCCAATTTGAGTCATCTCTGCTCTTGACTGAACAAGTCTACTGTGTAAGTGAAACGTTTCTGAATTTTAAAGTGTTGCGCGTGTGTCTTATTCATCAGCTTGTATATATTGTTCGAGCCTGAGCATCCAACCACTGAATCTGGACACTGTCGAGTCCAGACAATTGATCACGAAGTGCCTCTGATTTTCCCGGAGACAAGAGTGTTTGAACCGTATGTGAGTACATCCCATATTTATATTTCCAGATTGTTGACACTCAACATGTCTGGAAAAAAGTATAACGTATTACCATTTACAATGAAATAAATACCGTATAGCTTGTTCATGTTGTGACTATCTGTGTAATTAATAGTTTAGTGTATCAGCTTTATTATACACGTCATACCCATGCCGTGGGCATGGGTATGACTGAGGCACATAAAGGGCATATAATGACATGATTTTATAATGCTTTTGGTTGTAGTAATCCGCTGGAAACTAACGAACATCTTCAAAACCGATGAGAAGTTAGTTTGCTTAATAATACTTAGTGAGGTATAAACTTCGAAGAAATTTGAATATTTAGGAAAGTTACCTAAACATTTCTCCAATGTTTACGCTACACATAAATATTTCCTGGGTGTAGTCTTTATTTTTTGAGGCAAACGTAAAAGAGAGATTATTGAGTAGAACGGAACTAGTTCTTCGTCATAGATAATTCTTGTGATAATGTGGAAGTCAGGCAAATTATTTGCAATAATTCTCATGCGGTGATGGTTCCTGGAAGACGACGATAAAAACACCAAAGTAATAATGTACTTTACTGCTGGCTGTTCGTCCATGTTTCAGGTATATCATAAGTCCTCAGTACACGGCAGAAATCCTCGGTACCTTAAACCTGGTGGCTGAAGCTCTCGCTTCACACGGTGAGTGTCCGGGTTCGATTCCCGGCGAGGGTAGAAACACTTGGCGTGTTTCCTTACACCGGTTGTCTATGTTCACCCATCAGTAAAATGGGTACCTGGGTGTTAGTCGACTGGTGTGGGTCGCATCCTGGGACAAAACTGATCTAATTTGCCCGAAATGCTCAGCATAACAAGCGGCTTTCTATATAGTAGTATGTCAGTGATGTCAGCTAGGACTGTATACCTTGTACTTGTACTTGTAGAAATAAATATATTATTGTAAAGATATGTCAGCTCAGTAACTGCATGACCGGCCAAGTGTCAGCACAACTTCTGCATGACCTGTCAAGTGTCAGCACAACCTCTGTATGACCGGTCAAGTGTCAGCACTTCTGCATGACCGGTCAAGTGTCAGCGCAACTTCTGTATGACCGGTCAAGTGTCAGCGCAACTCGTATACGTCAAGTGACACTTCTGCATGACCGGTCAAGTGTCAGCGCAACTTCTGTATGACCGGTCAAGTGTCAGCGCAACTTCTGTATGACCGGTCAAGTGTCAACACAACTTCTGTATGACCGGTCAAGTGTCAACACAACTTCTGCATGACCTGTCAAGAGGATGTGACGCACAAAGAGACAACGAACTCAGCAACATTCCACTATTTATTCTTCAGAGTTTTGCTAGTGCTGCTGAAGCAGTGCAATATTCCTGTTATCATACAAAATCCTATAATACTTGTAACATATAGTGTAACAGAACGCATATACAGAGTAAATTAATAACTACGTAATTACTGCATGACTGCGTTGCCTCCTTTCTCAGAAGATAACTTAAAGACAAGCAACACAAGGTTCGTTCTACACCAGTTGTTGTTATGTTATTTGCGAAGGAAAAACACTGACATGGGTGTTTTTCATAATAACAACATCACTAATAACAATAATAATAATAATAATAATAATAATAATAATAATAATAATAATAATAATAATAATAATAATAATAATAATAATAACGAAAATAATAATAACAACAGCATCAACAACAACAATAACAGCAACAACAATAACAACAACAACGATAACAGCAACAACAACAACAACAACAACAACAACAACAACAACAACAATATTATTATTATTATTATTATTATTATTATTATTATTATTATTATTATTGTTATTATTATTATTATTATTATTATTATTATTATTATTATTATTATCAATCTAAGCACTAAACTCGAAAGGCATGTACAGCACTGCAGAGAGGTATGTGCTGAAGGAGGAATATGAGATGGTTAGGAGGGAGTGAGGAAGGCAGGAGTGTGGAAGGTTGGAAGGGAGTGAGGAAGGCAGGAGTGTGGAAGGTTGGAAGGGAGTGAGGAAGGCAGGAGTGTGGAAGGTTGGAAGGGAGTGAGGAAGGCAGGAGTGTGGAAGGTTGGAAGGGAGTGAGGAAGGCAGGAGTGTGGAAGGTTGGAAGGGAGTGAAGAAGGCAGGAGTGTGGAAGGTTGGAAGGGAGTGAGGAAGGGTCAGAGTAAGTACGGGGAGTAGAAAGTAAAAAAGGTAGAATGAAATCAAAGTTGGTGCAATAAGTTAGTTTCTATTAGAAAGTCAAAAAGAGAGTGTGTTAAAGGCGGGACGTTCAGCAAGGTCACATAGAGTGTATTGGGGCGGTGAAGATGTCGGAAGTGAATTTTTCATGCCCACTGATAGACAGGACAGTCTATTGAGATATGGTGAACTAACATTGCAGACTGACAGTACTTGCAGAGACTTGCCAGGTAATTGTTCATGAGGTGTCCATGAGTAAGACGCAGGTGGCCGATATGAAGGCTGGAGAGTGGAGTCTCCCAGACATGACAGCGGTGGGAAAGCCATACCTGGTATGACAGAAAACAATTTATTGTCGACCAACATGGACCACCGTTGTTACCAGCAGATGCCTTATCGAAAGATTTCCGAAAAAAATACAAGAAAAGAATACCTCTATACGAAATTGGGAGGTCATAAGCAAGTGACCGAGCGACTGAATATGACTGCTTGTAACCCTGAACATCAATGTTTTCAGGGACCCAGCAAAAAAAGACATTCCTGGGTTTACTAGAGATGCGGCATAACGGATATTGTGTCTGTAGGATAGCCTGAAATGCATTTTAGGTGTCGGGAACTACTACAAGTGATGAGATGGATATCATCGCAATGCGTATAATGGCCAAGAGAATTACATTAAACTCAGCTGTGGAAAACACTGGCTGAGTCTAGTATATGACCTCGAATGATTTTAATCAAGAAAAACTGCTGCATCCAACACCATCAGTGAATACAGAACCTTTGATATACACTGCGATAGCATGACAACAGAAGTGATCACGAAAAAAACTAACATGAACTGGGGAAGAGCAAACATGAATTGTCGAGACTTCCAAGGAGGAAGAAAAAAGTATGATTGATGCAGGGTGGATGTACAGTAAAGGGGAGGTAAATTATGGGAAGCCAATAGAGAGCAAATATGGAGAGGAAGGGAGCGTAGTAAATAGGGGCGGCGATTAAACAAAGAAACTCTCCTAACATCTGTTTCTGTCTTATACCTGGAAGAATCGTGAAGGTGGTGAGAGTGAACAGAATAATGAAGACAATGGGCATCGTGCCGATGTTTCTAAGGTGAGACTTTCGTCTCTGCATAAAGGTTCTTAATTGGAGAAGAACGAAAGCCACGAAAGAAACAAAACCAATGGATGACGATTGTGATCAAGTTTATCCAGGGTAATGAGGGAAGCTGAAGAATACAACTGGTCACCATAGTCTAATTTAGATAATATTAGGAAAGAATGAAGAAGAAGAAAGGTTCATCTCTCAGCCTCACAAGAAAGACTGGCGAGGGTTATAAGGAGGTTCAGGCAGCTAGGGCAAGGAGTTTCCAGGGAGGTTATGTGAGGCTTCCAGGATATTGGATTATTAAACAGAAGACCGAGAACTTTAACCATATCTCATTCAGGGATACAGGAACCATACAGGTGAAGAGCAGTATGAGGGACAACAGGGCATTTTGTGTAAATAATCTGATGTGTTTTAGCAAAAGAAAATTTAAACCCATGAGGGGTGACCCAGTGGGAAATATGATCAATAACATTCTGGAGAGAGAGAGAGAGAGAGAGAGAGAGAGAGAGAGAGAGAGAGAGAGAGAGAGAGAGAGAGAGAGAGAGAGAGAGAGAGAGAGAGAGAGAGAGAGAAAGGCTGCTGCAAGGTGAGTCAGTGTCTACACAAGCTATGGGTCTAAGAACACCTCGAAGATTCCAAGGAATAAGCCTGGATTAAGATATTTTAAAGAAAGGTGGTGTCATAAACTTTTTCGAGATAAGAGAAACTCAATATCCGAGAGATTATTAGTGCCAGCGTTAAGTTTTTAAGCAGATTGAGGAGTTGATGGTAGAACCTCTTCATCAAAAATCGAATTGACGAGGGGAGAAGCAGTTATGAGTTTCCAAATGCCATAATAAACATCTGTTAACCAGGGGTTCCAACATCTTAAAAATTGCTCTAGTAAGAGCAATGAATCTATTGTGAAAGATGTCATGGCCCGAAGTACCTGACTTACGAAAAGACAGGGCAATGGCAGTTTTCCACTGGGAAGGAAGAACCCCTTGAGCCCGAATGAGAATGAAGAGACGTAATAGGACTATGAGCGCGTCGTGGTTAAGCGTTGAAGCATACAAACATGGAGGCCATCAAGTTCAACTGCAGACGGACGGTAAGTGGAAAGTGTTGACTTAAGTTTGTAGAGCGTGAAAGGCATATTATCAGTTTCTTTGATGCGAAAAGTAAAATCTGAAGGTCCTGACTCTCTTGCAGGTTTAGTGGAAATAAAGGTGGGAGAGATGGAACCCTTGAGATATACCGACAAGATGATACCTAGTTAAATAACGAAAACAGACACAATACCGTGACTGGAACGATACACAAATAACCTGCACATAGAAGAGAGGAGCTTACGACGACGTTTCGGTCCGGCTTGGACCATTTACAAAGTCACACTAACGAGAAGTGGAGCAAGACGGGTATATATAGGCAGGAAGAGGTAGTGGTGGTGGTGGTAGTAGTAGTAGTAGTAGTAGTAGTAGTAGTAGTAGTAGTAGTAGTAGTGGTAGTAGTAGTAGTAGTAGTAGTAGTAGTAGTAGTAGTAGTAGTAGTAGTAGTAGTAGTAGTGGTGGTGGTGGTAGTGATAGCAGTAGTGGGGAATTAAGGAGGAGGAGGAGCCAGTCATATACAAAGAAAGGGGAGCACTGCAAGGGAGCTAGGTGCCCACAGAGGGAGAGCAAGTATGCAGAGGGGGGGGGGAGGGGAAGTAATGAAATAAATAATGAAAGAACAGAAACACAAGACAAAAGAAAGACAGACAACCCAGAAGAGAAAAGAAAAAAGGAAAGAGGAAAGGCGAAGAGGGAGAAGAAGAAAAAAAGGAAGAATCAGGTTAAGTCACGGGTGTTCTGAAGTTTGGAGCATTTTACAATGTAGTGGGAGAGGAAGGTATCTACAGAGACGAAGCCAGGACTAAGATTCATACAAGGAAAGTTGTGTATTAGAGAGGTTCAATAAGATGGCGACTGTTAAAGTTGGAAGTAGGGAAGACAGTTTTAGCAGAAGACCAGTCAATAGGATGGCTGTGATCTCTGACGTGACAGAAAAGAGCATTATTAGTGTCGGCAAACCTAACACTATTTTTGTGCTCCCTAAGTCTGTCAGAAAGAGATCGACCAGTTTCTCCAATGTATTGAAGAGAACAGGAGGAACAAGAAATAGAGTAGCCACCAGGAACATCTGTAGAGGGAGGAGAGGTATGAACGAGATTAGTGCGAAGCGTGTTAGTCTAGCGGAAAGTAAGCCTGATGTCTAAGAGAGGTTAGAAAGACCGGAAATGTAGGGAAGGCAGAGGACAGAAGAGTTCCCAGGAGTAGAGAGTTTGGGAGAGAAGAAATTACATTTAGCACGTGAGAGAGCAGAGTCTATGAAATGGGAACGGTAGCCAAGACGAGAAAACGAATTGTGAAGAGTGGAAATTTCTGCTGGAAGGAACTGAGGATCACAGATGCGGAGGGCACGGAGAAACAGGGAGATAAGAACACTTTTCTTGACAGAGGAAGCATGATAGGAAAAGTAGTGAATGTACATGCCACTGTGCATAGGTTTGCGGTAAACAGAAAAGGAAAAACCTGTATCTGAGCGGTGGACATGGACATCAAGGAAAGGAAGCAAGGAATTAGATTCCCATTCAGCTTTAAACTTAATGGAATGGGCAAGATTATTAAGAGCTTCAAGAAAAGGTTATAAGAGACTGGAGTCATAAGGCCACAGAGCAAAGATGTCATCAACATAGCGGAGCCAGAGTGAAGGTCGCACATCGATGGTAGGAAGAAGAACAGTCTCGAAGTATTCCATGTAAAAATTAGCAAGAACAGGAGAGAGAGGAGAGCTCATAGCGACACCGAAGGTTTGAGAATAATATTTCCCTTGGAAGGAAAAGGAATTAGAGTCCACACAGAGGCGGATAAGATCAAGAAAGACATCAATAGGTATAGGGAGATGAAAAAAACCCTTCATGGGCCTTCTCTCTAAGAAAATCAAGGACATCATCAAGAGGGACATTGGTGAAGGGGGACTCAACGTCAAAACTAAGCATCTTACAGGTGGGGAGAGAGCGAACCCGTTCAATGAAGTCTTGAGAGTGACGGAGGTGGGCAGGAGAAAAAGTACCAAGAAAGGGAGTGAGGGTTTTGGCCAACCAAGAAGCAAGAGAATAAGAGACAGAACCTCTAGAGTAGGGGTTCCCAACCAGGGGTGCGAGACATCATTCCAGGAGGTGTGAGAAGCGTCCGTCTTAATAACAGGAAATTGATTCATTTATTACTAATTAATATTCAATAATCATAGTAAAATTACCATTATCTTTATTTTCAACTCTTTATTTCAGATTATCATCATAACCCTTCACCATGTCGAAGAAAAGGAAATGGAATGATGACTACGTTTGTTTTGGTTTCACTTGCAACGGAAAGACTGATGATCTGCAAGCTAAAAGAGCCCGTTTTGATTCTCGAGCAACCCTTCCAAAATTAGGGTTTATATCTGTTGACAAACCACTGCTGATGACTTCATACCAAGTGGCGTAAAAGTAGCAAAGTCTAAGAAACCTCATACTATTGCGGAAGAGCTTATCAAACCATGTGCATTAGAAATGGCTACAACTATTCTCGGTAATGAAGCAAGAAAGAAGCTTGAATTAGTGCCACTGTCAAATAATGTTATTCGAAGCCGAATTGACGATTTGAGTTTAGATATTTTGGAACAAGTTATCTCACATATGAAGGCTAGCCCCTTGAAAATCTCCCTTCAGTTGGACGAAACTACTGATGTTTCTAATTGCAGTCAACTTATTGCACTGGTGAGGTATGTTCATGATGGTGCCATAAAGGAGAACTTCCTTTTCTGTGAACAGCTGAAAACAACCACTAAAGCAAAAGATGTGTTTCAGTTTGTGAAAGACTTCTTTGCAAAATATGAATTGGATATCCAAATTATTGGATCTGTGTGTACTGATGGCGCTCCTGCTATGCTGGGAAATAAATCTGGGTTTTTGCACTGATGAAACAAGAGATTCCATACTTGCAAGGTACTCATTGTTTCCTTCATCGTCATGCTTTGGCATCAAAAACCTTGTCTCCAAAACTGAAGAAAGTCCTTGATACTTCAGTAAAGACCATCAACTGCATTAGAGGTCGTGCTCAAAATCACCGCCTTTTTAAGTCACTTTGTGAAGATCTTGGAAGTGAACAACAGTTTTACTTTTCCACACAGAAGTCCGATGGTTCTCCCGTGGGAGAGTTTTAACTCGCTTCTTCGAACTGCCAGAAGAAATCAAAGTATTTCTGAAGGAACGTCGCTGTGATCTGCTTGAAGAGTTGGAATTGGAAGAATTCAGTCAAATCTTAGCGTATTTGAGTGACATATTCACTCGTATGAGTGATCTGAGTTTATCACTTCAAGGTAAAAATATAAACATGCTGAATTGCTATGAAAAGCTAAATGCATTCAAAGATAAGTTATATCTGTGGTGTCAACGAGTGAAAAGAGGAAATATTTCAAATTTTCCATCACTTGAAGAAATAGCTGATGGTAATGAATCTTCAAGTTTGATTCCTAGTGTTTGTGGAGAAATTGTGACTCATTTGGAAGTGCTGTCGGCGTCATTTGATAGATATTTTGATGTAGGGAAGCTGGAATCATCTGAAGAATGGATTATGAATCCTTACTCCTTCAATTTGGATAAAATGTCAGATGATGGAGAGCTGAAAGAAGATCTTATAGATCTGCGTTCAAATCTTGCTCTTGAAATGCAATTTGAGAGTAAAACTTTGGAAGAGTATTGGTGCTCGACTCTGGTTCTATTTCCAAGACTGTCAAACTGCACTAACTCTGCTCATTCCATTTGCGACAACTTAAATATGTGAATCAGGATTTAGTACTCTTTTGTCAATTAATACAAAATCTACAAATCGTTTAAATGCACAGGCAGACATGCGTGTTGCTACCACCAACAGTTCCCCGTTTTGAAAAACTCTCAAACAAGAAAAATGGAACAAAAGAGTCATTGAATTAAAATGGATTCGCAAACTTTTTGGACGTCAACCTTTTGATTTTATTATCTTGTACATATTTAAAGAAAGTAACTATTTTTTTGTATGGTATATTGAAATGTTAATCGGAGACATCCTTTCTTGTCCATATGTTTGATTTTTTACATATTAAAAAAATAAAATTCCTTTCTAAAGGTTTGAAAGCTAGTTCTTGATTTGACTTTTTTGTATACATTTCAAGCAAGAGTTATTATTTTTGTAAGGTGTATTCAAATATCATTCTGTGATATATTTCTTTTCTGTAAGTCTGATTTTTGTTCACAAATTATATTAGAAAGTGAAATAAATATCTTCTGTCGATAAAATTTAGTATGATTCCACATCCTTTATCCTTGAACAAACTTTAAATTGTAGGGGGTGCGAGGTTAGAGCAAAAATTTTATAGGGGTGCGGGAGTAAGAAAAGGTTGGGAACCACTGATCTAGAAGATATGATAGGACGTAGAGGAATGTCAGGTTTATGAGTTTCGGGAAGGCCATAGAAATAGGGAAGAGAGGGACAGATGACACGAAACCGTTGAACAAGGTCAAAGTCAGGAGGACAGAGGTCGGAGAGAGTCCTTAGTTTCTTGTTGAAAGTTCTCTTGATGCGATCAAGAGGGTTGGAAACGAGAGGAGTGTAGGTACGTGATTCAGAGAGCAAGACATCAGCTTTACAGAGGTAATCCTCGCGATCAAGGATAACTACCGAATTACCTTTGTCAGAAGATAGTATGATAATGTTAGTATTAGATTTAAGAGAAGAAAGAGCAAGTTGGTAACGGCGTGGAAGGTGGTGATTCTTAGTAAACAGACTAACACGAGCAGGAAGGAGAGCGCTCTTAATAATCTTGCCCCTTCCATTAAGTTTAAAGCTTAATGGGAATCTAATTCCTTACTTCCTTTCCTTGATGTCCATGTCCACCGCTCAGATACAGGTTTTTCCTTTTCCATTTACCGCAAACCTATGCACAGTGGCATGTACATTCACTACTTTTCCTATCATGCTTCCCCTGTCAAGAAAAGTGTTCTTATCTCCCTCTTTCTCCGTGCCCTCCGCATCTGTGATCCTCAGTTCCTTCCAGCAGAAATTTCCACTCTTCACAATTCGTTTTCTCGTCTTGGCTACCCTTCCCATTTCATAGACTCTGCCCTCTCACGTGCTAAACGTAATTTCTTCTCTCCAAAACTCTCTACTCCTGGGAACTCTTCTGTCTTCTGCCTTCCCTACATTTCCGGTCTTTCTAACCTCAACAATTCTCTCCGTCCCTTAGACATCAAGCTCACTTTCCGCCAGACTAACACGCTTCGCACTAATCTCGTTCATACCTCTCCTCCCTCTAAAGATGTTCCTGGTGTCTACTCTATTTCTTGTTCCTCCTGTCCTCTTCAATACTTTGGAGAAACTGGTCGATCTCTTTCTGGCAGACTTAGGGAGCACAAAAATAGTGTTAGGTTTGCCGACACCAATAATGCTCTTTTCTGTCACGTCAGAGATCACAGCCATCCTGTTGACTGGTCTTCTGCTAAAACTGTCTTCCCTACTTCCAACTTCAACAGTTGCCGTCTGGTTGAATCCTCCCTAATACACAACTTTCCTTATATGGATCTTAGTCCTGGCTTCGTCTCTGTAGATGCCTTCCTCTCCCACTACATTGTAAAATGCTCCAAACTTCAGAACACCTGTGACTTAACCTGATTCCTCCTTTTTTCTTCTTCTCCCTCTTCCCCTTTCCTCTTTCCTTTTTTCTTTTCTCTTCTGGGTTGTCTTTCTTTCTTCTGTCTTGTGTTTCTGTTCTTTCATTATGTATTTCATTACTTCCCCTCCCCCCCTCTGCGTACTTGCTCTCCCTTTGTGGGCACCTAGCTCCCTTTCTTTGTATTTGACGAGCTCGTCCTCCTCCTTAATTCCCCACTACTACTATCACTACCACTACTACTATTACTACTACTACTACTACTACTACTACTACTACTACTACTACTACTATTACTACTACTATTACTACTACTACAACTACTACTACTACTACTACTACTACCACTACCTCTTCCTGCCTATATATACCCGTCTTGCTCCACTTCTCGTTAGTGTGACTTTGTAAATGGTCCAAGTCGGACCGAAACGTCGTCGTAAGCTCCTCTCTTCTATGTGCAGGTTATTTGGATATCTAGTTGTTGTGGCAACCTCAGCGGGGTCTTCACCACTGATGCCAGCAACCGTACGAGTGGAAGCAGTCTGAAGAGCATTTGCCACTCAACTTCTACACCATTTTCCAAACTGCACTCATAGAAATAGTGGAAGAGACAGCAGACATAAGTTCGCCAACAATACACGACGGGCAAATGCCCTCCAGGAACGATCAGTGGTTCTATTGTAACAGCAGCGGCCTCACGCAGCACGTTCCAATCACACCGCCCGAGCACAGTCAGACTTAACATTTCCGAGAATGCCTACTCAAGGTTTGGGGAACCGCAATCGAGACTGCGGTAAGAAGAGACTCAGAAAATGACCCATTCAGTCAAATCAGAATTTTGGCGGGGAAAAGCTAGTGATGGGGGCGGGGTGATAACAAGGAGGCGCGATTTAAGTAGTATCCCAGGACACACATTAACCGACTTTTCTGCACATGATAATGTACATATATCACATTTCTTATCTTTTTAAAAAGGAAAGTGCATTTAAATCAGTAACATTAAACATTTTATCTAAATTATTTTTAAGAAAAACTGTGAATTCACGTGTTTCCTTTAAAATGACATTAAGGATTGTATTTGACGACTAAGACACTTACGTAACAAATGGGAATGTTAGGTAAGACACACATGCAACAGTTAGGTATCTTTATTTCGAAACGTTTCGCCTACACAGTAGGCTTCTTCAGTCGAGTACAGAAAATTTAATAGAAGCAGAAGATACTTAAAGACGATGTAATCAGTCCATCACCCTTGAAGTTTTGAGGTGGTCAGTCCCTACTAGTGGCCTACATTCTCACCTCCTGGCGCTATATAAGGCTCCATCCTGTCACTTCAACTCCATATTGTTTCAGACTATGGAACAATACTCTTCTCCAGACTGAGGGACTGACCACCTCAAAACTTCAAGGGTGATGGACTGATTACATCGTCTTTAAGTATCTTCTGCTTCTATTAAATTTTCTGTACTCGACTGAAGAAGCCTACTGTGTAGGCGAAACGTTTCGAAATAAAGATACATAACTGTTGCATGTGTGTCTTACCTAACAACCTGTCGATATTTTATACCATTTTAATGTTCACAAATGGAAATCTTTACTGAGGAAACGTTTCGCCACACAGTGGCTTCATCAGTCCAATACAAAGTAGAAAGGTGTAAGGAGAAGAGGAGTTTGAGGTAATCAGTCCCTCAGCCAGGAGTCGATGTATTCAGGCCATCAATCTTGTAGAATGTACAGCATAGGGCCATAGACGTGGCTTATATACTGTTGTCAGGTGAGGCAAAGCAGGAAGAGACGGGGTCATAGTGGTGCCATCCACTAGTCGAAAGAATTCTTCAAAACTTGTCCTACCTTTGGACGAAGACCTACTTCGACTAGTGGATGGCACCACTGTGGCCCCGCCTCCTCCTGGTTCGCCTCACCTGACTACAGTATATAAGCCACGTCTACGGCCCTATGCTGTACATTCTACAAGACTGATGGGCTGAACACATCGACTCCAGGCTGAGGGACTGATTACCTCAAACTCCTCCTCTCCTTACACCTTTCTGCTTTATATTGGACTGATGAAGCTACTGTGTGGCGAAACGTTTCCTCAATAAAGATTTCCATATGTTGCATAAGTGTCTCAATCTTCAACTTGTCGGTTTTCAAAACCATTCTTCACAATGATTGTATTTATATGCACTAGGAAGGCAGCAGCAACCACTGCCTGCCCGGTGATGGTCTCAGTGACTTGAGTGATCATGAAGCTCATGTAGTATGCAAATTCTAGCCTGCGTGCCACTGTACTCACATGAGGTTAATGGCTCTGTCATGGCTTTGACCGAGGTACTCATCTTTGTCAAGCCCAACCCAGACCCGAAGAATATTACAGGTTGGTCTCCTTCAGGACGAATGTTAGCTCCTTTCACGGGCAGACAACTCGTGAAAGGACTGAGATTTAATCCTGGAAGAGTAAAGACGTTGGGCATGTTTCCTGACACTTGCTGTCCTTGCTTGTATAGCAGTAAACATATGCCAAGCTGATAAATAAGACATTTACAACACCTGGGTGTTTTTATTGCCGAAACGTTTTGCCTCAGGTACAGATGCATCGTTTCGGCAATAAAAATACCAGTGTTGTACATATGTCTTATTTATTAACTTGTCGGCATTTTATACCATAAATAATATGTACTTAGCTCTTTGTCGACTTGGTGGTGAATGTTTACCTTAGGAAGCGTGGACTTTGAAATAAGTTGAAATAAGTGATAAAAAAAGTAGATAATTATAAACCCTGACGTTCTGACTGAATTAATAAAAACAACTAATACTGTTTTGCCCATGAGCTGAATCAATTCCTTGCATGAACTCTCAAGCAAAACGCTGGTACGTCTCTCGTCTTTGTTACATGTTTCTAACTGTGATCTGACAGAGTGTGTCAGACTCTGCAATCAGTTTCACTAGAGTTTAGACCAGGATAAATTTGCAATGAGTGCCGAAGCACTCGTTTGATCGTTACCTCAGAAGTCGAGCACTCTATCTGGATGAAATCCGTTACACTGAACCAGTGTTTTATTACATTCAATTCAATTCAATTCAAAGTTTATTCTCTATAAGGATTACAATGCTGAGTAGTTCAACAGTTCACCAGTTTGATTCCAGATAACCTAGTGAACGTGGCCATATATCTTTCCATACTTGGCTACATCTGTCACTACATTAATAAACTTGTCTACAGTGTAGCTACGCCCATCCTTGATGATGTGAAAAATTCGTTATTTCTTAGCTCTCTGAGCTCCTTTTTTGAGTAAAATTTACATTTTAAAACAATAGGCAAAGTGGACTACATACAAGTAAGCGACATTACACCTGAGTGTTCCACTTCATCTGCATGTGGTGAACCTTGTATCAATAGGATCACGTGTGTCAGTCTCAGTAGGCACATCCTCAATACTTCCAGGTGTCGGGAAACAAGAAACTTTGGACGGCTTATTAAATATTTAGTCCAACTTCCGTATCTTCTGTAGTTTCTTCTGTTGTTTGTTGTTCCATAGCTTAGTGTTTTAAAGAAAATATTTATGCAGCTTAGCTTGAGCTTCTCTCAGTCCTACATAACACAGATAAACGACTATATCGGAAGTCAATGAGTTTATAAGTTATGTATCACTTATTAAATCTCTTGCGTCATTCCAACATTACGTTACACAATTATAGATTTACGATGTGATCCAGGAAAACCGGGCAGCTGCTACTTTTGTTCCGTAAATACAATGGTCATGCTTAGAATAACAAACTCCATTAATAATGCGACTTACCACACTATCGAAGAACCATTTTCTGGAGAGGAAGTTGTTCTTCTGCCAGTACAAACATTATCTCTGGTTATTTCGTGATTTACAGTTACCTAGAGCCATTGACTACATTGTCATTTCTTCTAGTTTACTTAATTATAGATGAAACACGCATTTAGTACTAGCTTTTGTTAATAATTTGGTTATAGTACAAACTTTTCCACACAAAATGTAAGAGACGTTGTTGGGATTTTCTTTACGAAAAAAGGCCTTGAAATCAGGTGTTGGATCCAGAGCCTAGTGATCAGTGAGCCGTGAAAGGAAGTGCCAGTGAGCATAACGAAGACTTACCTTACTGGAGATGTAGCCATCAGTTGCAGGGACTTAAGTCTCTCTCTTGTGGAACTTAGACGACAAATGAATGTTATTACGTAACTTATCTCCTCTTCCTCCTCCTACTACTACTACTGTTAATACTACTACTATTACGATTACTAGTACTACTGTTAATACTACTACTATTACTATTACTACTACTACTACTACTGTTAATACTACTATTATTACTACTACTACTGCTGCTATTAATATTGCTATAACTATTACTACTACTACTACTACTACTACTACAACAACTACTATTAATACTATTGCTACTGCTGCTGTTAATACTGTTACAACTATTATTATCATTACTACTACTACCACCACTATGAATACTACTACTACTATTAATACTATTACTACAATTAATACTATTACTGTTATTATTACTATTACTACTATACTACTACTGGTACCACTATTACTATTAGGACTACTACTATTACTTCTAATAATATTACTACTACTGCTATAACAATATTTGGGAGCACAGGAGACATGTGATAATATTGAAACAACAGATTCATGCCACGAGGCTGGAAGGTCACCCCCACCTGTGTGGTTTATGTCACCCGTGGTGGTGACCAACCCCTGTGGTGGTGAGCAACCCCTGTGGTGGTGAGCAACCCCTGTGGTGGTGAGCAACCCCTGTGGTGGTGAGCAACCCCTGTGGTGGTGAGCAACCCCTGTGGTGGTGAGCAACCCCTGTGGTGGTGAGCAACCCCTGTGGTGGTGAGCAACCCCTGTGGTGGTGCAACCCTGTGTGTGACAACCCCTGTGGTGGTGACCAACCCCTGTGGTGGTGACCAACCCCTGTGGTGGTGAGCAACCCCTGTGGTGGTGAGCAACCCCTGTGGTGGTGACCAACCCCTGTGGTGGTGAGCAACCCCTGTGGTGGTGAGCAACCCCTGTGGTGGTGACCAGCCCCTGTGGTGGTGAGCAACCTCTGTGGTGGTGACCAACCCCTGTGGTGGTGACCAATCCTTGTGATGGTGACCAACCCCTGTGGTGGTGATCAACCCCTGTGGTGATGACTAACCCCTGTGGCGAGGACCAACCCCTGTGGTGGTGACCAATCCCTGTGATGGTGACCAACCCCTGTGGTGGCGACCAACCCCTGTGGTGGTGAACAACCCCTGTGGTGGTGACCAATCCCTGTGGTGGTGACCAATCCCTGTGATGCTGACCAGCCCCTGTGGTCGTGACCAAACCTCTGTGGTGGTGACCAACCCCTGTGGTGGTGACCAACCCCTGTGGTGGTGACCAATCCCTGTGATGGTGACCAGCCCCTGTGATGGTGACCAAACCTCTGTGGTGGTGACCAACCCCTGTGGGGTGACCAACCCCTGTGGTGGTGACCAATCCCTGTTATGGTGACCAGCCCCTTTAGTGACCAACCCTTGTGGTGGTGGTAACCAAATCTCTGTGGTGGTGACCAACCCCTGTGATGGTGACCAACCCCTGTGATGGTGACCAACCCCTGTGGCGGTGACAAATACCTGTGATGGTGACCAACCCCTGTGGTGCCCAACACCTGTGGTGGTGACCAAACCTCTGTGGTGGTAACCAATCCCTGTAATGGTGACCAACCCCTATGGTGACCAGCCCATGTGGTGACCAACCCCTGGGGTAATGACCAAGCCTCTGTGGTGGTGACCAACCCCTGTGGTGGTGACCAGCCCCTGTGGTGATCAACCCTTGTGATAGTGATCAAACCCCTGTGGTAGTGACTAACCTTTGCGATGGTGACTAACCCGTGTGATAGTGACCAACCACTGTGGTAGTGACTTACCCTTGTATTAGTGACCAACACCTGTGGTTGTGACCAACCCTTGTGGTAGTGACGAACCCATAGGGTAGTGGCTAACTTGTTATAGTGGCCAGCCTATTAGATGAACTGCCACCCCCGGGGTTATTGACCACCTTTGGTGGTGCTGACTCAACGATGGGTGGTGCTGACTCAACGATGGGTGGTGCTGACTCAACGATGGGTGGTGCTGACTCAACGATGGATGGTGCTGACTCAACGATGGATGGTGCTGACTCAACGATGGATGGTGCTGACTCAACGATGGATGGTGCTGACTCAACGATGGATGGTGCTGACTCAACGATATGTGGTGCTGACTCCATGATGGGTGGTGCTGACTCCACGTTGAGTGGTGCTGACTCAACGATGGGTGGTGCTGACTCCATCATGGGTGGTGCTGATTCCACCTTAGGTGATGCTGACTCCACGATAGGTGGCGCTGACTCCACCTTGGGTAGTGCTGTCAACACCTTGAGTAGTGCTGACTCCACCTTGGATGGTGCTTACCTCACCTTGGGTACTGATGACGCCACTTTAGGTAGTGCTAACTCTGCCCTGGGTGGCGCTGACAGCACGCTGGGGGCTGCTGACTCAGTACTATGCTGGGTTCCGCTTCACTGGTCGACCAGTACAATGCAGGTTGATTTACCAACGTACTTAATGGCGTGTTTGCGTGACAATGGAAGAGTAACCTTTGCAGTTAGTGACTCCCCTCACATACACACACACACACACAGCTCCCAGAGTTCAACCCCACCAAGTGCAAACTCATGAAGAATGGGAAAGGGCAAAGAAGACCGTAGACGGAGTACAGTCTAGGGGGCCAGAAACTACAAACCTCACTCAAGGAAAAAGAACTTCGGGTGAGTATAACACCAGGCACATCTCCTCAGGCGCACATCAACCAAATAACTGCTGCAGCTATGCAGAGACTCTATCAGTCAACTACAGTGGCAGGGAACAGCTGAGCAGGGAAGACAGTCCACTGAGCATAGGGGCTTCACCAAGGGCAGGGGTTGAAGGCAGGAACTTCTCGATGGAAGGAGATAAAACACCTCAGAGGACACAAACAGAGACACAGTGGGAAGAGGAGAGGGAGAGGACAATGTTTGTCTACGGGCTCCAAGAAGTTGAAGGGGAAACCTATGATGAAAGAATCCAGGGGGGGAGAAGAAAGCGATCGAAGGTATCTTGAAAGCAATAGGAGAGGGAGACATGACCCAGGTGGAAAATTTTTGGAGAATTGGGTGGTTTGCATGCAGAAGGAGACGGCCTGTCAAAGTAGTCTTCAAGGCAGAATTAGCTCGAACCAGGGTTCTGCAGGAGAAAACACGAGTACCAGAGCGTGTACCTCGATCGCGACAGAACACAGGAGGAAAGGACGAGACTGAGAGAGGGTACAAAAACGAAAGGAGGAACGGGAGGCATCGATGAGGACGAGCAGAACCCAGACTCAGGTGGAAGGACAAATACACCCTACAGAGACACCCACAGAAGGACTCTAACCACAACAACCCTGAAGCAACTGAACAACCTCAACCAAAACCCGCACACTGTTCCCTCTGCCCCTACCCCCCCCCACAAACCCCACCCACACTGTGAAAACCCCAATGCAGCTGAACAATCTCAACCAACACCCACACACTGTTCCCTCTGCCCCCACCCCCTACATCACAAACCCCACTACCACAGGAGCTCCCTACGGGCACTACCTTCACCCCCCCAATACAAATCCCACCTACACCACAAACCTCAATAACCTCCCCAGGGCTCCCACACCCCCAACCCCAATATTCTCCCAGGTACACCGTGATAGACAAGAAGCTGAAGGTGTGGTACACAAACACAGATGGAATAGCAAATAAATACGAGGAATGGCACGAAAGAATCAACGAGAAGTCCCCAGACATCATAGCAGTCACAGAAACGAAACTCACTGAGACAGTAACAGATGCAGTCTTCCCACCAGGATATCAGATCCTGAGGAAAGATAGAAGGAGCAGAGGGGGAGGAGTGGTTGCACTGCTCATAAAAATTCGATGGAGTTTCGAGGAAATAGAGGGCATGGACGAGATTGGAGAAAGGGACTACATAGTAGGCACAATTCAATCTGGGGAACATAAGGTAGTCATTGCTGTGATGTATAACCCACCACAGGACTGCAGGAGGCCAAGAGAGGAATATGATGAGAACAACAGAGTGATGGTGGACACACTGGCTGAGGTGGCACGAAGAGCTCAAACGTGCAGAGCAAAGTTACTGGTTATGGGTGATTTCAACCACAGGGAGATCAATTGGGAAAACCTGGAGCCTCACGGGGGCCCCGAAACATGGAGAGCCAAGATGATGGATGTGATACTGGAAAACCTCATGCATCAACACATCAGGGACACTACCAGAGAGAGAGGGGAGAATGAACCAGCAAGACTGGACCTTGTGTTCACCCTGAGTAGCTCAGACATTCATGACATCACATATGAGAGGCCCCTCGGAGCTAGTGACCACGTAGTCCTGAGTTTTGATTACATAGTAGAGTTACAGGTGGAGAGGGTAACAGGAATCGAATGGGAAAAGCCAAACTATAAAAGGGGGGACTACACAGATATGAGGAACTTCCTGCATGAGGTTCAGTGGGACAGAGAAATGATAGGAAAGTCAGTAAATGAAATGATGGAGTATGTAACAACAAAATGCAAGGAGGCAGATAAAAGGTTTGTTCCCAAGTGCAACAGAAACAATGGGAAGACCAAAGCAAGTCCTTGGTTTACCCAAAGGTGCAGGGAGGCAAAAACTAAGTGCATTAGAGAATGGAAGAGGTATAGAAGGCAAAGGACCCAGGAAAACAAGGAGATCAGTCGAAGAGCCAGAAACGAATATGCACAGATAAGGAGGGAAGCCCAGTGACAGTACGAAAATGACATAGCATCGAAAGCCAAGTCTGACCCGAAACTGCTGTTTAGCCACATTAGGAGAAAGACGACAGTCAAAGACCAGGTGATCAGGCTGGGGAAAGAAGGTGGCGAACTCACAAGAAACGATCAAGAGGTATGCGAGGAGCTCAACAGGAAGGACTCTGGGAAGACAGGACAGAGGGGGACACCAACAGGGATTAGACCAACAGGTGATGGACGATATGCACACAACTGATGAGGAGGTGAAGAAGCTGCTGTGACCTTGATACCTCAAAGGCAATGGGACCGGACAACATCTCCCCGTGGGTCCTCAGGGAGGGAGCAGATATACTGTGTGTGCCATTAACCACAATTTTCAACACATCCCTTGAAACTGGGCAACTACCTGAGGTATGGAAGACCGCAAATGTAGTTCCCATTTTTAAAAAAGGAGACAGAAAAGAGGCACTAAATTACAGACCAGTGTCACTGACCTGTATAGTATGCAAAGTCATGAAGAAGATTATCAGGAGAAGAGTGGTGGAACACCTGGAACGGAACGAGATTATAAACGATAACCAGCACGGATTCTTGGAAGGAAAATCCTGTGTCACAAACCTTCTGGAGTTCTATGACAAAGTTACAGAAGTGCTACACGAGAGAGAGGGGTGGGTTGATTGCATTTTCTTGGACTGCAAGAAGGCCTTCGACACAGTTCCTCACAAGTGATTAGTGCAGAAACTAGAGGATCATGCGCGTATAACAGGAAGGGCACTGCAATGGATCAGAGAATACCTAACAGGGAGGCCAAGTCATGTACGGGATGAGGTATCAAAGTGGGCACCTGTGACGAGCGGGGACCCACAGGGGTCGGTCCTAGGACCAGTGCTTTTTCTGGTTTAAGTGAATGACATGATGGAAGGGATAGACTCAGAGGTGTCCCTGTTCGCAGATGATATGAAGTTAATGAGGAGAATTAAATCAGACGAGGACCAGGCAGGACTTCAAAGAGACCTGGACAGGCTGCACACGTGGTCCAGCAACTGGCTTCTTAAATTCAACCCTGCAAAATGCAAAGTCATGAAGATCGGAGAAGGGCAAAGAAGACCGCAGACAGTGTATAGACTAGGTGGCCAAGGACTGCAAACCTCGCTCAAGGAGAAAGATCTTGGGGTGACCATAACACCGAGCATGTCTCCGGATGCACACATCAACCAGAAAATTGCTGCAGCATACGGGCGCCTGGCAAACATGAGAATAGCGTTACGATACCTTAGTAAAGAATCGTTCAAGACACTGTACACCGTGTACGTCAGGCCCATACTGGAGTATGCAGGACCAGTTTGGAACTCACACCTGGTCAAACACGTCAAGAAATTAGAGAATGTGTAAAGGTTTGCAACAAGGCTAGTTCCTGAGCTCTGGGGTATGTCCTACGAAGAAAGGTTGAGGGAAATCAGACTGACGACATTGGAGGACAGGCGGGTCAGAGGAGATATGATAACGACATACAAAATACTGCATGGAATAGATAAGGTAAAAAGAGACAGGTTGTTCCAGAGATGGGACACAGAAACAAGGGGTCACAATTGAAAGCTGAAGACTCATACTAGTCAGAGGGATGTTAGGAAGTATTTCTTCAGTCATAGAGTCGTCAGGAAGTAGAATAGCCTAACAAGTGTTGTAATGGAGGCAGGAACCATACATAGCTTCAACACGAGGTATGACAAAGCTCTGGAAACAGAGAGAGAGAGGATCTAGTAGCGATCAGTGAAAAGGCGGGGCCAGGAGCTGAGTATCGAACCTCTGCAACCACAATTAGGTGAGTACACACACACACACACACACACACACACATACATACACGGTGTATAAAATATATTGGAAGATTATTATACAATACAGACAGCGAGCAGCGGTTTTGAGGGCAAATGTTAGGGTGTGGTCGTTATATTAGGATGTGGTTGGTATGTTAGGGTGTTGTTGGTATGTTAGAGGGTGGTCGTTATATTAGGATGTGGTTGGTATGTTAGGGTGTTGTTGGTATGTTAGGGTGTGGTTTTTATATTAGGATGTGGTTGGTATGTTAGGGTGTTGTTGGTATGTTAGGGTATGGTCGTTATATTAGGATGTGGTTGGTATGTTAGGGTGTTGTTGGTATGTTAGGATGTGGTTGCTATGTTAGAATGTGGTCGTCATATTAGGATGTGGTTGGTATGTTAGTGTGTGTTGTTATTATGTTAGGGTGTGGTCGCTATGTTAGGACGTGTTCGTTATATTAGGATGTGGTTGTATGTTAGGGTGTTGTTGGTATGTTAGAGTGTGGTCGCTATGTTAGGATGTGGTCGTTTATTTAGGATGTAGTTGGTATGTTAGGGTGTTGTTGGTATGTTAGGGTGTGGTCGCTATGTTAGGATGTGGTCGTTATATTAGGATGTGGTTGGTATGTTAGTGTGTTGTTGGTATGTTAGGGTGTGGTCGATATGTTAGGATGTTGTTGTTGCGAATAAGAAATTTTTTAAAGAACTTCAGAATGTAGCCTGTTACCATTTATTTCTTATGCAACAAGATTTTTGGATCCGAGTTCTTTAAAGGTCTTTTAGAGCCTAGGGGAAATAATTTCAACTGGGAAACTCCACAGAATAATATTCAAATTTATTAAAGTATTTAAATACAATACTTTATCTTCTCTTTGTAGTTAATTTAACTTAATACTTTTGTACAATAAATTTACCATATACATTTAGTTCAAAATCATGGAAATGTCATATTAATAAGGAAGTTTAATTATTCTTCCTGTATCTAAGTCCTCATTAATATTTACGTCTCTTTCTTAACAAGACTGTAAACTCAAAATACAAAAGGTACAAGATTTAACAAGACCTTTGAATCTGGCCGTAAAGTATCTATGGATTACTGAACTGACCAAGAATATAAATATCAAAAGAGTCTTTCAAAGTAATGAGGATCAAAGTGAGTCAGCTCTTGAGTCCAATTCTCAAAACCATTCAACTGTACACCGCAAGAGCCAATATACGATCAGTTGTCAGGGCTAGAGCTGGGAGCAGACTGACTACTTGCCAGTCTGTTGACGTGTCGTCAGGTTGGATCAGCTGAGCCACGTCAGCCAGCCGGACATAAACAATTGAACAATTCACCGGATGGTTCCGAGACTTAAACTCTATATACAAAGAAATCCTACCTAACCATAAAAGTAAAATAATAGTGATAATTACAAAATAGTGATAATAACGATAATAGCGATAATAACGATAATAGTGATAATAACGATAATAGCGATAATACCATGGTATTTTTCATATATTAACAGATAATAATATAACGCCGAAAGTCTCATTTTAGCTAAAAACGGGGACTTTCGCACTATAATATTAAGTGATGAACACATGCTCTTACAATATTTAAATAACACAGGATGCCCCAATTTCGAAGATATAACATCCCCCCCCCGTACGACAATAGGTCGCAGTAGGGGCTTGCAAGCGTCCTTGGTAATATCTCCTTTATAGTAAGCGTCCCTTGGTAAATAAGGCAAGTGTACGACGGAAGAAGGGAGAAGCAAGAACTCGAACAGCATGGTTATTTGCCAGAGGATGAGCTTTTGGAACAATACCAGAAGAACTATCTGGAGTGGCTTCCATCACAATTTCGAAATAGGAGTCTGGACAGACTGTCAGGGGCCCATCCATGTGGACTTAATACTTCGTCCCATCAACGAAACGGCTTTCATAGTCATACTGTCAATATAAAAGAAAATTATTAACAAAAATATAATAATAAAATACAAATTAGGCTCTAAGAGTACTCATTTCTTAACTTTACATTTAAGGAAATACTTTTTTTTTTTCAGGGGCGAGAAAGGGCATCAGCAATTAGTTAAGGGACCCACTTAAGTGTGAAATACTAATCAGATAAGGTTGGATCCTCAGAGCCCACCTGAGGATCCGGGTATTCTTTGATTTCATAGAATTAATATAAATTAAAGGGTTGTGATCAGAAAATACCATAATTTTATGGGGGGAGGTTCCCAGATAAATGTCAAAATGTTCCAAAGATATTACTGGGCAAAAAATTTCCCTTTCTCTACAGTGGCGTAATTCTTTTGGTGACGTTTCAACTTTGAAGAAAAAAAAAGATATAGGATGCAAAATATCATAGAGGGGGATTCTAAAGTAACACCGCCCCCACAGCATAACCGCTGGCATCGATGTGTAAATAGAAGAGTGATTAAAGTCAGGACTTTCAACACGGGTGACGAAAGAAAGCAATCGCTTCAACCGATTAAAAGTATTCACAATCTTTCGTCCAGCAAAACTTCATCTTACTACTGGTTAACTCAGTAAGAGAGATGCAACCTCAAAAAAAATTAGGACAGAAACGTCTATAATAACCAGTCATTCCAAGGAACCTCTGTATAGACTTTCTATCTTAAAGGGATAGGAACTCGGCAATGGCCCAAAACTTTACATCAACAGGACGTACCTCCCCCTGACCTATACAAAAACCGAGGTATTTAATCTTGGGCTTGCCCAAAACTGGCACTTGGCTAAATTTATGGTGAATTGTACTTTTCTAACTTCTTAAAAAAAGGTTTTCCGGCGAATTAAATTTTTGCTCCCACTCATTGCTATATATAACAAGATCATCTAGATATGCATCCACTCCTTCTAAATCATTGGTCAGCAGGTTCATCAGGCGCTGAAAGGTAGAGGCCGCGTTACACAACCGAAGGGCATAACACGATAATTGAATAATCCGCCTTGTATAGTAATTGCGGTATTTCTTGGGCTCGCTGGGTAAGCGGCACTTGGTAATAGCCCCTTAATAAATCCAGGCGGGGGGACATAGGCGGCTCCTGATACTCTGTCTATTAGATATCAATACGGGGTAGTGGGAACCATCTGGTACCGTGAGAGTATTAACCTTACGATAATCATTTGCACATTCTAGAAGTTCCATCAGGCTTGGGAACTAATATACAGGGCGAGGCCCACGGACTTTTACTCCGTTTTATGAGTCCAGGGGCAACAAAAATTCTACTTCTTGTTTAATGTTTCTTGTTTTGAGTGGACTTGCCCTATAAGGTGACTGCAAGGCTTTGCTCCTTGTACATCTATGTCGGAATTCCCAATGTACAACACCTAGGGACGTAATCGAAAAAAAACCTCAAACGTAATATCAAGTCTTTGATATCTTTGGCTTTCTTCAAACAAGGTCCATAAGAAAGGTATCAAGAGATTGCAATGTCTCTGAATTTTTTAAAACGTACTTCTATCGCTTTAGAGATGCGGGGCAGACTTACATTTCAGTTTTCAGCTAAAGGAAGAACTGTCGAAACTGGTACGATACTAGGGTGGTAAGCCTTATTGGTTTATGTGATAAGTACGTTTTGCTTTTCTCTTTCCTGGAGTTTGTAGTACATAATTTACCTCATTGAGCCGCCAATCACTTCCAAAACGCCCTTCGTATCTAGGTTGCAGAGCGTGTCCAGGTAAGAATTTCTGTGCCATCACACTGTCACCTGGTTTGAAGAAACGAGAGCGTGTGTGTTTGTCATAACAATGCTTCATCTTGGATTGGCCTTAGCTAAGTTTTTGAGGCTAATTCCCTCAGTTGTGACAAACGCTTTTGCAATTAGAGTTGGAGTTGTTTTAAGCGAGGGTTCGGATTTTCCTGTCCATGAATCTTTTAGTACGGCGGGGGGGCCGCGTCTTGGTGTCCGTAAATTAATTCAAATGGACTAAACCCAGTGCTTTCTTGTTCGTTTTCCCCCTTAAAGGGCGAACAAGAGGAATGGTATTCCTTCATCCCAATCTCTGGAAAACTGCTCGCAGTACGCTCTCATCATTGATTTTAATGTTTGATGAATCGTTCGAGGGCTCCTTGCGACTGAGGGTGATAAGCAACAGAAAATACGGACTTAATTTCCCGAGGCGAGATAAGGCATCGCGAAACATCTTAGAGGTAAAATTTTAAACCCTGATCTGATTGAATTATTCGGGGGAACCCCACCTGTGAGAAAATTTTTTGCAAAGCTCGAACAATGATGCGAGAATTAATTTTTCTCAAAGGGATACCCCTCTGGATATCGAGTAACGACATCCAAAAATTGTAAACAGATATTGTTTCCCTTGTTTAGTCTTGGGTACGGACCAACACAATCTATTATCAGGCGTGAGAAGGGCTCCCCACTGACGGGAATCGGAATGAGGGGAACTGGTGGAGGTGTGTGCAAAGGGTTTTGCCGGTCACTCGGCAGACTTGACAACCTTTTAAATAGCTTTCCACAGTCTCCTTCATTCTGGCCAATGAAAATGCTTGGCTATTTTGCCCAGCGTTTTCTTTACTCCCCAATGTCCTCTCATGGGACTAGGGTGGGCGAAACTAATAGCCAATTCTCTAAAGGTGCTAGGTAGCACTACTAGATGTTTGCTGGTAGCCAGATGATCGTCGGAAGCAAAAGAGACTTTTCCTTTCTCATTAATTATACCATTAGCAAGATAGTAACAATTGTCCAGGTCTTGGGCGTCGTCTTCTGTAATAACTATCTCTCGTAATTTCTCTAGGGATGGATCAAGGAACTGATCCCTTATTAAATCTTCTTTCGATAGCATTTTAATATCAGAATCTTGAAAAGGGCCGATCATAGAATATTTCAGATTTGAAGATCCGGGTTGTAAGGATCGACTGAACAATAAATCGAGACCTAAATCTTCGCCTTCACTTAGGACTTAAGTTGATAAAGGATTTTGAGGCGCTCTGGACATTGCTCTAGTTATAACATTGAGAGGAAATAAGGTAGGAGCCTCTTTTCGAGCTTCTATGGCATAGTTAATGTCAGTAGAATTATCAATAACTATAGGCCCTGAATAGGAAAAGTTTCCCTGGATATACCTACCGACACAAAGCCAGTATGGGTTTGGTTTGTTTGGATGTATACCCTGTGAAGAGGCACTCTTATAATGGCGCCTCCATAGGCTTCTAATAAGACATCTAGCTTTGTGCGAGTCATATCACTTACGGGAAGTATGTCCTGCTTCAACAATGTTAAATAACTTCCAGTATCACGGAAGGAAATAATTTCAACTAATTGAGTCTCGTCTATTCCAACTTTCACTTTAGCAAAAGTAGGGACTCATAGCTGAGGGGAATATCTTTTTCTGAAACAGCTCTAGTATTTAGTCATCTGGAATGACTACTGATTCGTTCTTTGTGAACCTTGTTTGGTACTAGGGTTCAGTTTCTTTTGAGTTGTCGATGAAGATATTACCTGAGTTGGGAAACGAAGTCGCTCGTTCCTTTGGTAACCCTTTTCTAGCCAATAACAGTGTTTCCTTAAATGCCCTTTCTCATTACAATAAGTGCAGTTCAACTCACTGTTATGCCTTATGGTTTTGAACTTTTCCTAGAGTTAGATCTAAATTTATTATTAATGGGCGTGGAGGCAATCATAGGAGGTCTGGCAAGGATTCTGTATGCGACGCATCCCTGTAAGTTTGGGATCGCCCTTTCTTAGGGCACATTTAGTCACAGTTTCCTTACTTTTTGTTTCGCCAATAAATTGTTGAGATATTTCATAATTATCGGCGAGCGAGGCTTTTTTCTAGTATATTTACTATGGGGCAACTAATCAAATACCTATGCAAGTCTTCTGGCAAATTATTATAGAAATCCTCATGCAGGATCAATTGGGAAAGACTTTCCATAGTTTTTTTCAGTTAGAAGCTCTACACCATCTCTCAAAAGCGATTTTCTTTTCACGAGCAAATCTACATACGACTGAGTTGGCTGGCGTTTTAATGCTCTAAAGGTTTTTTTGATAACTTACGGGAGAAGATCTAAGCCTCTAGGATAGCCTTCTTAACGGAATCATAATCCCCCATATTTTCTCAAAAGGTAACGTAGCCGTACAACTTTGAGCTTTCCAGACAACGAAGTGTTTTAAATAAGGTTGCCCAGTGTTGTCGGGGCCAGCGCATAGCACGGCTTGATTCTCAAAGACTTAAAAATAAGTATTTAAATCTCCGTCTTTAAAACCCTTGGAACCATAGATGCAGCTTTTTGCATATTGAAAGAATCATTTGAGGATTCGTACATCTTTCACTCACTTTTCCTGTTGTTGTTGGGTCTTATATAGCGGGCGTTTCCCTTTGAAAGATTCTTCTTTTAAATTTTACGCTGAGCCTCAATTTGAGCAGTCTGTAAAATAAATAGTCTCTCAAATTTCTCAAACTGACTTTGAGAAATATCCCCCATGGTATCGAAAATGAGGGAATTGAACTGGGGGTATGTGGATATTCCTTTGGACGTGCACCTTGGTGAGGGCCAGGCTGACCATTAATAGGAATTCCTTCAGTAACGGGCGAATGCCGAACAGCGGCTGCACCCTGCAATACTTCATATCTCGACGGGTAGTTTACTTGAGAAACTAACTGTCAGAGTCAGAATCTCCTGTACAGATTAGAGGCCCTGGAAAAAAATTTTGTTTCAAATTATTGCTTTTACGGTATTGGCTGTGTAATATCTATCGTAGGGTACTCCCAATTTACGGGCTATCTGCCAGCACGTTTGAAGTTTCAAGGAGTCCAGCTTTGACAATGTTAAATCTCAAATAACTTTTTAAAATGTGATCTTCCATGATCAATATTTTGAAATTAACTAAAGAAAAATTTCCCATTTATAATTTTAAATATTTTTTCTTTTGATCAATGTCTTAGAACAACAGAGATCCCAGACGGGTACCCCATTTGTTGCGAATAAGAAATTTTTTAAAGAACTTCAGAATGTGGCCTGTTACCATTTATTTTTTATGCAACAAGATTTTTGGATCCGAGTTATTTAAAGGTATTTTAGAGTCTAGGGGAAATAATTTCAACTGGGAAACTCCACAGAATAATATTCAAATTATAAAGTATTTAAATACAATACTTTACTTCTCTTTGTAGTTAATTTAAACTTAATACTTTTGTACAATAAATTTACCATATACATTTAGTTCAAAATCATGGAAATGTCATATTAATAAGGAAGTTTAATTATTCTTCCTGTATCTAAGTCCTCATTAAAAATTTACGTCTTTTTCCCTTAACAAGACTGTAAACTCAAAATACAAAAGGTAAAAGATAACAAGACCTTTGAATCTGGCCGTAAAGTATCTATGGATTACTGAACTGACCAAGAATATAAATATCAAAAGAGTCTTTCAAAGTAATGAGGATCAAAGTGAGTCAGCTCTTGAGTCCAATTCTCAAAACCATTCAACTGTACACCATAAGACCCAAATATACGATCAGTTGTCAGGGCTAAAAGCTGGGAGCAGACTGACTACTTGCCAGTCTTTTGGGACGTGTCGTCGGGTTGGATCAGCTGAGCTACGTCACCCCAGCCGGAAAATAAACAACTGAACAATCCCGGATGGTTCCGAGACTTAAACTCTATATACACAAGAAATCCTACCTAACCATAATAGTAAAATAATAGTGATAATTACAAAATAGTGATAATAACAATAATAGTGATAATAACGATAATAGCGATAATAACGATAGCAGTGATAATAACAATAATAGTGATAATACCATGGTATTTTTCATATATTAACAGATAATAATATAACGCCGAAAGTCTCTATTTTAGCTATAAACGGGGACTTTCGCGCTATAATATTAAGTGATGAACACATGCTCTTATAATATTTGGATTGTCTGCATCGCTATTGGGCCGTGCAGACCCCCTTGCCTGACGCTCCTCAGTAACCTGACAGCAGTGGTACGAGGAGGTGTTGTGCATTCGCTGCCTGGATGAGGTAGAGTGCGGACGTGCTTTGCACCCCTCTACTGTTTCCCAGACGAGCCCAATCAGTCAACGCATGGGGGCCAGGTGGGGCGCGGAGAGTGAATACTGTGGCATTGAACTTATTAGTGGGGCTTTAACACCTACGTCAGTCGATGTGTTATTGCCCAAAATTATACAAGAGATATATGGCATCAGAGACGAGGATTTATATGGAGTGGCACTGAACGGTGTATATAGAATTTTCGTGAAAGTGCTAACTGCTCAAGTATACGAGGCTTTGGTTGATCGTTACCAAGATGTCAGCATTACTGTAACACCGGCAGTGAGGGTTCAAGTGATTGATGTATCACGACATTATTCGTGGGTTAAGCTCCGCAACGTGCCTTTTGAGGCTGATGAGGAGATATTGAAATGTTTTTGAACGTTATGGAATGTACATCTGCCCCAAACCCGGCAAATGGGGTAAAAGGTGCTTACAAAAGGATTTCCTGAAGGGTTCTTTTAATCTCAAGATGACGCTTAGGCATCCTATACCCTCGTATGTATATCTCGAAGGTTAGAACCCAGGTAATGGTAGCGTATGCGGGAGAAGACGTACGTGCCGACTGTGTGGGGAATTTGACCATATGCGGCAGACTGTGGCAAGCGGAGTATGGCTCCTGGCCGGGAAAGGGGCGGAGCACCTCGCATGATCACCGATGCCTAAGGAAGAACGGGGGCAAGGAGGAGGGCGTGGTCGCATGTGGAGTGAAGAGGTAGTGGCTCCTCCAGTGGAATCGAAGAAGTGGTGATCCACGAATCACCTTGGGCCCCTCAACAGTGGCTTCGGGCCGGCAAGGGGCGGAGCACCCCGCGCATGAGCACCCGATGCCTAAAGAAAAAACGGGTGCAAGGAGGGGGCGTGGTCGCATGTGGAGTGAAGGGTGGTGGCTCCTCCTGGGGAATCGGAAGAAGTGGTGATCCATGAATCACCTGGCCCATCAACAGTACAGTTGTCAAGTGGGGGAGGTACAGGAGGGCGCAGCAGTGAAGGCTATTGAGGAGGAGTTGGAGACGGTGATACAGGCATGTTACAGTCAAAAGGTGGAAGTTACAGCGAACAAGACCCTGGGATCAGGGCAGAAGGTGTGTGTGGGGAAGGGGAGGATCAGGTGGCACCTGTGGTGGACAGTGCGAGTGCCATGGAGGGGCATGGAGGCGGATTAAAAGGGGGGTAGAGGTGGAAGTCCATTGTGCTGGCTCCCCGGACTCAGATATGGAAACTGAGGGAGCTACAAGGAAAAGGGCAGCAGCGTCAGATTCGGACGATGTTTTTGACACCGGCGCAAAGGCCGGGGAAAAAGACATGGGTTATGGTACCCAGAGTGAAATCTGCGAGAGGGCCACAACAGAAGGGGGGGATGGTTGGGAAGGAGGGGGGAATCTGTGGCAAAGGCCCCAGTCCAGGGGAACGGTCTGAAAGGGAAGAATCTTTACATGGGCGGGGAAGGAAACCTTAAACTGGCCTCAGGTGGTGTAACAATAAATATTAATGGTCTGTGTGATGGTGTTAAACGGGAGTGCTTCAGGGTGTTTTTTGAATAGGTATAGTTGACGTAGCTTTTGTTGCAGGAGCACAATTTTAAGCTTGGTCGTGAATTAGACGTGCCTGGGTATAGGCTTATGTGTTGCCCTCTGAGCGTTTAAAAGGAGGAGTGGGTGTGTTGATCAGGGAGGCGGGCCCGTTTGTATTGCATAGGAAAGAGGGGGGGAGGGGGGAGAGTATTACGTGTGGAAGGATGTTTGGGTGGGAGGGGAGGGGTGGCGTTTGTGTGTGTGTATGCCCAGCAGAAAGTGACGTGGGAAAATGAAGATGGATTTTGTGCGGGAGGAGCTCGTGTAAATTTCCTACGCACGTTACCGTCTGTCGCGATTGTGGGGGGGATTGGAATTGTGTAATTTAAAAAGACAGACGTGGAACCCAAGGAGCGGGGTATTTTTCCTCAGTCTTGGGGGGCCTGCTTAGAGGGTCTTCGTTACGTGATGCTTTCGGGGGAGGTCTGTGGGAGGTGGAACATACGTTTATAAAAAGGGGATATGCGGGCCCTTTGGGCAGGTTATATTATTCTCGGAGGGTTTTGGTAGAGTCTTTTAAAACTATAGAGATGGTGTCTTCCGATCATAGGGCGGTAATAGTGGAGGTGGATGGGATGCTTTGGCTCGTAGGCAGGGAAGTTATTGGAAACGAACACGATGGTTTGGGGTAGGGAGGGAGTGGAAGCGTTTGCAATATTTTGGGAACAGCTCTGTGCCGACAGAAGAACTGAGGAAGACGTGGTAGGATGGTGGGATAGTGTGGCTAAGTTACGAATACGTCATTTTTATGTGAGGGAGGGCAAAAGCATTAATCAATTGCGGTATGGTTTGTCAAATTACTTAGAATCTAGATTACGGAATTGTTACGAGGGGGGGGCGGTGGCCGGGGTGTACCCGGTGGAGGATACGGGATTTGCAAGAAGAACGGTTTGCAGCTGTACGGGTACAGGCGGGGTTAGACGAAGTACTCTGGGGCGACAAGCCATCAGCTTGTGTGCTGCGAGGACAGAAGGTACAACAGCGAACGACTACAATACCGGGTTTGCAAGTCATATCTTCTGTGGGGGGTTTTAGAGAGGGTCAGGTATTAAGGGACACCAAGGGGATGAGTGCATATGCAGATAGATGGTTTGAGGAATACGGGAAAAGTAGTGGGGTGGATGGTGAGGTTCTTGGGAAGGTATGTGAGTATGTGCCGTGCAAACGGGGAGGAGTGATCGGGGGGCACTGGGTGGGGTCATTGGGAGGGGGAAATATGGAGAGCCCAATATGGACATGAGGAAGGGTAAGGCACCCGGGATCGATGGTTTACCTAGCGAAATTTTATGTACAGCACTGGGGGGCTGCTTAGGGGTTTCCTAGTAAGGTTAATGAATGCCATGAAAGACGGAGGTAGATGGGAGAATCTCAGGCAACGGCGGTGGTGGTGTTGGTCCCAAAGGGTAAACAGCAGAGTACCCTTCGGGATTATCGAGCCATTTCATTGCTTTGTGCTGAATTTTAAAAATTTTTTGCGAAAATTTTGGGAATCGGCTTAAAATGTGTTGTGGGGGAGGGGTCGTGTTTGAGTCTCAGTTTGGTTTACCTTGGTTTGCAATGAGCGTGGGCCACGGGATTATCAAGGGGTTCCCGGAGGACATGGAAAGGGAAGAGGAGCGTTGGTGGCGTTGGATTGCAAGGGCTTATGATAGGGTTGGAAAGAAAGGCTTTGAGGGATATTCTCCTACGAAAAGGGGTTTGGCGAAGAAATAGTGGGGTGGGTGGATACGTTGTACTCAAACGCGAAGGTAAGGGTGGAAACAATTTGGGGGTTTTGGTGGGGGAGTCAACATGGAGCGGGTCTTCGGCAGGGATGTCCTTTATCACAAATATTTTGCATGTGTTCAGGATCCCTTTTATAGGATGGTGGAGGATCGTCTAAGGACGGGGGGGGGGATGGTGAGCTGAAAACCGTGGCCTGGTTTGGTGGGCTATGTTGATGATACCACTATTTTGGCAAGTGAGGGACACGGTTAGGACTTTTGGGGGAAGTTTTTACACACTTTTGGGAGAGCTACGGGATGAAGGTAAATCTGGAAAAGTCAAAGATCATGGGGCTGGGAGAGTGGACAGAGAGATTAGATTGGGGATGTGATGTTGTGCAGCGGAGGACCGGGAGTCTGAAAATCTGCGGTGTCATGTATGAGGCTGACCTGAGTGCTGCAAGGGTTAGCAATTCGAATAGGATGGTGGAACAGGTGCAGCGACGGTTGGGAATGCTGCGACCTCACCATTTAACCCTTAGGCAGCGTGTAAATTGTTTATCAATGTATTACTATATAGTAAAGTCTGGTTTGTTTCGGCTGTGATGCCGTTAACAGGAACGGCGATCACGGAGTAATCTTAGAATGGTGTTCAAATTTTTGTGGGGTTTAGGGTGCAACTGTTGCGAAGGGAGGTAGTGGACATTGCCGGTATGTAGGGGAGGGTTGGGTTTGTTTTGGGCTTGAGAAAGCGCGTGAAATGTGTGTTTATTAAGAGGGAAGTGATGAGTGCAGGTGGATGGAGGGAGGGTCGCTAGATAAGGTACATGCTCACCTAGGAATGGTATGGGGGGGGCGGAAATGAAGGAATGCGAGACAGGGGTTACGTGCCTTAGTTAGCCAGGGAACCAGGAAAAGTAAAGGTGGGAACTTTGTGTAAAATTGTTAGAGAGACATGTATGGCGCCGGTTTGAAGGGATCTACCCCATGTATGCATGGATGTAATATGGCGAAGATTTAGTAAATTAAAGGATACACCTAGGGCGCGTGAGGTTATGTACCGTTTCCTGCATGGGATTTTGCCAACGGGAGGATGCTCCGAGAAGAGGGTTATTGAGGGTGGGGGTGTGGCAGATGCAGTGGGGAAGAGACTGCGTATCATGTCGTCTATTTTTGTGAAGGTTTGGAGTGCATCAGGGTATGGATGCGTAAAGGGAGTGGTGAGGGTGGGGGGGTCAAGGTGTGTCGGTATTTCGGATTGAGTCTTGATATGAGTGGTGTGGAGGAGAGTGTGGTAAGAGGTTTAGCATTTGTCATCGTGGACTACATATATGTTTTTTGGGGTATGAAGGGGAAGGTGGGGGGGGATGTGCTGAGAAGGACTTTGGCGGCGACGTTTATCGAACTTTGTGTCGCAACAGAGACATTTTTTGGGAAAAGGTGGGAAGAGTATTTTTTTTGAGGGTTTTTAGAGGACTAACAATAGGGAAATTTATTGGCGTTATAAGGGGCTTTAACTGCCGGGGTAGTGGGTTGGTAAAAGGGGGGGGGGGTTCAGGGGATTTCAACGGGCTCAACCCCCTTGGGGAAAAAGTGAATGTGGTTGGGTGTGATTGGGAGGGATATGTGTGACCAGATGAGAGGGTTTTGCAAGATAAGTTTTGCTTAGTTCCTTGATGGGAAGGTTGTAAGGAGCAGATTAAAAATATAAAAAGTATTAATGTATAAACCTATAAATTAATATAACATGTATTTTCTTTTGGGAGAGTATTATGTTCCACTTGCACTGGTATTGCAATTGAATTTGAATTTTCTTTTAGGGGTTTTCCTTTCAAATATTTCCTTGAAGCACTGAGTTATTTTTTTTTTTTTTTTTGTAACGTGGTCCAGCATCAGTTTTGACGTAATTACCTATTATTATTTTTTCTTATTTAAGGTATTGTAATTTTGGTAGTCCTGTACCATTCATGGGTTTTAAATAATGTTCCTCAAGTGACATGTGCATAATAATCCTAAATTTAGGATAATTAATGTCATGATTATTCAGGTTGGGATAAAGGGGTTTGTTTTCAATGTGTGTGGGGTGTGAGTGGGGGGGGGAGGGATGATGGGTCACCTGTGTTGCAGCACAGGTTTCTTAATAAGGCATATTGTAGGTCTGGTGTATTTGTTGCGAGTTGTATTATGGGTGATTGTCATTTAAACTTGGAGCATTATTGTGTGGAGGGTTTTATTTTAGGAGTTTTATTAATAGCCATTTTGTGGCCTTTGTTATTATAACTTTATCCCTTCTTAAATTGTGATATGTTATAAAAACTTGTATATAGTAGACTGTCAGATGTTGCCTGGATTGTTTTGTGTTTATATATTGTTTTACTGATTTTTTGTCCTTGATCATTTTTTTTATATATGTACCTATTAATATTTGTTCATGAAGTTTTAAATAAAATATGAAAAAAAAAAAAATATTTAATTAACACAGGATGACCAATTTCGAAGATATAACAGTTGTCGTTATATTAGGATGTGGTTGGCATGTTAGGATGTTGTTGGTATGTTAGGGTGTGGTCGCTATGTTAGGATGTGGTCGTCATATTAGGATGTTGGTGGTATGTTAGGGTGTTGTTGGTATGTTAGGGTGTGGTCGCCTAGTTAGGATGTGGACGTTATATTAGGATGTGGTTGGTATGTTAGGATGTTGTTGGTATGTTAGGGTGTGGTCGCTATGTTAGGATGTGGACGTTATATTAGGATGTGGTTGGTAAAGTTAGGATGTTGTTGGTATGTTAGGGTGTGGTCGCTATGTAAGGATGTGGTCGTCATATTAGGATGTGGTTGGCATGTTAGGGTGTTGTTGGTATGTTAGGGTGTGGTCGCTATGTTAGGATGTGGACGTTATATTAGGATGTGGTTGGTATGTTAGGATGTTGTTGGTATGTTAGGGTGTGGTCGCTATGTAAGGATGTGGTCGTCATATTAGGATGTGGTTGGTATGTTAGGGTGTTGTTGGTATGTTAGGGTGTGGTCGCTATGTTAGGATGTGGTCGCTATATTAGGATGTGTTTGGTATGTTAGGTGTTGTTGGTATGTTAGGGTGTGGTCGCTGTGTTAGGATATGTCCGTTATATTAGGATGTAGTAGGTATGTTAGGGTGTTGTTAGTATGTTAGTGTGTGGTCGCTATGTTAGGATGTGGTCGTTTATATTAGATGTGGTTGGTGTGTTAGGGTGTTGTTGTATGTTAGGTGTGGTCGCTATGTAAGGATGTGGTCGTTATATTAGGAGGTGGTTGGTATGTTAGGGTGTTGTTGGAATGTTAGGGTGTGGTCGCGATGTTTGGATGTGGTCGTTATATTAGGATGTGTTTGGTATTGTTAGGGTGTTGTTGGTATGATAGGGTGTTGTTGGTATGTTAGGGTGCAGTTGGTATGTTAGGGTGTTGTTGGTATGTTAGGTGTGGTCGCTATGTTAGGATGTGGTTGGTATGTTAGGATGTGGTTGGTATGCTAGGGTGTGGTCGCAATGTTGGGAAGTGGTTGGTATGTTAGGATGTGTTTTGGTATATTAGGATGTGGTTGGTATCTTAGGATGTGGTTGGAATGTTAGGGTGTGGTCGCTCTGTTAGGATGTGGTCGTTATATTAGGATGTGGTTATTATGTTAGGGTGTTGTTTGGTATGTTAGGGTGTGGTCGTTTTGTTAGGACGTGGTCGTTATATTAGGATGTGTTTGGTATGTTAGGGTCTTGTTGGTATGTTAGGGTGTGGTCGCTGTGTTAGGATGTGTTCATTATATTAGGATGTGGTTGGTATGTTAGGTGGTTGTTCGTATGTTAGGGTGTGGCCGCTATGTTAGGATGTGGTCGTTATATTAGGATGTGGTTGGTATGTTAGGGTGTTATCGGTATGTCAGGGTGTGGTTGTTGTGTTAGGATGTGTTCGTTATATTAGGATGTGGTTGGTATGATAGGGTGTTGTTGGTATGTTAGGGTGTGTGGTCGCTATGTTAGGATGTGGTTGGTATGTTAGGATGTGGTTGATATGTTAGGATGTGGTTGGTATGTTAGGGTGTAGTCGCTATGTTGAGAATTGGTTGCAATGTTAGGATGTGTTTGGTATATTAGGATATGGCTGGTATGTTAGGATGTGGTTGGAATGTTAGGGTGTGGTCGCTATGTTAGGATGTGGTTGGTATGTTAGGATGTGTTTGATATGTTTAGGATGTGGTTGGTATGTTAGGATGTGGTTGGTATGTTAGGATGGGTTGGTATGTTAGGATGTGGTTGGTATGTTAGGATGTGGTTGGTATGTTAGGGTGTGGTCGCTATGTTGAGAAGTGGTGGGAATTGTTAGGATGTGGGTAGTATGTTAGGGTGTTGTCGCTGTGTTAGGATGTGGTTGGTATGTTAGGATGTGTTTGGTATGTTAGGATGTGGTTGTTATGTTAGGATGTGGTTTGTATGTTAGGCTGTGGTTGGTATATTAGGATGTGGTTGGTATGTTAGGATGTGGTTGGTATGTTAGGGTGTGGTCGCTATGTTGAGAAGTGGTTGGAATATTAGGATGTGGTTAGTAGGTTAGGGTGTGGTCGCTATGTTAGGATGTGGTTGGTATGTTAGGATGTGGTTGATATGTTAGGATGTGGGTTGATACGCTAGGATGTGGTTGGTATGTTAGGATGTGGTTTTTATGTTAGGATGTGGTTGGTATTTTAGGATGTAGTTGGTAATGTTAGTGTGTGGATGGTATGGTAGGATGCGGTTGGTATGTTAGGGTGTGGTAACTATGTTACGATGTGGTTGGTATTTTAGAATGTGGTTGGTATGTTAGGATGTGGTTGGTAAGTTAGAATGTGGTGGTATGTTAGGGTGGTCGCTAAGTTAGGATGTGGTTGGTATGTTAGGATGTGGTTGTATGTTAGCGTGTAGTCGCTGTGTTAGGATGTGGTTGGTATGTTAGGGTGTTGTCGCTATGTTAGAATGTGGTTGGTATGTTAGGATGTGGTTGGTATGTTAGGGATGTGGTCGCTATGCTAGGATGTGGATGGTATGTTTAGGATGTGGTTGGAATGTTAGGGTGTGGTCGCTATTTTAGGATGTTGTTGGTATGTTAGAATATGGTTGGTATGTTAGGGTGTGTTTGGTATGTTAGGGTTGTGGTTGGCATGTTAGGGTGTGGGGCGCTAAATTAGGATGTGGTTGGTATGTTAGGGTGTGGTCGCTGTGTTAGGATGTGGTTGGTATGTTAGAATGTGGTTGGTATGTTAGGGTGTTGGTGGCTATTTTAGGATATGGCTGTATGTTAGAATATGGTTGGTATGTTAGGGTGTGTTTGGTATGGTAGTGGTGGTTGCATGTTAGGGTGTGGTCGCTATATTAGGATGTGGTTGGCATGTTATGGTGTGGTGAGTATGCTAGGGTTTTGGCGTAATTATTGGATGTGGTTGGTATGTTAGGATATGGTTGTTAAGTTAAGGTGTGGTTGGCATGTTAAGGTGTGTTTGGTATGTTAATATGTGGTTGGTATGTTAGGATGTGGTGATATGTTAGGATGTGGTTGGTATATTAGGAAGTGGTTGGTTTGTTAGAATGTGTTTGGTATGTTAGGGTGTGGTCGCTATGTTAGCATGTGTTTGGTATGTTAGGATGTGGCTGGTATGTTAGAGTGTGTTTGGTATGTTAGGATGTGATTTGTATGTTAGGGTGTGGTTGTTATGTTAGAATGTGGTTGGTATTTTAGGATGTTTCTGGAATGTCAGGATGTGGTTGGTAAGATAAGATAAGATAAGATAAGATTTCGTTCGGATTTTTAACCCCGGAGGGTTAGCCACCCAGGATAACCCAAGAAAGTCAGTGCGTCATCGAGGACTGTCTAACTTATTTCCATTGGGGTCCTTAATCTTGTCCCCCAGGATGCGACCCACACAAGTCGACTAACACCCAGGTACCTATTTGCTGCTAGGTGAACAGGACAACAGGTGTAAGGAAACGTGTCGAAATATTTCCACCCGCCGGGAATCGAACCCGGGCCCTCCGTGTGTGAAGCGGGAGCTTTAGCCACCAGGCCACCGGGCCTGGTATATTAGGATGTGGAGTCTAGACGATACTCAATAAATTTATTAAATTTTATTTTCTCTAGTTAGTAGCCTACCAGTTGTAATCCTGAAGCACTATTGAATCATACTGAATTCTAATGGATAATTTTACAAGGATACTGACTAATTGTTATGAAAACCCAGTAACAGTCTGGATGCTAGAAGGGCAGTCCTTTCTAGTATTCACTGGAGATCTCTAAGCTTTTAGAATCGCGTTTTTTGTAACAAATGGGGGCCTGTCCGGGAGGCTCTTGATCCAAGGTGTTGGAGAAATTGTCCAGTTTGACATTCTAGTAACTCTATGATCAAACACTTTGAGTACTATTTTAATCTGAAGACTTTGGGTTTAGTCTTGTACAACATACCAGGTGGATGTATGTACTTGACTGAGTCTCTTGATCCAAGGAGATGGAAAAACTGTTAATGAGCTCTAGCTCTAAGACAACCAACACTAAAATTCCTATTAGAATTATAGTTTCCCATAATCACTCTCTCGTAGTACAATTATTTTCATGATGTATGCCAAAGTGAAACAGTTAATTGATACTCTGACTTTGTCTGAGTTGAGTACATTAAAACTTCAGACATGTTGGCGAGTAGCCAAATATCTCGGTGTGACGTATAACAGGAATTACACCGCAGAAACTGTCAGAGCGTTAATTAAAGATATATTATTTCCTGCTCATTCAGAAATGTCTGATTATGATTCAGATTCAGAAAGCCTAGTGTCACAATTAGGAAGCATGACTCTATTTGATTACTTAGAAGAGAGAGCAACTACTGCAGAAGTGTCTGAGCCTAGTGTAGCTCAGTTCTTGCTCACGCCTTCCCTCACTGACACAATAGTCCAGAGTATAGCTGTTAGTATGACTCAGCCACATACTAGTACAGTGTATGCTACACCTGTATCTACTTATCCTAGACCAGATCTAGACTCTCTAGAGACGGCTGGACGAAGTGTCCGACCTAAGGACAGACCAGAAAGACATGTTAATTTCCCTACTCCTCCATTACCTACTGGTCCTATCTCTCAGGAACAGTTTGAGAGGTTAGAACGTCTCATTATGTTGCAGACTGCACAAATAGAGGCGCAGAGGAAATTGAACGAAGAAGATTTCCAAAGAGAAAATGTTCGTCTGGGAAGACAACAGACTGATAAATCACAGGACACATTTAATGTGCAGAAACCTGCATCCATGGTACCAAAGTTTTTTGAGAGTGACTTAAACACCTATTTTTGATGTGTTTGAGAACCAGGCACGTGCTATGAACTTGCCACGTAAGCACTGGGCTACCTTGTTGCATACAGCTTTGACAGGAAGAGCTCAAACTTGTACTGCTGCTTTACCATTTGCCAAGTACATTAGTTATGACGCTCTCAAACAAACTATTCTAGAGACGTATAACTTATCTGTAAGTTATCAAAACGCATTTCGTACGCTACAACGACGACAAGATCAAACTTGTGTAGAGTTTGCTCGTGAGAAAAAAGTTGTATTTGAGAGGTGGTGTAGGTGTGCCAAGTGTACCAACTACGACAGCCTTGTTCAGTTGTTACTACATGAAGAGTTTAACAACTGTATGTCTGCTGACATGCAAGAATATCTGATCGATCATACTACCTCGGATATTCTGGAAACTGCAGCATTAGCAGACAATTTTTTTTTATATTTCATTGAAAAAGACACAATACAAGATATAAATAAATAAAAGAACACAACAATTAGCCACTTGCAAATACAATGATCTAGTGTCAACCCCATCAGACCCCAAGTGTTACAATCATATCGTATTAAAGGGTAAACAATCACCCAACAATGAAAAGAGCATGATAATACCTGCTCAGAAAATACACTAACAGAATCTAAACCTACAATACACTCCTGTTACACTGTACAATAAAACCTCCTTGCACAAAGCACACAGAAGATATGATAAACATAGGAATAAAAACATTATACATTACAATAATGAAACAAAAGGCAAACCTAAGCCTTCAATAAAATTGCCAAGACATACCACCATAATACGTCCCACAAAGTGCTGGAACCGCCTAACAGAGCTCCAGCACAGAACAAAACCAGTAACACAAACAACGCTTACAATTTATGTCAGCGCTCACACCAACCCTCCGCTGCTCTGTTAAATAAGACCCCTTGCACAAGTTGCACTGTAAATGTCACACAACCTACAAATTTTAAAAATACAGAACATTGACCTAAAACGTTAGGCAAAACAAAGCCTATAATAAACATTACATTAGGGCATTTCACAATGAAACCCCACCTAAACACTGGGCAAGACACATCCGCAAGTAAAAGATTTAACATTATGTATACAAGTACAATCCATACAAATAACAAAATCCTATCGTAAGGTATCAAAACGATCTATTTACAGTACATTAAAACCTTATTTCCCTATTTGAAGCACAAAAATACATCATGAGAAGTTATATAACAAGCCTAAATCTGGCAGTGAATAACATTAACGTAGAAAAAAAAAATACAAAACACGTAATAATTAAAGATTGTGATAGTAGGTTCATATACATATATCCCAGATTATATAAGCCATGTGAAGGCTGATACCTTTTAAAGAACCATACATCAAATACATACTTTTTTGAATATGCTTGAGCTAAGCCAAGCATTAACAGGATATATACACATATGACTGTCATGTTCACCTATTAGCAATACACGACAGGCCATTGCTTGAGATTATCTCATGCGTCGGTGTTCGACATTTATCCATTATCAGTATCACAATAACAATACAGTTATCTTAAATGTCGACCCTAAGGTACATCAGTGTATAACTAATAGCGACGGGGGTCTCCGACGTATGCCAGGGATTGCTCAGACCTCTATAGTTTAAGGCGTCATCATACTGACGACAATATTACTATAGCATGTGTCGATTCTGCTACACAAATGATGTGTATTATAAAAGGTTAACGTACATTTTATTCGATCTATTCACTTGGCAAACAATATAACACAAAATTTTTTTCAAAGCCCTGGTTCGTTCTCGTTTATACCTTCTAGACCTTACATGACCTTACATGACCTTACATGACCTTACATGACCGCCCCTTCCCAATGTTTCATCATTATTCCTCACCATTTCGAATCCAACCGTCACTCTCGCTCACACACGAAAAGGCCAGCCACGTCTACCCTCTATGGTACTAATGCCCATAAATCACGAACATGAAAATTACAATATCCCACTGAAGAAGTCGAAAGCCATCTACCCCCAGCAATCTCTCTATTCCTCTGCTGTGTACCATAAAAAATCGCTGCCAGCGCCCTGATCCTCTCTCTTGCTGATACGTGTCTGCAGGCCCATGAAGTATATACAAAGTCAGTGACTAGATATCCAATCGCCCTTTGTACCGGCAACCCTTCCCCCCCCCCATATCTAGACTTAACGCTCTTAAGACACTAATTCCCTCACCCCCCACCATCTATATAACTCTGCTAAACCACACTCTTACCGCTTCCAATCTCTCACAAAAAAACACTACGTGGAAAGAAGTGTCAATATCACCACACACACAACGCTCCTTACCCACTTGTACACGTCTATTCACTAAAACCTCCCCGGAAGGCAATATATTGTGAAGGAATTTATACATGACCTCCCGTACCCCGGCCCTCAATCGTAACTCCTTCAAGCGACCCCAAATATCACGCCATGCATACATTGGATATATACCCTCTACGCTAGCCACCCCCTCCCTCTCTCCCACCCTTGCCAGTTTTCTAATCTTGATTCGACTTGGATCCCTTGCATAAATTAAAACCCTCAGCATGTTCTCGCATCTCGTAACATCCCCACCATTCATCCATCGTACCAAATCCCCTCGAATCCAATTCAAACCTGTACCAACCCTCCGACCCTCACGCAAATAACTATGTTTAACGTACATACCTAATATTCTCATGTACAGATTCATTAACCCCAGTCCACCCCGACTAGTCGGTAAATTACCAAAATCTCTCGCTAACCAATCACAACTGAACCCATAAATATCTATATACACATTCAATAAACGTTTTCGCATCACACGCTAACTAACGCTGATTACATACTTACCACATCCACAACTCTTACAAACCAAAAAGCACATTCGCTACAATTACACGCTGCACACTGATGCAAGTTAAGCCTCCTGCACGCATCCCCACCAAGCGACCTAATCACCCTATCCACCAACCTCCGCGAATTAACTGTCCTAGCTTCATGAATGTTTCTGATATGGAACAATTTCCACATACTTGCTGTCGTGTTACTAAAGGTCAACCCTCCTCCTGACCTAGGTCCCCCACTAATGTATATCCCACAGTGCATAAGATTGTCTTATTTATGACCATCATCCCCGTTGCTCTCCCAAAAGTTTTACCAATTCACCTACTTTTCGTAAATCCCGTGATCCCCCTATATAAAATCAGTCCGGTGTACATCCACATAGCATTACGATTCCGCTTTATCCCCACCCTTCCTCGCATTTCACCATCATTCACACCCTCCCGTACAGCTCTGAAAATAGGATTGAAGTTAACGCAAAAAGAATCTGTCGCTTACTGGACACCCTGCCTTAAACCACGTTTCATTCAATTAAATTCCCTAACTGCCCATTTATCTGTACCCTCTTAACATAGCCTGCTCATACAAAAGCCATCGTCAAACATACTATTTCTTCACGATTCCTTCTACTGCATGAACTTCCATAAAGCACTCACGCTCCACACAATCGCATGCCGCAGAATGCAGTCCAAAGCCAGTATTCCCCTGATTTCCCTCCCCGATTTCGTCAATGAACCTGCGTATAATACCTTGCCCCACACACATTGATCTTCGGGTACCCAATATTTGCCCTTCATCCAAAACCTTCTTAATACCCTTTTAATTCACCTGTCATCGTCATACCTTACACATTTTCGCAAATATTTTATAATCACCTCACATTAATGTTATCGACCTATAATTTTGGACACAGTTCCCCATAGCCTTTTTTTGGAATCATAACCACAACACCTGTTCTTTGTTGATCCCGGGGGGGAAAGGGGTCTTCCTCTTGATTACATGTTCGTTCTATATATACCACTAGAAAAGTCGCGTAGGTATCCCAGTTTTCCTTATAGAATTCACAAGGTCGTAGATACCATCGATCCCCGGTGATTTCCCAGCACTCATCTCTCTACTGCCTAGCTAACCTCCTCCTCACTTAGCTTCCTTTCTAATTCATTTGATCCTTATTCTCTAATCACATCATTACCCATTCACCATTTTTTCTAGCGCTACCTCCTTAGAGATCCTCCACATTCTATATTGCGATCCATCCCTTCTCCACATAGCAACTCATTCCCTCAGTGGTCCGTAATGTACTGTCCCCTGCTTTACGCCCCCAATTTTGCTCGTGCTCACTTCCAATCCCATTATTCTGTTGCCCTTCGGCGATTGCCCTGATCCCGGCAGGACAACGACCCAAAGGCGATACTCCCCATAATACCTACTGTATGCCTCTCGCTATCCGCGCCGCCCGCATCAAATACGTTTATGGGATATCCCCTATCATGCGCTTTAAGTTTCTATTTCCGCCACCGGGTACCCCACCGTTACATTCACATAATACAGTCCGGAAGTTGGTTTTCCAGATAGGACAAGTCGCGTTAAGTTCCACATTGCATTTTCGTTCCTCTACCCTGCCTCTGATAGAAGTCTCCTCACCTTCCTCTTGCCAATCGTGTCCCACCACTCAATAATATTCACTCCCTACCCTACGGTTTATCCCACCATTCCCTTCCATACACTCGCCAAAGGATTACCTCACACTCCTTTTAGCATTAAACCCAACATTCATTTTCCAGGAAACCCTGTACCGCTCGTGTAATCCCTCCCCAATCCACGTCCACCATGACTCCTCTATGGTCAGAGATACGCACATTAGAGCACAAACGGTTCAAACCATTGATTCCCTAGAAACATATATGCGGTCCAATCGTGCTGCATACTCCCTCCTAATAAACGTTATGCACACTCCTCCCCTACCTCATCCCCCCACATCAATGACATTCACACCCCGCAGTAAGTCCCCTAAAAAAAACCCAAAAACCCTTCCCCTAGGTTCGACATCTTTGCGGCGATCAAGACAATTCCAATCTCCCCCAATGGATCGTGACGGCTGGCTGCAACATTAAATGATACACAAAACTATCCTTAAAAAAACGTTTTGTATTGTATATAAACTTTCAGCTGGTCCATAGAGGTTGAATCCCACCTGCACCACCACCCATTGCCCCATCACCCGTACCACCCTCCCCTCCTCAAACCTCACAGGTGTGGTAAATGAAAACGGGCTGCCTCTTTTATTAAACCACTGCACACTACTTTCAATCTGCTTAGGAAAGCCACATGTACACTAATATTCAGGGAATTATCAATTCCCCGGGAGATTTGTGATTGTGTTCTATATTCACAACGTCAGGAACAGTTTCCTCAAAAAACGCCACCAGACATTGTGGGGAGAGTATGCAGGTGAGAGAAGAGATATGGCTGTGGCGAGAGAGAGTATGGAAGGGTTGTGGGAGAGTATGCAGGGTGTGAGAGAGTATGGCTGGGATCTGTGGGAGAGTATGGCAGGGTGTGAGAAGAGTATGGCGGGTATGTGAGAGTGTATGCAGGGTGTGTAGTGGGAGAGTATGGCAGGGTGTGGGAGAGTAGGCAGGTGTTTGTGAGAGGAGTATGGCAGGGTAGGGGGAGAGTATGGCCAGGGTGAGAGAGAGTTATGGCGGGTGTGGGGAGACGTATGCAGGGTGTGAGACAGTATGGCAGGGTGTGGGGAGAGTAGGCAGGGTGTGAGAGGTATGGCAGGGTGTGAAGAGAGTATGGGCAGGGTGTGTGAGAGTATGCCAGGGTGTGGGAGAGTTTGTACAGGGGTGTGAGAGAGGTATGGCAGGGTATGTGAGAGAGTATGGCAGGGTGTGAGAGAGGTATGGCAGGGCGTGTGGGGAGAGTATATGGCAGGGTGTGAGAGAGTATGCAGGTGGTGAGAGAGTATGGCAGAGTGTGGGAGGAGTATGGCAGGGTGTGAGAGAGTTTGCAGGGAGTGGGAGAGGGAGAGTATGGCAGGTGTTGAGAGAGAGTATGGCAGGGTGTGGAGAGTATGGCAGGGTGGAGAGAGTATGGCTGGGTGTGGGAGAGTATGGCAGGTTGAGAGAAAATGGCAGGGTGTGGGAGATTATGGCAGGGTGTGAGAGGTATGGCAGGGTTGGTGTGTATGGAGGGCGATATGTGTGAGAGAGTATGGCAGGGTTGTGAGAGTATATGGAAGGGTTGTGTGAGAGTATGGCAGGGTGTGAGAGAGTATCGCGGGTGTGGGAGAGTTATGGCATGGGTGTGAGAGGAGAGGAGTTATGGCAGGGTGTGGGAGAGTATGGCAGGGTGTGGGAGTGTATGGGCAGGGTGTGAGAGGAGTATGGCAGGGTGTGGGAGTGTATGGCAGGTGTGTGGGAGCAGTATGCAGGGTGTGAGAGAAGGTATGGCAGGGTGTCGAGGAGTATGGCAGGGTGTGCAGAGAGTATGGCAGGTGGTGAGAGAGTATGGCAGGGTGGTGAGAGAGCATGGCGGGTGTGGGTGAGCTATGGCCAGGGTGTGGGAGGAGTTTGGCAGGGTGTGATGAGAGTATGGCAGGGCAGGGTGTGGGAGAGTTATGGCAGGGGTGTGGGAAGAGTATGGCAGGGTGTGAGAGAGTTATGGCAGGGTGTGGGAGAGTTGGCAGGGTGTGGGAGAGTATGGCAAGGTCTTATTGTGAGAGAGTATGGCAGGGCTGAGAGAGAGTATGGCAGGGTTGAGAGAGTATGGCAGGGTTCCGTGATGAGAGTTATGGCAGGGGTGCTGAGAGTAGCAGGCAGCGTGTGGGAGAGTTATGGCAGGGTGTGGGAGAGCTATGGCAGGGTGTGAGAGAGTTATGGCAGGTGGTGTGGGAGGAGTATGGAGGGTGTGGGGAAAGAGTATGCAGGGCGTGTGAGAGAGTATGGCAGGGCCAGGGTGTGAGAGAGTATGGCAGGGTGTGGGAGAGTATGGCAGGGTGTGAGAGAGTATGGCAGGGTGTGGGAGAGTATGGCAGGGTGTGGGAGAGTATGGCAGGGTGTGGGAGAGTATGGCAGGTATTGTGGGGAGTATGGCAGGGTGTGGCGAGAGTTGCCAGGTGTGTGAGGAGTATGGCAGGGTGTGTGAGAGAACGTATGGCAGGGTAGTGGGAGAGTATGGCAGGGTTCTTTTGTGAGTGTGTTTGGCAGGGTGATGAGAGGTATGGCAGGGTTGTCGGGAGTATGGCAGGGTGTGGGGAGGAGTATGGCTGGGTGTGGGAGTGTATGGCAGGGTCTTGTGAGAGGAGTATGGAGGGTGTGAGAGAGTATGGCAGTGATGTGAGAGAGTTATGGAGGGATGTGAGTCGAGAGTATGGCTGGTTGCTGAGGGGAGTATGGCAGGGGTGTGGGAGAGTATGACAGGGTGTGGAGAGTATGGCAGGGGTGTGTGAGAGGATGATAGGGTGTGGGAGGAGTATGGCAGGGTGTTGAGAGAGTATGGCAGGTTGTGGGAGTAGTATGGCACAGGGTGTGTAGAGGGTGGATGAGAGGGTGTGGGAGAGTATGGGGCTGGGTGGTTAGAGAGGATGATAGGATGTGGGAAAGTATGGCAGGGTGGTGAGAGAGGTGATAGGGTGTGGGAGAGAGTGTATGTCAGGGTGAGAGGAGAGGATGTAGGGTGTGGAGGAGTATGGCAGGCGTGAGACGAGAGGATGATAGGGTGTGGGAGGTATGGCAGGCGTAGTGAAAGAGGGATGATAGGGTGTGGGAGAGTATGGCAGGGCTATTCATGTGTGAAGAGGACTGATAGGTGTGGGAAGGAGTTTAGGCAGGGTGTGAGAGAGGATGATAGGGTGTGGGAGGTATGGCGGGGTGTGAGAGAGTATGCAGGGCTGTGGGAGAGTATTGGCAGGGTTGTGAGAGAGGGATGATAGGGTGTGGAGAGTATGGCGGGTGTGAGACAGGATGAAGGATGTGGGGAGAGTATGGCAGGGTTGTGAGAGAGGATGTTAGGGTTGTGAGAGAGTTATGGCAGGGGGTGATGAGAGAGTATGGCAGGGTATGTGGGAGTGTATGGCAAGGCGTGTGAGAGAGTTGGCAGGGTGTGAGGAGTTATGGCAGGGTTGTGAGTGAGTATTATGGCAGGGTGTGAGAGAGTATGGCAGGGTTGTGAGAGAGCATTGCAGGGTGTGGGAGAGTATGGCAGGGTGTGGGAGAGTATATGGGCAGGGTTGTGAGAGGAGTATGGCAGGGTTCTTGGAGTGAGTATGGCAGGCGAATGTGGGGGAGTTTATGGCAGGGTGTTGAGAGAGTATGGCAGGGTGTGGAGAGAGTATGGGCAAGGGTGTGGGAGAGTATGGCAGGGTTGTGAGAGAGTATGGCAGGGTGTGAGAGGAGTATGGCAGGGTTTGTCGGAGAGTATGGCATGGGTTGTGGGAGGTATGGCTTGGGTGTGGGAGAGTATGGCAGGTGTGAAGAGATATGGCAGGGTTGTGAGAGAGTAGGGCAGAGGTGTGAGAGTAGTATGGCAGGGTTGTGTGAGTGTGTATGGAGGGGTGTGAGGGAGTATGGACAGGGGGTGGGAGAGTTATGGCAGGGTGCTGTGGGAGAGTATGGGCAGGGTGTAGAGAGGATGGATAGGGTGTGGGAGAGTTGGCAGGTGTAGAGAGTATTGCAGGTTTTGGGAGAGTATGGCAGGGTGTGAGAGAGGATGATAGGGATGTGGAGAGTATGGCAGGGTGTGAGAGAGGATGATAGGATGTGGGAATGTATGGCCGGTGTGAGAGAGGATGATTGGGGTGTGGGAGAGTTTGGCAGGAGTGAGAGAGTGGATGATAGGGTTGTGGGAGATATGCAGGGTGAGAGAGAGGATGATAGGGTGTGGGAGCGTATGGCAGGGTCAGGGTGTGAGAGATGGTGATAGGGGTGTGGAGAGTTTATGGCAGGGTGATGATGAGAGGATGATAGGGTGTGGGAGGAGTAAGGGCAGGGTGTGAGAGAGGATTGATGGATGTGGGGAGTATGGCAGGGTGTGAGAAGTGCGAGAGGATGATAGGGTGTCCTGGGAGAGTATGGCAGGTGTTGTGAGAGTGTATGGCAGCAGGGTCATGTGGGAGATAGGGGGGTATGTTGAAGAGAGGAATGATAGGGTGTGGGTGAGTATGGCAGGGTGTGAGACAGGATGATAGGATGTGGGAGGAGTTATGGCAGGGTAGTGAGAGAGGATGATAGGGTGTGAAGAGTATGCAAGGGTGAGAGAGAGGATGATAGGGTGATGGGAGAGTATGGCAGGTGTGATGAGAGAGGATGGATGGGTGTGGGAGAGTATGGCGGGTGAGAGAGAGGATGATAGGTGGTCGGGAGCGAGTATGGCAGGGTTGTGAGAGAGGATGAAAGGGTGCTGTGGGAGAGTTATGGCAGGGTGAGTGAGAGGATGATCGGTGATGTGGGAAGAGTATGGCAGGTGTGAGAGAGGATGAAAGGGTGTGGGAGAGTTATGGCAGGGTAGAGAGTGATGATTATAGGGGCAGTGGGGAGAGTATGCAGGTGAGGAGGAGGATGTTAGGGTGTGGGAGAGTATGGCAGGGAATGTTGTGAGAGGATGTGAGGGTGTGGGCGAGTATGACAGGGTGTGTGAGAGAGAGGATGATAGGGTTTGTGGGAGAGTATGGCAGGGTACGTGAGAGAGGATGATAGGGTGTGGGAGAGTATGGCAGGGTGTGAGAGAGGATGATAGGGTGTGGGAGAGTATGGCAGGGTGTGAGAGATGGATGATAGGGTGTTGGGGAGAGCATGAATGGTGTGAGAAGAGATGTTAGGGTGTGGGAGAGTTGACCATGGTGTGAGAGAGGATGATAGGGACTGTGGAGAGAGATGACATGGTGTGAGAGAGGATGATAGGGTGTGGGCGGAGTATGGCAGGGTGGTGTGAGAGGGATGATAGGGTGTGTGGGGAGAGAGCATGACATGATGTGAGAGAGGAATGATTGGGTGTTGTGGGAGAAGTATGGCAGGGTGTGGAGAGGATGATCAGTGTTGTGGGAGGAGTATGGCAGGGTGTGAGAGAGGATGATAGGGTGTGAGGAGAGTTGGCAGGGTGTGAGAGAGAGTATGGCAGGGTGTGGGTGTAGAGTATGGCAGGGTGTGAGAGAGGATGATAGGGTGTGGGAGATAGTTATGGAGGGTGTGGAGAGGATGATAGGGTGTGGGAGAGTATGCAAGGGTGTGTAGAGGATGATGGGTGTGGGAGAAGTATGCGCAGGAGTGTGTGGGGAGGATGATAGGGTGTGGGGAGAGGCATGACATGGTGAGAGAGTGGATGATAGGGGTTGTGTGGGAGGAGTATAGCAGGGTGTGAGGAGAGGATGATAGGGCTTTGTGGCGAGAGTACTGCAGGGTGTGAGAGAGGATGAGAGGGTGTGCGAGAGTTATGGCCAGGGTGTGAGAGAGGATGATGATAGGGTGTGGGAGAGTATGGCAGGGTGGTGAGAGAGGATGATGGGGTGTGGGAGAGTTTGGCAGGGTGTGTGAGTGATGATAGGGTGTGGAGAGTATGGCAGGGGTGTTAGAAGGATGATCTGGGTATGTGGGAGTAGTATGGGCAGGGTGAGAGAGAGGTTGATAGGGTGTGGAGGGTATGGCAGGGTGTGAGAGCAGGATGATAGGGTGTGGTGGAGAGTATGGCAGGGGTGGAGAGAGGAAGATAGGGTGTGGGAGAGCATGACATGGTGTTGAGAGATGGATGATAGGTGTGGGAGAGATATGGCAGGGTGGGAGAAGAGGATTATAGGTAGGGTGTGGAGAGTATGGCAGGGTGTGTGAGTGGATGATAGGTTGTGGCGAGAGTATGGCAGGGGGAGATGAGGTTGATAGGGTGTGGGAGGAGTTAGCGGGTGTGGAGTGAGGATGATAGTGGTGTGGAGGGTATGGGCTCAGGGTGTGAGAGAGGATTGATAGGGTGTGGGAGAGTATGGCAGGGTGTGAGAGGAGGATGATGGGTGTGGGAGATGCAAATGACATGGTGTTGAGAGAGGATGGAATGGGTGTGGGAGAGCATTGACATGTGTGAGAGTGGACTGATAGGTGTGGGAAGAGCATGAAATGGTGTGAGAGGGTTGATACGGCGTGTGGGAGAGTATGGCAGGGTGTGAGGAGGGTTGATAGGGTGTGGAGGAGAGCATGAAATGGTTTGAGGAGAGGATGATAGGGTGTGGGAGGTGTGTATGGCAGGGTGGTTACTGGAGAGAGGATGATAGGGTGTGCGGAGAGCATGTACATGTATGTGAGAGAGGATGATAGGGTGTGGGAGAGTATGGCAGGGATGTGAGAGAGGATGATTGGGTGTGGGAGAGCATGAATGGTGTTGAGAGAGGATGTTGGGTTTGGTGGGAAGGAGAAGTATGGCAGGGTGGGAGAGAGGATGATAGGGTGTATGGTGAGTATGCAGGGTGTTGTGAGAGGATGATAGGGTGTTGGGAGAGTTTGGCAGGGTGTGAGAGAGGTTGATAGGGGTGTGGTGAGAGATGGCAGGGTGTGAGAGAGGGATGATAGGGGTGGGAGAGTATGCAGGGTGGGAGAGGATGATAGCGGTCGTGGGAGGGTATGGCAGTGTTGCTGAGAGAGGATGATAGGGTGTGGGAGAGTATGGCAGGGTGTGAGAGAGGATGATAGGGTGTGGGAGAGCATGACATGGTGTGAGAGAGGATGATAGGGTGTGGGAGAGAGAGCATGACCATGGTGGAGAGAGGATGATTGGGTTGTGGAGAGCATCGACATGGTGTGAGAGAGGAGACTAGGGGGTGGGAGAGTATGGCAGGGTGTGAGAGAGGATGATAGGGTGTGGGAGAGCATGACATGGTGTGAGAGAGGATGATAGGGTGTGGGAGAGTATGGCAGGGTGTGAGAGAGGATGATAGGGTGTGGGAGAGCATGACATGGTGTGAGAGAGGATGATAGGGTGTGGGAGAGTATGGCAGGGTGTGAGAGAGGATGATAGGGTGTGGGAGAGTATGGCAGGGTGTGAGAGAGGATGATAGGGTGTGGGAGAGTATGGCAGGGTGTGAGAGAGGATGATAGGGTGTGGGAGAGTATGGCAGGGTGTGAGAGAGGATGATAGGGTGTGGGAGAGATATGGCAGGGTGAGAGAGAGTATTGCAGGGATTGTGGGAGAGTATGGCAGGGTGTGGGAGAGTATGGCAGGGTGTGGGAGAGTATGGCAGGGTGTGAGAAGGAGACTAATTTACCTCTGCATCTTTACTCAAAGTAATGAAGCTAAGATGAACATTGCACGACGGTGGATTGTGGTGGTGGTGGTGGTGGTGGCTGGTGGTGGTTGGTGGTGGTGGTAGTGGTGGTGGTGGTGGTGGTGATAGTGGTGTGGTGATAGTGGTGGTGTGATGTGTGGTGGTGGTGGTTCCGGTGGTGGTGGTGGTGGTGATAGTGGTGGTGTGTGTGGAAGTGTGGTGGTGGTGGTGGTGGTGGTGGTGGTGTTTGTTGTGATGGTGGGTGATAGTGGTGGTGGCGATAGTGGTGGTGCTGATAGTGGTGGATGGTGACGTGTGGATGGTGGTTGGTGGTGGTGGTAGGTGGTGGTGGTGGTGGTGGTGGTGGGTGGTGGTGGGGGTGGTGGTGGTTTAATAGCCTCTTATATGCTAACTTTTTCTCTCCTACTAGTCTCTTTTACATCTTCATTTCAAACAATCCTGTAACCACAAAACTTCTGTTGAACAAGGCCCCTAACCACTCTATTCTTAAACTACCCCATATATATATATAATATATAATATATATATATTTTATTATATATTATTTTATATATATTTATTTATATATAAATAAATATATTATACCATATATATTTTTTATATATATAATATATAATATTTATATAAATACTATATATATATATATATATATACATATATATGATATATATATATATATATATATATATATATATATGATATATATATTTATATATATATATATATATATATTTGTATATATATATATATATATAGATTATATTATATATTTTTTACAAAAAAACGCGATTCTAAAAGCTTAGAGATCTCCAGTGAATACTAGAAAGGACTGCCCTTCTAGCATCCAGCCTGTTACGGGGTTTTTCGTAACAATTAGTCAGTATCCTTGTCCAATTATCCATTAGAATTCAGTATGATTCAATAGTGCTTCTGGATTACAACTGGTAGGCTACTAACTAGAGAAAATAAAATTTAATAAATTTATTAAGTCTAGAGGTATATTATCAAATTAAATTAAATTAAATTAATCACAGTAATCAAAACAATATCACTTCTCTCGAGTACAATATTATTGTGCTGAAAGCACATATCACATTTATAATTCTTAAGTACCGTCTGGTACATTAACATTTAATAAGATACTACAAATATGTACAAGTCTGTGTATGTGTGTAAGTGCTTTAAGTAGTTTGCTATGTCTCACGACTCGACTAGACTTATACAAGTGACTGACAAAGTCCTCAAATAAACTAAGTTCTTGACCAACTGGCAATCAGAACAGTCTGCTTGAACAATAAAACGACTGATAAGCCGAACAGCAATATAACAAGCAACTGCGACACACAATCAGGAACAAGGAGATAATATAACGACACTAAGTAGGGACCATCTGCAGATCCACCACCAAAGTCACAAAACTCCCATACTACTGAATCTAAGTTCAGCATAAGAAAATCCCCGACTGTGATAATACACAGATACCAGTACAAGTTAGGTCAGAAGCTACAGCTCAGGACCTGAGCTGCTCAGAGTGTCTATGCGACACACAACCTCAGTACAATGTCGAAAATCACTAAGTCTACACAATGTTCTGTGAGCAGAGTTCTACAGAACTAACAAGAATAATGAGACAGACAATCTGTCCAACCACCAAGCGAGTCTAGACCAGACTGAATACTTCAGGCGAGGTGAGGACACCCCCCCCCTCGATCACGTGATAGCTCCGTGGACAGTACTGCCCAGCAACAGAAGCCGGCAGAATAACGAGCAAAGAGCGATAATTACAGTAGTTAGACAATCAAGACTTGAACTGAGCACATAATATGTTACATCCTACCTCACAAAATTTAGCTAAGTCAAATAATAATAATATAAAGCAATATATTTACGATTTAGCTATTATCGCAAATATAAGCAATATAAAATTATATGAAAAGGTGATAATTATATATATACATTATGTTCATAATCATAATATACATTGTAACCCATTCAGGGGTTGCAACACCCCCCCAACACGACAAACGGTCGCACTAGGAGTTGCATTAATGTCTTTCACATTATTACTGATTACTCAGGTAACATTAGTAACAATATAATATAAACATTAATCAGAGTCACTCTTGTGCCAAGCACCTCCATAATTTCACAGCGTCTATACAATAAGATATGCCCCTAGTACTAGAGCAGTACACAGTATCGTATCTCTGCATACTCGTGGTTATGTACATCAGTGTAGAGACAGGATAGCGCAGACAAGGAGGGCATGTTGAGGCTCGATCATAGTAGTGGAGACTGCATTCCACTCTTAAGTAGTGGTTGTGGAATGCTATGCAGTATGGATATCTGAATATGAAACAGCTTAAGGTATGTAGTGAAAGGGGGGTATGCGGCAGGACAGTGTTCCGCCAAGCAGTAACATCGCCCACACGACACTACCCACTCATCACTCAGCTTATGTCTCCTCCTCACACACATCATTACTGTGAATATATAAATATAATAATGAGACATGAGTATACATAGTTAATATGGGCTGGAGGGATTAAGTTACTTTACTGAATTTGACACAGCAAGTAACAAAAGGTATTTGGGCATAAAATTACGTAAATTTTAAATGGGGAAGTGCCCAAATACACGTCAAAATGTTCCAAGGACACCACAAGAGCTAGAGCCTCTTTCTCAATAGTGGCATAATTTTTCTGGTGTCGTTTAAGCTTAGATGAATAGTAACATATAGGATGGAGAATGTCAGTGGATGTTGACTGTTGGAGCACCACAACACCCACTGCATAGCCACTCGCATCTATATGTAAAAAGAGGGGAAGATTGAAATTTGGACTCAACGCTGGAGCAGAGGAAAGCAGATGCTTCATCCTTTTGAACGCGTCTGAACAATCTCTAGTCCAGGTGAACTGAACTTTGCTACTAGTAAACACAGTGAGAAGTGTAGGTGGAGTGTGCGCTGGCTTGCCTGTCACTTGACACACGTGGCAACGTCGCACATGATCAGCTACTGTTTCCTTCATCTTTGGCCAAGTAAAATGTTTTGCCAGTTTACCGAGTATCTTCTTGACACCCAAATGTCCTCCTATGGGACTATTGTGAGCAAAATCAATGGCTTGTTCACGAAATGTAACTGGTAACACTACGAGATGCTTGACTGTGGTGGAAACACTATCAGCTGACAACTTACATGTATTTTTCTCCATCAGTACACCGTTACTATAATAGTAACAATTATCGAGATCATTTGCTTCACTCTCAGTAACTGCTATATCTCTCAGTCTTTCCAGTGACTGATCAACAAACTGATCCTTGATTAAATCATCATGAGTTAGAAATTTAACGTCAGTAGTGTCCTGACTAGGTTTATGACAGGGGGGAGTAGGTGTTAATGACCCTGGGTGCAGAGCGACGCTAAACAACATACTCAAGCCCAAATCATTGTCATCCACTAACTCAACAGGAAACAAGAATGATTGTTGAATCTTTGACATAGCTCTAGTAATTGCGCTGAGAGGAAATAAAATAGGCTTCTCTCTACAAGCTTCAATGGCATAATTATCATCAGTGTTATTATCAATCACAAGTGGTTCTTTACATATACCAGCATGAAGGACATCGTTCCCTATCAACAAATCCACTGACCTGATGGGAAATACACCACTGGATATACCCACTGAAATATAACCAGTATAATAGCTTGTTTCAATGTAAACTTTATGAAGAGGTACTTTTATAACAGCCCCACCATAGGCTTCTAACAATACATCTATCTTGCAATAGGTATTATCAGTTATGGGCAGTACATCTCTTAATAAAGTGAGATAACTGCCAGTGTCTCTGAAAGTAATTATTTCATTTAGATGTGATTCGTCAAATCCTACTTTACCTCTCGAAAAGTAAGGACTCATCGCTGAACGAATCTTTTCGTCAGATACACTTTCTGACGCTAGTCATCTGTTCTGAGTAACATTATCTAAAACAGTAGGATCAGAGGTATTACTAGGATTTTGGTGCCTTTGTTGCTAGGAAGAGGATACGACTTGAGTGGGGGCGCCAGCCACACGACTGTTTCTCGTATCTCTTTCTAACTTATAGCAATACTCTCTAGCATGTCCTTTTCTGTTACAATAGGTACATTTAACTTTTTTCTTCTCAATATCAGATTTCTGTCTAGCCACAGAGACAGATTCAGGATTGTGAGTTTTCCTGGTAAAGGTACGAGAAGTTACAGTAGCAGATACATCAGGCCGACAATGAGCAGCTGATTTAGGTTGCCAACTTCTAGGACAAATTTTAGTTACCTTGTTTCTCTGTGTTTTAGTACGTACAAGTTTTTGAGAAATCTCGTAATTGTCTGCTAATGCTGCAGTTTCCAGAATATCTGAGGTAGTATGATCGATCAGATATTCTTGTATGTCAGCAGACATACAGTTGTTAAACTCATCATGTAGTAACAACTGAACAAGGCTGTCATAGTTGGTACACTTGGCAGATCTATACCACCTCTCAAATGCAACTTTTTTCTCACGAGCAAACTCTACACAAGTTTGATCTTGCCGTCTTTGTAAAGTACGAAATGCACGTTGATAACTTACAGGTAACAAGTTATACGTCTCTAGAATAGTTTGCTTGACAGCGTCATAACTAATGTACTTGGCAAATGGTAAAGCAGCAGTACAAGTTTGAGCTCTTCCTGTCAAAGCTGTGTGCAACAAGGTAGCCCAGTGCTTACGTGGCCAATTCATAGCACGTGCCTGGTTCTCAAACACATCAAAATAGGTGTCTAAGTCACTCTAAAAAAACTTAGGAACCATGGATGCAGCTTTCTGTACATTAAATGTGTCCTGTGATCTATCAGTCTGTTATCTTCCAAGACGAACATTTTCTCTCTGGAAATCTTCTTCGTTCAATTTCCTCTGTGCCTCTATTTGTGCAGTCTGCAACATAATGAGGCCTTCTAACCTCTCAAACTGTTCCTGAGAGATAGGACAAGTGGGTAATGGAGGAGTAATGAAATTAACGTGGTCTGGACGGTCCTTAGGTCGGACACTTCGTCCAGCCGTCTCTAGGGAGTCTAGATCTGGTCTAGGATAAGTAGATACAGGTGTAGCATACACAGTACTTGCGTGAGGCTTAGTCATACTACCAGCTATACTCTGTACTAATGTGTCAGTGAGGGAAGGAGTGAGTGAGAACTGAGCTACACTAGACTCAGACACTAGGCGTAATTACTTCTGCCTTAGTGGCACTTTCTTCTACGTCATCAAATAGTCATAATTCCTAATTGTGACACTAGGCTTTCTGAATCTGAATCATAATCAGACATCTCTGACTGAGCAGGAAACAATATATCTTTAATTAATGCTCTGACAGTTTCTGCGGTGTAATTCCTGTTATACGTCACACCGAGATATTTGGCTACTCGCCAACACGTCTGAAGTTTTAATGTACTCAACTCAGACAAAGTCAGAGTATCAATTAACTGTTTCACTTTGGCATACATCACGAAAATAAATGTACTATGAGAGAGTGATTATGGGAAACTATAATCCTAATAGGAATTTTAGTGTTGGATATCTTAGAGTTAGAACTCATTAACAGTATTTCCATCTCCTTGGATCAAGAGACTCAGTCAGGTACATACATCCACCTGGTATGTTGTACACGACTAAACTCAAAGTCTTCAGATTAGGAAAGTACTCAAAGTGTTTGATCATAGAGTTACTAATATGTCAAACTGGACAATTTCTCCAACACCTTGGATCAAGAGAATCCCGGACAGGCCCCCATTTGTTACAAAAAACGCGATTCTAAAAGCTTAAGAGATCTCCAGTGAATACTAGAAAGGACTGCCCTTCTAGCATCCAGCCTGTTACTGGGTTTTCGTAACAATTAGTTAGTATCCTTGTCCAATTATCCATTAGAATTCAGTATATTTCAATAGTGCTTCAGGATTACAACTGGTAGGCTACTAACTAGAGAAATTAAAATTTAATAAATTTATTAAGTCTAGAGGTATATTATCAAATTAAATTTAAATAAATTAATCACAGTAATCAAAATAATATCACTTCTCTCGAGTACAATATTATTGTGCTGAAAGCACATATCACATTTATAATTCTTAAGTACCGTCTGGTACATTAACATTTAATAAGATATTACAAATATATACAAGTAAGTTTGTGTATGTGTGTAAGTGCTTTAAGTAGTTAGCTATGTCTCACGACTCGACTAGACTTAAACAAGTGACTGACAAAGTCCTCAAATAAACTAAGTTCTTGACCAACTGGCAATCAGAACAGTCTGCTTGAACAATAAAACGACTGATAAGCCGAACAACAATATAACAAGCAACTGCAACACAATCAGGAACAAGGAGATAATATAATGACACTAAGTAGGGACCATCTGCAGATCCACCACCAAAGTCACAAAACTCCCATACTACTGAATCTAAGTTCAGCATAAGAAAATCCCCGACTGTGATAATACACAGATACCAGTACAAGTTAGGTCAGACGCTACAGCTCAGGACCTGAGCTGCTCAGAGTGTCTATGCTACACACAACCTCAGTACAATGTCGAAAATCACCAAGTCTATACAATGTTCTGTGAACAGAGTTCTACAGAACTGACAAGAATAATGAGACAATCTGTCCAACCACCAAGCGAGTCTAGACCAGACTGAATACTTCAGGCGAGGTGAGGACACCCCCCCCCCCCTCGATCACGTGATAGCTCCTTGGACAGCTGCAGCTCAGAAACAGAAGCCAGCAGTCTAACAAGCAAAGAGCGATAATTTACAGTAGTTAGACAATCAAGACTTGAACTGAGCACATAATATGTTAATCCTACCTAACCAAAGGAAGCTAAGTCAAATAACAATATAAAGCAATACATTTACGATTTAGCTATTATCGCAAATACAAGCAATATGAAATAATATGAAAAGGTAATATATATATATATATATATATATATATATATATATATAATATATATATATATATATATATATATATAATATATATATATATATATATATACATATTAATCATTGCAACCCATTCAGGGGTTGCAACATGAGTGGAACTGTCTGCCTAGTAGGGTTATCGAAGCTAAAACCTTGGGTAGTTTCAAATATAGGTTGGAAAAATTCCCTATCACCCAACTCTGAAGATGGTCCAAGGAAAACCCATGGAAAGCAAGAATTACAATTGTGAAGTTATAATGCAGTGAACATCATGGCGTCCGTCAATGTGGAGATCTCCAATGAGATATTTGCAAAAAACGACATGACATAGGTTGTTCTCGGTAAGTCTGACTTGTTCTCGGTTCATCAAGGCTGTTCTTGGTAAATCTAACTTGTTCTCAATAAGCTTGTTCCCGGTTGTTCTCGGTAAATCTAACTTGTTCTCCGTAAATCCAATCTTGTTCTTGGTTGTCCTCGGTTGATCTCGGTTCATCTCGGTTGTTCTCGGTAATTAGTAAGACCCACTTGTTCTCGGTAAATCCAAGCTTGTTCCCGGTTGTTCTCGGTTAATCTCGGTTGTTCTCGGTAATTAGTAGGACCCATGGTAGTGTGGCAGTGTGTCTGTGCTAGGTTATCTTCTACCACAGTGGGAGTAGTAGTGCGGCAGTGTGTCTGTGCTAAGTTATCTTCTACCACAGTGGGAGTGGTAGTGTGGGCAGTGTGTCTGTACTAAGTTAACTTCTACCACAGTGGGGATGGTAGTGTGGCAGTGTGCCTCTGGTAAGTTCTCTTCTACCACAGTGGGGATGGTAGTGTAGGCAGTGTATCTGTGATAAGTTCAATTCTACCACAGTGGAAGTGGTAGTGTGGCAGTGTGTCTTTGCAAAGTTATCTTCTATCGCAGTGGGAGTGGTAGTGTGGGCAGTGTGTCTGCGCTAAGTTCTCTTCTACCACAGTGGGGATGGCAGTAGGCAGTGTGTCTGTGCTAAGTTATCTTCTACCACAGTACTAGTGGTAGTGTGGCAGTGTGTCTGTGCTAAATTATCATCTACCACAGTGGGAATGGTAGTGTTGTCTGTACTAAGTTATTTTTCTACCACAGTGGGAGTAGTAGTGTGGCAGTGTGTCTGCTCTAAGTTATCATCTACCACAAGTGGGGAGTGGTAGTGTGGCAGTGTGTCTCTGCTAAGTTATCTTCTTCTACAGTGGGAGTGGTAGTGTGGGCAGTGTGTCTGTGCTAAGTTATCTTCTACCACAGTGGGAGGGGTTTAGTGTGGCAGTGTGTCTGTGCTAAGTTATCTTCTACCACAGTGGGGATGGTAGTGTGGCAGTGTGTCTGTTCTAAGTTATCTTCTACCACAGTGGAGTAGTAGTGTGGCAGTGTGTCTGTTCTAAGTTATCTTCTACCACACTGGGAGTGGTAGTTTGGGCAGTGTGTCTGTGCTAAGTTATCTTCTACTGCAGTGGAAGTGGTAGTGTGGCAGTGTGTCTGTGCTAAGTTATCTTCTACCACAGTGGGGATGGCAGAAGGTTCAATAGAGAGCTTTTTCTGTATGAACAGGTCCTGCGAGCTAACTTCTGAACACATCATCCCTCACAGGGAGAGGATATTGGACTAGGTGAACCAGCGATGTGTTTGTCTTCACCTTGCAGTCTCTACTGTCAGCATTACAATACAAAAAATATTCATTCACTACCATTGTGCGTGAATGACACTACATATAAACTCTGCACAAGTCGCTCTCGTTTAGCACGTGAGTTCCAGCGGATACACTGAGTACAAACACTGCATGACACTGAAGTTGCATTCATCCCTACTTTTACGAGAAACACTTTTATTTTGTTCAGTAGGCAGGATGCAAACTCAACAACTTTTCACCTAAATTAATGTTTTACAAAGTATACAGCAATTAAGCACTTTCCAGAATAACAGGGAAGCAGGAACGGTATGGTAAGAGACTAACTGCAGAGGAGTCTTCAGTATGCAACTTTTTCACTCCCTGGAACGTGATAAAACTAATTGTGGTGAAACAACTAATTTTACCACTTATAGTCACTGTCTTACTCACCTGTTACAGTAATTGTCTGAGGGTAACTTACCACCTCTAAAATGATATGTCTTAAGAACAAATTACAGTCAGCGTTTATACTGCACTACTACAAAGATTAAGTTTTAAGTATTGAATAGTATTTATGAAGATGACTATAATAACCAGAGATGCAAGAAAATCTCTTAATTATGGCAGGGAAAATTACGAAACATATCTGATCGATTAAGCTTTTAGAAATTAGGAAGAAACAATATGGAAACTAACACTTGGATACTACAAAATTTTGCGAAAGTTTTGGCAACAGTAAGAAAGCTGGTGCACTATTAAGGTGCAGTGGATCAACATGTCGCTTGTGGAGGAGTGATAGCTCAGGCATGGAAGTACAAGGTATTACACAAGTACATCGATACTCTTTTTGGGGTCCAGGTACCGCCTGTAAGGAGTAGTATGTCCTCACACTGTATGGTACTCGCAATAGGCATATGTCAATGGAACGTCTACGAAAATATGGAGGCGATATAAGCTACACCAGAGCCTATTACAGACGCACAGGAGACTGATAACGTAGATACAACACCCTGTCGAAGTTCTACTGATATATGTATGTATGTATATTATATATATATATATTATATATATATATATATATATATATAATTTATATATATATACATTATTTTTTTTATTATCACACTGGCCGATTCCCACCAAGGCAGGGTGGCCCGAAAAAGAAAAACTTTCACCATCATTCACTCCATCACTGTCTTGCCAGAAGGGTGCTTTAAACCATACCCCCGGCCGGGATTGAACCCGCGGTCATAGAGTCTCAAAACTCCAGCCCGTCGCGCTAACCACGCGGGCTGGAGTTTTGAGACTCTATGCCCGCGGGTTCAATCCCGGCCGGGGGTATGGTTTATTTGCAATCGTGTCAATACGATTTCTTAAGTCATGTTATGGGTGCTTTACACTACAGTTTTTAAACTGCAACATTAACACCCCTCCTTCAGAGTGCAGGCACTGTACTTCCCATCTCCAGGACTCAAGTCCGGCCTGCCGGACATACGGTCACATATGTGGCCGCGGCCACGTATGTCCTAGCACCATGAATCACACCCAGTTCCGCTGGGTGCATAGTGTTTGTAGGATTGGTGGTCCAATGGTTAGAGCATCGTGAATTTTGTCTTGCTTCGTACGAGGCGGGCCAGGGTAGCACGGGATCGATCCCCGCCATGCCGCAATTCGTTAATGATTCAAAACTTGTTTCGTGATTTCATATATATATATATATATATATATATATATATATATATATATATATATATATATATATATATTATATATATATATATATATATATATATATATATGTATATATATGTATATATATATATATATATATATATATATATATTATATATATATATATATATATATATATATATATATATATATATATATATAATAACATCACTAGGAGCAGTTACACCTTGTACTCAATATTGAATACTTTCGGCAAGTACTCAAATTTCCACACATAGAGCTGCAGTTCTCCTGGATGTGACCCACAACTGTCGACTAGATGGACAGGGATGATGGAAAATTGGTCCATATGTTTCTCCACGGAAGGGAATCGAACCCACGACTTTATAGTTGCGAGTTGAATGACATCACCCTCTCCACGATACATATTGCGAGTACCACGAAATCTCATGACGTACCACTGATGAATGTAACACCGTGAGACGCTGGATCAAGAAGCACTCACTTTTCCATGCGGTCTGGCAGCAACCACGACTAGATCTTCATGTTAACACCGTATACGAATGTTAACCAGCAATATTAAACACCGTGACTTACGAAATCGTGATAACACAATTGTAAACAAATCAGGGAACCTGTGGGATCTGAGCCCACGATGAGTCTTAAAACTGACAGGCCAGTACTGGCCAAGTGGTTAACGCACTGACCTGTGAGTTTGAGAACTTCCCTGCCATGAGTTCAGTGCCCACCCGTGCCGGGATGTAGATTTTACACCAATAAGTATGTAAATACTATACAATATGTGGTGATGGCATTTTATTGAGATGTTTCGTTCATCTGATCTTTATTAGTTCATTTGGTGTCTTTCCTGGTAGACAAAACTTCTTAATAAAATTAAATAAACGAATATTATGTTTTACTAACATCACGTACCACGGCTGTGTACGACCCGCTACCACGACCTGTACAATGTACGTGTGTGAGTGAAGAGAAGATGGTGAAGAAGTCTATCCATCTAAATTTATGTTATCACATCAGTATAGTGATTATGTGCACACGTATAATGATATGTACATGTACACACGTATAGTGATGTACACATGTACATCAATGATATATAACTGTAGCAATGATGTACACATGAACACATAAATGCACACACGTATGGAGGTGATAAACTCACGAACAGGGACGATGGATTCACGTACAATAATGTACATGTGTACAGTGACGATGTACACAAACAATGATTATGTACAGACGTACAATAATGTACACGTGAACACTGTTGATATACATATGTGCAGTGACACCGTACACCCGTTCATTGTTATTGTGGTCACAGGTAACACACTCAGCAGGTGTTAGTGTTGTCACAGGTAACACACTCAGCAGGTGTTAGTGTTGTTACAGGTAACACACTCAGCAGGTGTTAGTGTTGTCACAGGTAACACACTCAGCAGGTGTTAGTGTTGTCACAGGTAACACACTCAGCAGGTGTTAGTGTTGTTACAGGTAACACACTCAGCAGGTGTTAGTGTTGTCACAGGTAACACACTCAGCAGGTGTTAGTGTTGTCACAGGTAACACACTCAGCAGGTGTTAGTGTTGTTACAGGTAACACACTCAGCAGGTGTTTAGTGTTGTCACAGGTAACACACTCAGCAGGTGTTAGTGTTGTCACAGGTAACACACTCAGCAGGTGTTAGTGTTGTTACAGGTAACACACTCAGCAGGTGTTAGTGTTGTCACAGGTAACACACTCAGCAGGTGTTAGTGTTGTCACAGGTAACACACTCAGCAGGTGTTAGTGTTGTCACAGGTAACACACTCAGCAGGTGTTAGTGTTGTCACAGGTAACACACTCAGCAGGTGTTAGTGTTGTCACAGGTAACACACTCAGCAGGTGTTAGTGTTGTCACAGGTAACACACTCAGCAGGTGTTAGTGTTGTCACAGGTAACACACTCAGCAGGTGTTAGTGTTGTCACAGGTAATACACTCAGCAGGTGTTAGTGTTGTCACAGGTAACACACTCAGCAGGTGTTAGTGTTGTCACAGGTAACACAACTCAGCAGGTGTTAGTGTTGTCACAGATAACACACTCAGCAGGTGTTAGTGTTGTCACAGGTAACACACTCAGCAGGTGTTAGTGTTGTCACAGGTAACACACTCAGCAGGTGTTAGTGTTGTCACAGGTAACACACTCAGCAGGTGTTAGTGTTGTCACAGGTAACACACTCAGCAGGTGTTAGTGTTGTCACAGGTAACACACTCAGCAGGTGTTAGTGTTGTCACAGGTAACACACTCAGCAGGTGTTAGTGTTGTCACAGGTAACACACTCAGCAGGTGTTAGTGTTGTCACAGGTAACACACTCAGCAGGTGTTAGTGTTGTCACAGGTAAACACACTCAGCAGGTGTTAGTGTTTGTCACAGGTAACACACTCAGCAGGTGTTAGTGTTGTCACAGATACACACTAGCGTGTTAAA
>NC_069411.1:13442490-13571306 GCF_026875155.1 Cherax quadricarinatus | reverse complement strand
TTGCAAGCTTGTCCTGCCTCGTGGCTCACTACACCGCTACTTAGTGTTACAAGCTTGTCCTGCCTCGTGGCTCACTACACCCCTGCTCAGTATTGTAAGCTTGTCCTGCCTCGTGGCTCACTACACCGCTACTTAGTGTTACAAGCTTGTCCTGCGTCGTGGCTCACTACACCCCTGCTCAGTGTTGCAAGCTTGTCCTGCGTCGTGGCTCACTACACCCCTGCTCAGTGTTGCAAGCTTGTCCTGCGTCGTGGCTCACTACACCCCTGCCTAGTGTTGCAAGCTTGTCCTGCCTCGTGGCGCACTACACCCCTGCTCAGTGTTGTAAGCTTGTCCTGCCTCGTGGCTCACTACACCCCTGCTCAGTATTGTAAGCTTGTCCTGCCTCGGAGCTCACTACGCCTCTGCTCAATATTGTAAGCTTGTCCTGCCCCGTGGCTTACTACACCCCTGCTCAGTGTTGTAAGCCTGTCCTGCCTCGTGGCTCACTACACCCCTGCTCAGTATTGTAAGCTTGTCCTGCCTCGTGGCTCACTACGCCCCTGCTCAATATTGTAAGCTTCTCTTGCCTCGTGGCTCATTACACCCATGCTCAGTGTTGTAAGCCTGTCCTGCCTCGTGGCTCACTACACCCCTACTCAGTATTGTAAGCTTGTCCTGCCTCGTGGCTCACTACGCCCCTGCTCAATACTGTAAGCTTCTCTTGCCTCGTGGCTCATTACACCCATGCTCAGTATTGTAAGCTTGTCCTGCCCCATGGCTCACTACACCCCTACTCAGTGTTGTAAGCTTGTCCTGCTTCGTGGCTCACTACTCTCCTGCTCAGTGTTGCAAGCTCGTCCTGCTTCGTGGCTCACTACACCACTGCTTAGTGTTGCAAGCTTGTCCTGCCTCGCGGCTCACTACACCCCTGCTCAGTGTTGCAAACTTGTCCTGCCTCGTGGCTCTCTACACCCTTGCTTAGTGTTGCAAGCTTGTCCTGCCTTGTGGCTCACTACACCACTGTTTAGTGTTGTAAGCTTGTCCTGCCTCTTGGCTCACTACACCCGTGCCCTGAGTTTACCTGAGAGGGTTTCTTGAAGACAGCCAGGGGTCTGTTGGTAATCCCCTTTATGTATGCTGGGAGGCAACTGAACAGTCTTGGGCCCCGGACACTTATTGTGTTATCTCTCAGTGTACTCGTGGCGCCCCTGCTTTTCACTGGGGGAATGTTGCATCTCCTGCCGAGTCTTTTGCATTCATAGGGAGTGATTTTCTCTCCAGGTCAGCAATTTCCCCTTCCTTGAAGGGGGAAGTTAGTGTACAGCAGTATTCCAGCCTAGAGAGAATAAGCGATTTGAAGAGAATCATCATTGGCTTGACGTCCCTAGTTTTGAAGGTTCTCATTATCTATCCTATCATTTTCCCAGCAGATGCGGTAGATACATTGTTGTGATCTTTGAAGTCGAGATCCTCTGACATTATCACTCCCAGATCCTTCACATTGTTTTTCCGTTCAATTGTAGGGTTAGAATTTGTCTTAGACACTGATACAGTTTTAATTTCCTCAAGTTTTCCGTATCTGAGCAGTTGATATTTCTCTTCACTGAACTTCATTGTATGGAATGGCCCATTTGAAGATTTGGTTGATGTCCGCTTGGAGTCTTGCGGTGTCTTCGATGGAGGTGTTACAAAAAACGCGATTCTAAAAGCTTAGAGATCTCCAGTGAATACTAGAAAGGACTGCCCTTCTAGCATCCAGCCTGTTACTGGGTTTTCGTAACAAGTAGTCAGCATCCTTGTCCAATTATCCATTAATATTCAGTATTATTCAATAGTGCTTCAGGATTACAACTGGTAGGCTACTAACTAGAGAAATTAAAATTTAATAAATTTATTAATCATTAAGTTGTCTAGAGGTATATTATCAAAATTAAATTAATCACAGCAATCAAAATAAAATCAATCTCTCGAGTTCAATATTATTGTGCTGAAAGCACATATCACATTTATAATTCTTAAGTACCGTCTGGTACATTAACATTTAATAAGATATTACAAATATGTACAAATAAGTTTGTGTATGAGTGTAAGTGCTCTAAGTAGTTCACTATGTCTCACGACTCAGCTAGACTTAAGCAAGTGACTGACAAAGTCCTCAAATAAAATAACTTCTTGACCGACTGGCAACCAGAACAGTCTGCTTGAACAATGAAAAGAATGCTAAGCCCAATAGCCATATAACAAGTGACTGCGACACACAATCAGGATCAAGGAGATAATATAACGACACTAAGTAGGGACCATCAGCAGATCCTCCACAAAAGTTACAAAACTCCCATACTACTGAATCTAAGTTCAGCATAGGAAAAACCCAACTGTGACAATACACAGAAACCAGTACAAAATTAGGTCAGAAGCTATAGCTAAGGACCTGAGATGTTCAGAGTGTCTAAGCCACACACAACCTCAGTACAACGTCGAAAATCACGAAGTCTATACAATGTTCTGTGAACAGAGTTCTACAGAACTAACAAAAATAATGAGACAGACAATCTGTCCAACCACCAAGGGAGTCTCGAGCAGACTGAATACTTCACGAGAGGTGAGGACACCCCCCCCCCCTCGATCACGTGATAGCCCCGTGGACAGCACAGCTCAGAAGCCGGCAGTATAACGAGCGACAAGCGATAATTACAGTAGTTTGACAATCAAGACTTGAACTGAGCACATATGTATATCCTAACAACATAAGTCAAATAACAATATAACAGTCAAATAATAATATAAAGTCATACATTTACGATTTAGCTATTATCGTGCTGTGTATGTTACAGTGCTGGGTGACTTAAGGTGTCCTAGTGCTGTGTATGTTACGGTGCTGGGTGACTTAAGGTGTCCTAGTGCTGTGTATGTTACGGTGCTGGGTGACTTAAGGTGTCCTAGTGCTGTGTATGTTACGGTGCTGGGTGACTTAAGGTATCCTAGTGCTGTGTATGTTACGGTGCTGAGTGAGTTAAGGTGTCCTCGTGCTGTGTATGTTACAGTGCTGGGTGACTTAAGGTGTCCTAGTTCTGTGTATGTTACGGTGCTGGGTAAGTTAAGGTGTCCTCGTGCTGTGTATGTTACGGTGCTGAGTGAGTTAAGGTGTCCTCGTGCTGTGTATGTTACGGTGCTGGGTGACTTAAGGTGTCCTAGTGCTGTGTATGTTACGGTGCTGGGTGACTTAAGGTGTCCTAGTGCTGTGTATGTTACGGTGCTGAGTGAGTTAAGGTGTCCTAGTGCTGTGTATGTTACGGTGCTGGGTGACTTAAGATGTCCTAGTGCTGTGTATGTTACGGTGCTGGGTAAGTTAAGGTGTCCTCGTGCTGTGCATGTTACGGTGCTGGGTGAGTTAATGTGTCCTAGTGCTGTGTATGTTACGGTGCTGGGTGACTTAAGGTGTCCTCGTGCTGTGTATGTTACAGTGATGGGTGACTTAAGGTGTCCTAGTGCTGTGTATGTTACGGTGCTGGGTGACTTAAGGTGTCCTAGTGCTGTGTATGTTACGGTGCTGTGTATGTTACGGTGCTGGGTGACTTAAGGTGTCCTAGTGCTGTGTATGTTACGGTGCTGGGTGACTTAAGGTCTCCTAGTGCTGTGTATGTTACAGTGCTGGGTGACTTAAGGTGTCCTAGTGCTGTGTATGTTACGGTGCTGGGTGACTTAAGGTGTCCTCGTGCTGTGTATGTTACAGTGCTGGGTGACTTAAGGTGTCCTAGTGCTGTGTATGTTACGGTGCTGGGTGACTTAAGGTGTCCTAGTGCTGTGTATGTTACAGTGCTGGGTGACTTAAGGTGTCCTAATGCTGTGTATGTTACAGTGCTGGGTGACTTAAGGTGTCCTAATGCTGTGTATGTTACGGTGCTGGGTGACTTAAGGTGTCCTAGTGCTGTGTATGTTACAGTGCTGGGTGACTTAAGGTGTCCTAATGCTGTGTATGTTACAGTGCTGGGTGACTTAAGGTGTCCTAATGCTGTGTATGTTACGGTGCTGGGTGACTTAAGGTGTCCTAATGCTGTGTATGTTACGGTGCTGAGTGAGTTAAGGTATCCTCGTTCTGTGTATGTTACGGTGCTGGGTGAGTTAAGGTGTCCTAGTGCTGTGTAGGTTACGGTGATACTGAAGGAAATAATGTCGTTAAGATCTGGGATTAGTAATCACTGCTCAGTATTGTAAGCTTGTCCTGCGTCGTGGCTCACTACACCCCTGCTCAGTGTTGCAAGCTTGTCCTGCGTCGTGGCTCACTACACCCCTGCTCAGTGTTGCAAGCTTGTCCTGCGTCGTGGCTCACTACACCCCTGCCTAGTGTTGCAAGCTTGTCCTGCCTCGTGGCTCACTACACCGCTACTTAGTGTTACAAGCTTGTCCTGCCTCGTGGCTCACTACACCCCTGCTCAGTATTGTAAGCTTGTCCTGCCTCGTGGCTCACTACACCGCTACTTAGTGTTACAAGCTTGTCCTGCGTCGTGGCTCACTACACCCCTGCTCAGTGTTGCAAGCTTGTCCTGCGTCGTGGCTCACTACACCCCTGCTCAGTGTTGCAAGCTTGTCCTGCGTCGTGGCTCACTACACCCCTGCCTAGTGTTGCAAGCTTGTCCTGCCTCGTGGCGCACTACACCCCTGCTCAGTGTTGTAAGCTTGTCCTGCCTCGTGGCTCACTACACCCCTGCTCAGTATTGTAAGCTTGTCCTGCCTCGGAGCTCACTACGCCTCTGCTCAATATTGTAAGCTTGTCCTGCCCCGTGGCTTACTACACCCCTGCTCAGTGTTGTAAGCCTGTCCTGCCTCGTGGCTCACTACACCCCTGCTCAGTATTGTAAGCTTGTCCTGCCTCGTGGCTCACTACGCCCCTGCTCAATACTGTAAGCTTCTCTTGCCTCGTGGCTCATTACACCCATGCTCAGTGTTGTAAGCCTGTCCTGCCTCGTGGCTCACTACACCCCTACTCAGTATTGTAAGCTTGTCCTGCCTCGTGGCTCACTACGCCCCTGCTCAATACTGTAAGCTTCTCTTGCCTCGTGGCTCATTACAACCCATGCTCAGTATTGTAAGCTTGTCCTGCCCCATGGCTCACTACACCCCTACTCAGTGTTGTAAGCTTGTCCTGCTTCGTGGCTCACTACTCTCCTGCTCAGTGTTGCAAGCTCGTCCTGCTTCGTGGCTCACTACACCACTGCTTAGTGTTGCAAGCTTGTCCTGCCTCGCGGCTCACTACACCCCTGCTCAGTGTTGCAAACTTGTCCTGCCTCGTGGCTCTCTACACCCTTGCTTAGTGTTGCAAGCTTGTCCTGCCTTGTGGCTCACTACACCACTGTTTAGTGTTGTAAGCTTGTCCTGCCTCTTGGCTCACTACACCCGTGCCCTGAGTTTACCTGAGAGGGTTTCTTGAAGACAGCCAGGGTCTGTTGGTAATCCCCTTTATGTATGCTGGAGGCAACTGAACAGTCTTGGGCCCCGGACACTTATTGTGTTATCTCTCAGTGTACTCGTGGCGCCCCTGCTTTTCACTGGGGGAATGTTGCATCTCCTGCCGAGTCTTTTGCATTCATAGGGAGTGATTTTCTCTCCAGGTCAGCAATTTCCCCTTCCTTGAAGGGGGAAGTTAGTGTACAGCAGTATTCCAGCCTAGAGAGAATAAGCGATTTGAAGAGAATCATCATTGGCTTGACGTCCCTAGTTTTTGAAGGTTCTCATTAATCTATCTATCATTTTCCCAGCAGATGCGGTAGATACATTTGTTGTGATCTTTGAAGTCGAGATCCTCTGACATTATCACTCCCAGATCCTTCACATTGTTTTTCCGTTCAATTGTAGGGTTAGAATTTGTCTTAGACACTGATACAGTTTTAATTTCCTCAAGTTTTCCGTATCTGAGCAGTTGATATTTCTCTTCACTGAACTTCATTGTATGGAATGGCCCATTTGAAGATTTGGTTGATGTCCGCTTGGAGTCTTGCGGTGTCTTCGATGGAGGTGTTACAAAAAACGCGATTCTAAAAGCTTAGAGATCTCCAGTGAATACTAGAAAGGACTGCCCTTCTAGCATCCAGCCTGTTACTGGGTTTTCGTAACAAGTAGTCAGCATCCTTGTCCAATTATCCATTAATATTCAGTATTATTCAATAGTGCTTCAGGATTACAACTGGTAGGCTACTAACTAGAGAAATTAAAATTTAATAAATTTATTAATCATTAAGTTGTCTAGAGGTATATTATCAAATTAAATTAATCACAGCAATCAAAATAAAATCAATCTCTCGAGTTCAATATTATTGTGCTGAAAGCACATATCACATTTATAATTCTTAAGTACCGTCTGGTACATTAACATTTAATAAGATATTACAAATATGTACAAATAAGTTTGTGTATGAGTGTAAGTGCTCTAAGTAGTTCACTATGTCTCACGACTCAGCTAGACTTAAGCAAGTGACTGACAAAGTCCTCAAATAAAATAACTTCTTGACCGACTGGCAACCAGAACAGTCTGCTTGAACAATGAAAAGAATGCTAAGCCCAATAGCCATATAACAAGTGACTGCGACACAATCAGGATCAAGGAGATAATATAACGACACTAAGTAGGGACCATCAGCAGATCCTCCACAAAAGTTACAAAACTCCCATACTACTGAATCTAAGTTCAGCATAGGAAAAACCCAACTGTGACAATACACAGAAACCAGTACAAAATTAGGTCAGAAGCTATAGCTAAGGACCTGAGATGTTCAGAGTGTCTAAGCCACACACAACCTCAGTACAACGTCGAAAATCACGAAGTCTATACAATGTTCTGTGAACAGAGTTCTACAGAACTAACAAGAATAATGAGACAGACAATCTGTCCAACCACCAAGGGAGTCTCGAGCAGACTGAATACTTCACGAGAGGTGAGGACACCCCCCCCCCTCGATCACGTGATAGCCCCGTGGACAGCACAGCTCAGAAGCCGGCAGTATAACGAGCGACAAGCGATAATTACAGTAGTTTGACAATCAAGACTTGAACTGAGCACATATGTATATCCTAACAACATAAGTCAAATAACAATATAACAGTCAAATAATAATATAAAGTCATACATTTACGATTTAGCTATTATCGCAAATATAAGCAATATAAAATTATATGAAAAGATAATATACATTATATATATACATAATAATCATTGTAACCCATTCAGGGGTTGCAATAGGAGGTCACTGCCATGGCAATCCGGGTGTCATCCACAAAGGAAGACACGGAGCTATGGCTGACATCTCTGTCTATATCAGATATGAGGATGAGGAATAGAAAGGGAGCTAGTAATGTGCCTTGTGGAACATAGTTTTTCACCGTAGCTGCCTCAGACTTTACTCTGTTTACCATTATTCTTTGTGTTCTATTTGTCAGGAAGTTACCAACTTTTCCTGCTGTTCTTTTATTGCTGTTACACCATGGTTACTCCTGTCGAAAGCTTTTGCAAAGTCCGTGTATACTACATCTGCATTTTGCTTATTCTCTACAGCATCCAGGACCTTGCCATAGTGATCCAGTAGCTGGGACAGGCAGGAGTGACCTGCTCTAAACCCGTGTTGCCCTGGGTTGTGTAACTGATGGGTATCTAGGTAGTTGGCGATCTTGCTGCTCAGAACCCCTTCAAAGATTTTTATGATATGGGATGTTAGTGCTATCGGTCTGTAGTTCTTTGCAATTTCTTTACTACTACCATGAACCAACACCACTCCCAACAATATTATAATTCTTCCCAACAGCCAGGTTGCACTGAACGTTTCTAAAGTACTTTCACAAGCTAACACCAGAGTCGCCATCGTTTCCAGCACTTCGATAAAGGATCTAACCAGAACAAAATCCAAGGACCACGAACCAGTCAACGCAGGGGTTTACACTATACCCTGTGGAGGCTACAAGAGACCTTGACATCCGCCTCAATGAACACATTTACGCAAGTAGGAACGATAACTTGAACAACGCCTGTGTACAACACCGAAATTCCACCAATCATCTCATGAAGTTCAGGGACGCCCAACTAGTGATCAAAGAAACTAATTTCCGCAGACACAAGTGCCTTGAATCTTCACTAATAGCTGTTTCTAATGTAATTAAACAAAACAAAGGGAGCTTCACCATCTCTGAAGTCTTAGCAAGAATCCTCCTGAAAACAGTAAATCCTGCCATCACATAGTCTCTCCTGTTAATACACTACACAAAGCACATTACAGAGAATGAACATTGAAACAGGCCTTCTCTATCCAGCCTCCAATAGAAATATTTGTCTAACCTATTTTTATGTTTCCCAAGTAATAGCTTTTATATCCTTTTACTCATGTGCAAGTTAATTGTTCTAACATATTGTATTACTATTACTACTACAACTTATATCACTACTACCACTACTACCACTAGTATTGCACCTCACTCTGAGCCTATATATACCCTCTGTGTCCATGTACTGTTGTTAGGTAAGACACATATGCAACAGTTAGGTATCTTTATTATGAAACGTTTCGCCTACACAGTAGGCTTCTTCAGTCAAGTACAGAAAAGTTGATAGAAGCAGAAGATACTTGAAGACGATGTAATCAGTCCATCACCCTTAAAGTTTTGAGGTGGTCAGTCCCTCAGTCTGGAGAAGAGCATTGTCCCATAGTATGAAACAATATTGTTTCATACTATGGGACAATGCTCTTCTCCAGACTGAGGGACTGACCACCTCAAAACTTTAAGGGTGATGGACTGATTACATCGTCTTCAAGTATCTTCTGCTTCTATCAACTTTTCTGTACTTGACTGAAGAAGCCTACTGTGTAGGCGAAACGTTTCATAATAAAGATACCCAACTGTTGCATATGTGTCTTACCTAACAACCTGTCGGTATTTTATACCATTTTAATGTTCTGTCCATGTACTGTTTGTAACGGCTTGACAAAGCTCCTGGAGAGCGAAACGTTGCCACAATAAAATGTTACATTAGTTGCACTTGTGTCTTTTTACAATAATTCAACTGGATTGTCGACCCTTAAATTGGGTAGCGCCTTACTGAACAATGAGTCATACTGGGACTTTAGTATCTCACTCATTTCTTGGCTGTCATCTGTGCTTGTCCCATCTCACCTGAGTAGGGGCCTAATACTGGATGTTGTTTTTCCCTTAGATTTGGCATAAGAGAATAAGTATTTTTTTTTTTCAATTTCCTTTATGGCTTTTAGTTCTTTCTGAAATTGTTTCCTGTAAGATTCCTTCAGCTTAAGTTCGATATTTGCAATTTCATTAACCAGTGCCTCCCTTCGTATTTCAGATATATTGGCCCCTCTCAGCAGCTCTGTGACTCTTCACCTTCGTCTGTATAGGGAGCGTCTTTCTCTTTCTAGTTTATATCTTCTCTTTCTTTTTCTTAATGGAATGCGCCTTGAGCAGATCTCAAGAACCACAGAGTTTATTTTTTCTAGGCGAAGGTTCGGATCTGTGATGTTTAGGATATCTACCCAGCTTGTTTCATTTAGGACATGGTTGACTTGTTTCCATTGTATGTTTTTGCTATTGAAATTTAATTTTGTGAAGACATCCTCATGACTGATCGCATTTTCCTGGTCAGGAGCCCTGTGCATACATGTCTGTACCTCTGTTATGTTGTGATCTATTATGTTGTGATCCTTGATATAGTTATATTACGTATCAGATCGTCGTTGTTAGTGAAGATGAGGTCCAGTGTATTTTCTAGTCTTGTAGGCTCTAATACTTGCTGGTTTATGGTGAATTTGGTGCAGAGATTTAATAGCTCATGTGTATGTGAATTTTCATCAGAGCTGCCTCCTGGGGTGATCTGTGATAAAATATTATATGCTACACTCATCCATTTTAGGTGTCTCAAGTTGAAATCTCTTAGTAACAAGATGTTTTGGAGTAGGAGTTGGGAGATTTTCCAGACAGTGGTCAATTTTCACACGCTGCTGCTGGAAATGCTGGGAAGCTGCATCTCGAGGCTTGTACAGAACCACAATGACAAGGTTTTGGTTTTCAATCTTTACTGCCAAAACTTCAACTACATCATTTGAGGTGTTTAGTAGTTGTGAGAAAATGAGCGACTATGTGATGTACAAACCAACCCCCTTGTTGTCTATTTGGTCTGTCGCATCTGAATAGGTTATAACCTGGTATCCATATTTCGTTGTCAAAATGATCCTTTGTGGGTCTCTGTGATTGCTGCAAACATTGCATTTGAGTCCATGAGCAGTCCCTTGATGTAAGGGATTTTGTTGTTTGTTGAAGGTTTAGACCCTACATGTTAGAAAAGACATATGTAGTTATATTGGTGGCCCTAATATCTGTTGTTCTGAAATGGAGGCCAATGACTGTGCCTCTGCTCCAGAAGTGTTTTCAGTTGGTGTAAGATTGCTGTTATTTCTTGCCAGTCTTTTCTTCCTCCTGGCCCTAAAAAAACTCTTTACATATAGAGGTTATGGCTCCCCTCCTTTGTTTCCCATAGTCTGGCTGGTCTGTCTTCTTGTCCCCTTCAGATGATGCGCCTAGCAGTATGCGTTGTAGCATTTTCATTCATAGAGTGACAAGTGACACATTTCGGTAGTTCTGTTTGCTAGGATTTATTGCAGCTGCGTTCGCTGGTGGTGCATTTTTTTCTGTTTCCCCTCTACCTGCCGCCCCTGTATGGACATCAGTGCTTACACCAGGTTTTGCTGGTAATGTGCCAACTCTATTCCCTGAGGCATCATCCGTTTTGTACCTCTGTAAGTTGAATAGCATTGCCTTTACTTGTTTCATCACCATGGCCAATGTCTCCTTTTGGTTCACTGTCCTCCAGTACAACACTAGCACCTTCAAGAGCACTGTCTTCCAAGATAGCCCCGTCCAACCCTCCCATTTTGTTTTCCCAGCTGTCATACCATGCTGATATGCCTTCCAAGAAGGATCTTTTATTAGTGTTCTTGTCTTTTAATATAGATGTAATTTTCTCATACAGGTGTATCTCGTTTGAACTGACCAAAAAACATTTCTCTGATTTTATATCAGATGTGGTCGCTGGTTTAAAATCCCAGCACTCCCCATGGGGCCATTTACCACAGAGATTGCAAGCAATACAGCCATGCTTTTGTCCGTGACCCATTCTGCAGACTACACAGATATTCATGGTGGTGCTCAGTATTGCAAGCTTGTCCTGTCATGTGGCTCACTGCACCCCTGCTCAGTATTGCAAACTTGTCCTGACTTGCGAGTCACTGCACCCCTGCTCAGTATTGCAAGCTTGTCCTGCCTCGTGGCTCACTACACCCTTGCTCAGTATTGCAAGTTTGTTCTGCCATGTGGCTCACTGCACCCCTGCTCATTATTGCGAGCCTGTCCTTACTTTTGGCTCACTGCACCCCTGCTCAGTATTGCAAGCCTGCCCTGCCTCATGGCTCACTCCTCTGCTAGGTGCAACGACTGTGCAAAACCCGCTACCCACCTCACTTCAAGAACTTAACCTATGATTCTTTCCATAAATAAATTGCTTGAGAGCGAAGTTAATATCCACTGTAGTGAGATAAAATGAACGATAACGGGCAAGCAAGTCTGTTTACTCACAGCTCTCACCAAGTTTGGAGTTGTGAATATTTATAATATATATCCTCCCATACGGCTGAACCCTAGCCCAGATATAATTGGCAGTGTTAAAACCTGTCCCATTGGGTCCGCGTACCCGACAGTTCTCCAGGCTGGAACAGTATCGTGCTGATGTGCCTCTCTGCAACCTTTAAGGGAAGGTGACCTGACGCTGGCCAGGAACTCTTGATTTAAGGACCTGGACCTAACCTGTCCCCTTTCCGAGGATCAGTCCTGAGTGTCCCTTATCCTTTTCCTTCGTCAGACTTTGTATAACCCTTATGGGTTTAACACTTTTCTACGAAGATAAATGTATGTGCGTGGTGGTAAATGTAATGTATTGTTAATGTCGCTAACAACTCCACACTCTTGTTCTAAGTATTCTGAGTCGCAGGTTCTACAATTGACGTTCATAATTTTTTTTAGAGGGGGGGGGGGAGGGCGGGAAAGGGGTAAGGGGTCAGTGACTCCAATGAGAATATGATGAAAGCAATAGACACCTTTTCAGAGAAATGTCTAAGTCATATACACATACACACAAGATGTTGACCTCAGGTGAACTGGTAAGCAATTGTGCACAATATGTCAGCAAAAGAGTTAAGGTACATATTTAGAAACACAATAATTTTAAAACAGATAAGAACAGTTTTCTTCCAGTAGTAACTTGTTTTATTTTTACAGAGACAATCTGGGAGCAGTGCGGCCTTATTTTATATATACTTTAAACAAACATACAAATGATTTGCATTTGATGATTCGAATGATGGGAATGTATATTTTCTTTAATTCCTATCAAGGGAAAACTCCTATGTGGCTGTACATTACTTTAACATATATGGTAACACATACTGCCACCATACACGTATTTGGAATGATACAACACCTTAATAATAACACAATTTAACATAAAAAGGTAATTATTTTACCAAGACAATTCTCAGAGTAACAGGATGAAACTCGAGGAAAAAACATTTTTCACCCGGTGCACGAATCCTCTGAAGCCCCCCATGAAGGTCCATGGTCTCCGCCTGAAGACCATGGACCTCCTGGGGACTACGGACCTCCTGGGGGACCATGGATCGCCAGAGAAGAAACCTTGTTTTACTGGCTCTTAATAAACAATCAGAAGACAAAAAGAGCCCAGAAAATGCTGTTCACTCCCAAAGATGACGACAATTCTGATAGACGTTTCTTTCTAGAGGAAACATTGTTGATATAGCCAGACCGACGTTGCAGAAATAAAGCTCTAATATGGTAGTTATCACATCAAAATCCATACGAGATATCACCAGACCAGGAGACAGTATTCAAAATAAGCAAGTATCGGAGTTTACGCTGTACACTGTGCTGGATGTGAAGGTCAATACAATGGTAAAACTTCACACAGTTTAAAACTCACAGAATTCACAGTAGAAACAACACGTGTACTCCAGCGATATAAACATTCACACCTTATGCCATGGCAAGGTGACAGTCTCAACATCGAGGAAGGAGACAGGACCAGAAAATGGTGTTGAGAAGCAGCGGTTATTATTACACCAAGATCCAGTGAACAGAGACACTCAAGACGCAACCATCACACACGTGAACACACACACACACACACACACACACACACACACGTGAACACACACACACACACACACACGTGAACACACACACACATACACACACACACACACACACACACGTGAACACACACACACACGCAGAGGTATGATAAAGCTCACGGTTCAGAGAGAGTGACCTAGTAGCGATCAGTGAAGAGGCGGGGCCAGGAGCTAGGACTCGACCCCCGCAACCTCAACTAGGTGAGTACACACACACACACACACACACACACACACACACATACACCTCGCATACCCCCTAACCCCCTCCATCCCTCCCTCCCCACCCCCTCTCTCTCTCTCCCCCTCGATTTCTCTCCCCTTTGCTCCCTCCCTCCCTCCCTCCCTCCCTCCCTCCCTCCCTCCCTCTCTTCTCTCTCTCTCTCTCTCTCTCTCTCTCTCTCTCTCTCTCTCTCTCTCTCTCTCTCTCTCTCTCTCTCTCTCTCTCTCTCTCTCTCTCTCTCTCTCTCTCTCTCTACCTTTCTCTATCTCCCTCTCTATCCATCTTTCCCCTCCTTCTACTCTATCTCTCTCTCTTCCTTTCTATCTTTCTCTCTCCACCTCTCGTTCTCTCTATCTCTCTCCTCATACACACCTTCCATTCATCTTCCCATTCCTTCTACCCCTCCCCCCTGGCTTCCCCTCACTTCCCTCCCTTCCCACTCATCATCCCTAGCCTTCTACCTATCATTCTCTCTCCCTCTCTCTCTCTATCCTCTCTCTCTCTCTCTCTCTCTCTCTCTCTCTCTCTCTCTCTCTCTCTCTCTCTCTCTCTCTCTCTCTCTCTCTCTCTCTCTCTCTCTATCCTCTCTCTCTCTATCCCTCTCTCTCTCTCTCTCTCTCTCTCTCTCTCTCTCTCTCTCTCTCTCTCTCTCTCTCTCTCTCTCTCTCTCTCTCTCTCTCTCTCACAAGCTCCTTTCTGTGAAAAAAAAAATGGATAACCTAAGAGGGCAGAGACCCAGGGGTCTGGAGGCCGAACCCAGGAGGGAGGAACCTGGGAGGGAGGAACCTGGGAGGGAGAATTTGGAGTTAGAGCTCACAAAAATGGAGGAAGAGTGGGGAAGAAAGCTAGCAGAGCTAGGCAGGGTAATGGAGAGAGGATAGCTGAAGAGAGTAGGAAGTGGGGACTACAAGTCTTAGCAGCAGAAGATAAGATAAAGTGCTTAGAAGAGGAGCTAAAAAACCTGAAACAGACTAGAGAGGCAAATGACAGTACAGACATGACATCAGGAACTTCTATACGAGTCACAGACGAGGGGGCTGTAGCAGAATCCAGACACAGGTGGAAGGACAAATACACCCTACAGAGACACCCGCAGAAGGACTCCAACCACAACAACCTCGAAGCAACTGAGTAATCTCAACCAAAACCCGCACACTGTTCTCTCTGCCCTCACCCCATCACAAACCCCACCCACACCACAAACCCCCATAGGCCCCCCCAGGGCTCCCACTCCCCCAACCCCAATATTCTCCCAGGTCCACCGGGATAGACAAGAAGCTGAAATTGTGGTACACAAACGCAGATGGAATATCAAATAAATACGAGGAGTGGCATGAAAGAATCAACGAGAAGTCCCCAGACATCGTAGCAGTCACAGAAACGAAACTCACTGAGACAACAATAGATGCAGTCTTCCCACCAGGATATCAGATCCTGAGATAAGATAGAAGGAGCAGAGGGGGAGGAGAGGTTGCACTGCTCATAAAAAACCAATGGAGTTTTGAAGAAATGGAAGGCATGGACGAGATTGGAGAAAGGGACTACATAGGAGGTACAGTTCAATCTGGAGAACATAAGGTAGTAATTGTAGTGATGTATAACCCACCACAGAACTGCAGGAGGCCAAGAGAGGAATACGATGAGAAAAACAGAGCGATGGTTGACACACTGGCTGAGGTGGCACGAAGAGCTCAATTGTGCAGAGCGTTGTTACTGGTTATAGGTGATTTCAACCACAGGGAGACCGACTGGAAAAATCTAGAGCCTTATGGGGGCCCTGAAACATGGAGAGCCAAGATGATGGATGTGGTTCTGGAAAACCTCATGCGTCAACACATCAGGGACACTACCAGAATTAGGAGTACATACAGTGTTGTCATTCATGAGAGGCACCAGATGAACTGACCAAAACAGTGCTTGAGCAGATACGTTGCAACATTGCAGAACTCTTTCTCCTTCGGGAGCCAGATACGGGTCATCGCAAGATTAAGACCCATTCCAGGACTCCGTTCTTGGCGAACATTATACATACATACAACTACACATCGTCATAGCTTCTATGACGGTACTCGGGAGTTTGTTCCATTCATCCACAACTCTATTACCAAACCAGTGCTTTCCTATATCCTTCCTGAATCTGAATTTTTCCAATTTAAAACCAATGCTGCGAGTCCTGTCTGTGCTAGATATTTTTAGCAAGATATTTACATTCTCTTTATTAATTCTTGTTTTCCATTTATACATCTCAGTCATATCCCCCTAATTCTGCACTTTTCTAGAGAGTGCAGATTCAGGGCCCTCAGTCTATCCTCATAGGGAAGATTTCTGATACACGGGATCAACTTTGTCATCCTCCTTTGTATGCTTTCCAGTGTATTTATATCCATTCTGTAATACAGTGACCAAAACTACGCAGCATAATCTAAATGAGGCCTAACCAAGGATATATAGAGTTGAAGAACAACATGAGGACTTCTATTGTTTATACTTCTTGCTATGAAGCCAATGGATTTGTGAGCTCTATTGTGAACACTTGGTTTCAGATTATTGCTAACCATTACTCCTAAATCCTTTTCGCAATCCTTAATATGAAGATCTACATCATATAGTTTTTATGTGGTATGGTTATTTTCCTGCTCAACATTTAGAAATTTGCATTTGTCAATATTAAACTGCATCTGCCACTTCTCCGATCATTGCATCAGTCTATTCAAATCATCCTGGAGTGCTCTAATGTCCTAATTAGAATGAATTGGACGGCCTATTTTTGTGTCATAAGCAAATTTGCTTATGTCGCTATTTATTCCCACATCTATGTCGTTTATGTAAATTGTGAGCAACAAAGGGCCCAACACTGACCCCTGAGGAACACCGCTTGTGACGTGCCCCCATTCTGATTTCTCCCCATTTATGCAAACTCTCTGCTGCCTATTTGTCAACCATGCCTCTACCCAGGAAAAGAATTCTCCTCCTATTCCGTGTGCCTTAAGTTTTCACAACAGTCTCTGTTCTGGAATTCTATTGAATCCCTTACTGAGGTCCATATACACAACATCATATTCAATACCATGATCTACCTCCTCAGATACCTTAGTGAAGAAAGCTTGTAAATTTGTAAGACAGGAATGCCCCTTCGTAAAACCTTGCTGAGATTCATTAATCAGTTTATACTTTTCAAGATGGCTACGAATTGCTTCGGCAATTATCGATTCCATAAATTAACCAACTATGGAGATAAGACTTGTTGGTCTATAGTTCGAAGCTAAGGACCTATCACCTGCCCTGTAAACATGTATTACATTTGCCATTTTCCACTTGTCTGGCACTATGCCAGTTTGTAGTGATATATTGAAAAGATTAGCCAAAGGTATGCTAAGTTTCACTTCGCATTCCTTTAAAACCCTTGCAAACAGTTCAACAGAGCCTTGGGATTTGTTAGGTTTTAATTTCTCTATTTGTCTGAGGACCATGTCACTACCCTAATCGTGCGTAGTTTATTATCGTCCTGTTCTTCATAATTTGTTATTTCTGGAATTTCGCTAGTATCTTCCTGAGTAAAAATGGAGAGGAAGTATGTATTGAAAAGTTCACACATTTCTTTATCACTGAATGCAACATACAGGGTTATGAACTATTCCACACTGATAGGGTCAACAGGAAGGGTGGTGGAGTGGCGATGTATGTCAGGGGTAATTTAAACTGTTGTGTTAGACAGGATGTAAGATTAGAAACATCAGACACAGAATCTGCTTGGCTACGGTTTCTCAAAGGTCGTGAAAAATAAATTTTGTGTGTGATTTATAGACCTCAAATCTTGATAGGAAGTGCGGTAGGCTGCTATGAGACGAAATTCATAAGGCATCTAGATATGAAAATGTTGTGCTAACGGGAGATTTTAAGTTTAGACTAATTGATTGGAACAGTGTGACAGGAAATTTTGAGTCTAGTAACTTTCTTGACACGGTTCAAGACCGCTTTTTAGAACAGTTTGAGACAAAACTAACTAGAGGAAACAATCTGCTTGACTTGGTCTTGCCAACGAAGAATCACTAGTTAATAATCTTGAGGTTAATGATGAACTTGGGGAAAGTGATCACAAATCAATTAGTTTCAATATACATGTATCATGGAATTACCCAGATAACTACAATCAAGTCGCTGTCCCAGATTTTCGCCTGGCCTACTTCATGGGTATGAGAAATTACTTGGGTGGGCAAAATTGGGACGCCCTTGCTATGTGTCAGGTAGGCAGAGTTGGTTGCCAATATGACATATTTCAGAGCATAGTGCTGGCTGCCAAGACGACTTTTGCCCCGAGTAGGGAAATTAGATCTAACAAAAATGATCCCAAATGGATAAACAATAGATTAAAACATCTCATTGGTCAAAAGAGAGAGGTATACATATACATAGGGGTTAAATTCGAGAAGCAAGTTGCTGGACCAGGTGTCCAGCCTGTCGAGGTCTCTTTGAAGTCCTGCCTGATCCTCATCTGATTAATTCTCCTCATTTTCTTCACATCATCAACGAACAGGGACACTTCTGAGTGTGTCCCTTCCATCATGTCATTCACATATACCAAAAATAGCACTGTTCCTAGGACCGACCCCTGTGGGACCCCGCTAGTCACAGGTGCCCACTGTGATACCTCATCACTTATTATGACTCGTTGTTGCCTCCCTGTCAGGTATTCTCTGATCCATTGCAGTGCCCTTCCTGTTATATGCGCCTGATCCTCTAGCTCCTGCTCTAATCTCTCGTGAGGAACTGTGTTAAAGGGCTTCTTGAAGTCCAAAAAAAATGCAATCAACCCACTCCTCTCTCTCGTGTCTTACTTCTGTTACTTTATCATAAAACTGCAGAAGGTCTGTGACACAGGATTTTCCTTCCATGAATCTGTGCTGGTTGGCGTTTATAATCTTGTTCCATTCCAGATGCTCCACCACTCTCCTCCTAATAATCTTCTCCATGACTTTGCATACTATACACGTCAGTGACACTGGTCTATAGTTTAGTGTCTCCTTTTTCAAGAATGGGAACTACATTTTCCGTCTTTCATATTTCAGGTAGTTGCTCAGTTTCGAGGGATGTGTTGAAGATTGTGGTTAGTGGCACACACACAGTGTTTCTGCTCCCTCTCTAAGGACCCACGGGGAGATGTTGCCCGGTCCCATTGCCTTAGAGGTATCAAGGTCTCTTAGCAACTTCTTCACCTCCTCCTCAGTTGTGTGTATGTCATCCAACACTTGTTGGTGTATTCCTTGTTGGTGTTCCCCCTCTCCTCAGTCTTCTCAGAGGCCTTCCTGTCTCCACTGTAAATACTTCCTTTAATCCCCTGTTGAGCTCCTCACAAACCTCTTGATCGTTTGTTGTGAGTTCCCCACTTTTTTCCTCAGCCTGATCACCTGATCTTTGACTGTTGTCTTCCTCCTAAAATGGCTATACGGCAATTTTGGGTCAAACTTGATTTTAGATGCTATGTCGTTTTCATACTGTCGATGGGCCTCCCTCCTTATCTGTGCATACTCTTTTCTGGCTCTTTGACTAATCTTCTTATTTTCCTGGGTCTTTGCCTCATGTACCTTTTCCATTCTCTGGTGCACTTAGTTCTTGCCTCCCTACAGCTTCGGATAAACCAAGAACTCGCTTTGGTCTTCCCATTATTTCTGTTCCTCTTGGGACCAAACCTTTCCTCTGCCTCCTTGCTTTTGTTGTTACGTATTCCATCGTTTTGTTTACTGACTTTCATACCAATTCTCTGTCCCACTGAACCTCCTGCAGGAAGTTCCTCATACCTGTGTAGTGCCCCCTTTTATAGTTTGGCTTTTCCCATTCAGCTCCTGTTACCCTCTCCATTTGTAACTCTACTATATAATCAAAACTCAGAACCACCTGATCACTAGCTCCAAAGGGCCTCTCATATGTGATGTCCTCAATGTCTGAATTGCTTAGGGTGAACACAAGGTCCAGTCTTGCTGGTTCATCCTCCCTGCTCTCTCTGTTAGTGTCCCTGACATGTTGATGCATGAGGTTTGCCAGTACCACAGCTTTCATCTTGGCTCTCCATGTTTCAGAACCCTCATGTGGCTCCAGGCTTTCCCAGTCGATTTCCCTGTGGTTGAAATCACCCATAACCAGTAACTTTGCTCTACTCGAGTGAGCTCTTGTTGGAACCTCAGCCAGTGTGTCCACCATCGCTCTGTTGTTCATTGATTCTTTCATGCCACTCCTCATATTTATTCATTATGCCATCCACATTCGTTTACCAAACCTTTAGCTTCTTTTGTATCACTCTGGTCCTGGGAGAATATTGGGGTTGGGGGAATGGGAGCCCTGAAGGGAGCCTTTGGGGGGGTTGTGGTGTGGGTGGGGTTTGTGATGATGGGGGTGGGGGAAGAGCGCCCATAGGGGGCTGGTGTAGGGGTGAGGTTTGTGATGGGGTGGGGGCAGAGAGAACAGTGTGTGGGTTTTGGTTTAGATTGTTCAGTTGCATTGGGGTTGTCGTGGTTGGAGTCCTTCTGCGGATGTTTCTGGAGGGTGTGTTTGCCCTTCCACCTGGGTCTGGGTCCTGCTCATCTTCATCATTGCCTCTCGTTCCTCCTTTCGTCTTTGTACCCTCTCTTTCACTATTATCCTTTCTGCTTGCGTTCTGTTGTGATTGAGGTACACTCTTTGGTATTCCGGTTTGTCTCTCAGTCGTGCTTTCTCCTGCAGGATCCTGATTCGAGCTGATTCTTCCTTGAAAATTACTTTGACAGACCGTTTCCTTCTACTCGCAAACCACCCAGTTCTGCGAAAATTTGTCACCTGGGTCATGTCACCCTCACCTATTGCTTTCACGATACCTTCAATCGCTTTTTCCTCCTCCTGTTTTCTTTCGTCGTCGGTTCCCCTTCGACATCTTGGAGTCCATAGACAACTGACCTCTCCTTTTCCTCCTCCCAGTGTGTCTTCCTTTGCATCCTCTGAGGTGTTTAAGTTCCTTCCATTGAAACGTTTCTGCCTTCAGTCCCTGCCCTTGTGCTCAGTGAACTGTCTCTCGTGCTCAGCTGTTCCTTGCCACTTCAGTTGGCTGTTAGAGTCTCTGCATATAACATACCTTCATTGTCTTCAGACCTGTCATTTGATCTTAGTGCGCTCCTCGTCTTTTCCTGGGCCCCACGTGGGTCTGATAGGGCCTTCGCATACTACATAGCTCCTTTTCTCGCTACAGTCCCCTTGTCTTGACTGATATAGAAGTTCCTGATGTCGTGTCTATACTGTCATTTCTCTCTCTAATCTTTTTCAGGTTTTTTAATTCCTCTTCTAGGCACTGTATCTTATCTGCTGCTGTGTGTGTGTGTGTGTGTGTGTGTGTGGTGTGTGTGTGTGTGTGTGTGTGTGTGTGTGTTGTGTGTGTGTGAGTGTGTGTGTGTGTGTGTGTGTGTGTGTGTGTGTGTGTGTGTGTGTATGTGAGTGTGTGTGTGTGTGTGTGTGTGTGTGTGTGTGTGTGTATGTGTGTGTGTGTGTGTGTGTGTGTCGTCTGTATGTGTACACATGCAAATGCATATACATACACTCAAAAACATATATAAAACATAGTATGTTGATTTGTGTGTTGGTGAGTGTGTTTGTGTGTGTGTTGGAGTGTTTGTTTATGAATGTGTTGATGAGTGTGTTTGTGTGTGTGTGTTGGAGTGTTTATTTATGAGTGCGTTGGTTTGGATGAGTGTCTTGGTATACTGGAGAGTGTATTGGTAATTTTTTTGTTGAACAGGTTGGCTGGCAACGCGCCAGTCTTAGTAATTCAATGAGGAAAAGACCAAGAATACTTGAAGTCATAAAATGTTGTTGCTCCACGTGTGAGAATTCACTCAAGAAACCTCAGTAAGAACGATAACAGATAATGTTGAGCCAATGGTGATGGACACCTTTATGTACTGCTACTCTCCACAGAGACGCAGGCAGTCATAGCCAAAGTGAAATATCTCATCGACAAAATGATCTTGATTTTTGCAGATTTAAGCTGTTGAGGACACCTTGTAGAGAGTCCCAAAGTCGTCATGACCTTCGTCTCGATAAGTTTAACCACTTGTCTGGTGTCCTGTCCACGCCCTCTGATGCGGTCTGAGCTAGTTTAACTTGAATAAATATCCCCCTTCCCCCACACGTGTCATGACAAAACTCAAGTGGTTAAGATGTTTGCTAATATGTAGCTAATATATACATGTATATATATATATATATATATATATATATATATATATAATATATATATATATATATATATATATATATATATATGGTTATAGGAGAGTGGGGGCAGGAGGAAAGAGGAGTGATTGGTGGAATGATGAAGTAAAGGGTGTGATAAAAGAGAAAAAGGTAGCTTATGAGAGGTTTTTACAAAGCAGAAGTGTTATAAGAAGAGTAGAGTATATGGAAAGTAAAAGAAAGGTGAAGAGAGTGGTGAGAGAGTGCAAAAGGAGAGAAAATGATAAAGTGGGAGAGGCACTGTCAAGAAATTTTAATGAAAATAAGAAAAAATTTTGGAGTGAGTAAAACAAGTTAAGAAAGCCTAGTGAAAGTATGGATTTGTCAGTTAAAAACAGAGTAGGGGAGTTAGTAGATGGGGAGATGGATTATTATTATTATTAAATATTCGCCGGTATTCTCCCGGCCCGGGCCTTTTCCAAGTGGTGGCCCGGCCGGGGAGATGGAGGTATTAGGTAGATGGCGAGAATATTTTGAGGAACTTTTAAATGTTGAGGAAGAAAGGGAGGCGGTAATTTCATGCACTGGCCAGGGAAGTATACCATCTTTTAGGAGTGAAGAAGAGCAGAATGTAAGTGTGGGGGAGGTACGTGAGGCATTACGGAGAATGAAAGGAGGTAAAGCAGCTGGAACTGATGGGATCTTGACAGAAATGTTAAAAGCAGGGGGAGGGATAAGTGTTGGAGTGGTTGGTACTTTTGTTTAATAAATGTATGAAAGAGAGGAAGGTACCTAGGGATTGGCGGAGAGCATGTATAGTACCTTTATATAAAGGGAAGGGGACAAAAGAGATTGTAAAAATTATAGAGGAATAAGTTTACTGAGTATACCAGGTAAAGTGTACGGTAGGGTTATAATTGAAAGAATTAGAGGTACGACAGAATGTAGGATTGCGGATGAGCAAAGAGGTGTCAGAGTGGGTAGGGGATGTGTAGATCAAGTGTTTACATTGAAGCATATATGTGAACAGTATTTAGATAAGGGTAGGGAAGTTTTTATTGCATTTATGGATTTAGAAAAGGCATATGATAGAGTGGATAGGGGAGCAATGTGGCAGATGTTGCAAGTATATGGAATAGGTGGTAAGTTATTAAATGCTGTAAAGAGTTTTTATGAGGATAGTGAGGCTCAGGTTAGGGTGTGTAGAAGAGAGGGAGACTACTTCCCAGTAAAAGTAGGTCTTAGACAGGGATGTGTAATGTCACCATGGTTGTTTAATATATTTATAGAAGGGGTTGTAAAAGAAGTAAATGCTAGGGTGTTCGGGAGACGGGTGGGATTAAATTATGGGGAATCAAATACAAAATGGGAAGTGACACAGTTACTCTTTGCTGATGATACGGTGCTTATGGGAGATTCTAAAGAAAAATTGCAAATGTTAGTTGATGAGTTCGGGAGTGTGTGTAAACGTAGAAAGTTGAAAGTGAACATAGAAAAGAGTAAGGTGATGAGGGTATCAAATGATTTAGATAAAGGAAAATTGGATATCAAATTGGGAAGGAGGAGTATGGAAGAAGTGAATGTTTTCAGATACTTGGGAGTTGACGTGTCGGCGGATGGATTTATGAAGGATGAGGTTAATCACAGAATTGATGAGGGAAAAAAGGTGAGTGGTGCGTTGAGGTATATGTGGAGTCAAAAAATGTTATCTATGGAGGCAAAGAAGGGAATGTATGAAAGTATAGTAGTACCAACACTCTTATATGGGTGTGAAGCTTGGGTTGTAAATGCAGCAGCGAGGAGGCGGTTGGAGGCAGTGGAGATGTCCTGTCTAAGGGCAATGTGTGGTGTAAATATTATGCAGAAAATTCGGAGTGTGGAAATTATGAGAAGGTGTGGAGTTAATAAAAGTATTAGTGAGAGGGCTGAAGAGGGGTTGTTGAGATGGTTTGGTCATTTAGAGAGAATGGATCAAAGTAGAATGACATGGAGAGCATTTAAATCGGTAGGAGAAGGAAGACGGGGTAGGGGTCGTCCGCGAAATGGTTGGAAGGAAGGGGTAAGGGAGGTTTTATGGGCGAGGGGCTTAGACTTCCAGCAGGCATGCATGAGCGTGTTCGATAGGATTGAATGGAGACGAATGGTATTTGGGACCTGACGATCTGTTGGAGTGTGAGCAGGGTAATATTTAGTGAAGGAATTCAGGGAAACCGGTTATTTTTATATAGCCGGACTTAGAGTCCTGGAAATGGGAAGTACAATGCCTGCACTCTAAAGGAGTGGTTTGGAATATTGGCAGTTTGGAGGGATATGTTGTGTATCTTTATACGTATATGCTTCAAAACTGTTGTGTTTCTGAGCACCTCTGCAAAAACAGTGATTATGTGTGTGAGGTGAAAGTGTTGAATGATGATGAAAGTACTTTCTTTTTTGGAATTTTTCTTTCTTTTTTGAATCACCCTGCCTCGGTGGGAGACGGCCGACTTGTTGAAAAAAAAAAAAAAAAAAATATATATATATATAATTATATATATATATATTATATATATATATATATATATATATATATAATATAATATATATATATATATATATATATATATATATATATATATATATATATTATATATATATATATATATATATATATATATATATATATATTATATATATATATATATATATATATATATATATATATATATATATATATATATATATATATATATATCGCCGAATATGTAAAACTGGTCAATTAGCAAGAACTCATTTAAAATTAAGTCCTTTCTAAAATTTTCTCTTATACGTTTAAAGATATATTTTTTCATTAATGTTAATGTAAAAAATTTTAATTTTGCACCAAAAGAATCTTAGAAAACTTACCTAACCTTATTATAACAAGAACAATTTATTTTAGCCTAACCTAACTAAATATATTTTAGATTTGTTTACAATAATTTTTAAAACTAAACAAACACAGAGAAATATATTTTTTTCGTTAGGTTCAGAACGATTTTGGCGAAATTATTGCATACACAAATTTTCGCTTGTCCTATATGGCAAGATGAACGTTGCTATTTAAGCCAAGATCGCAAGTTCTGCCTATTCGGCACGACATATATATGTCGTGCCGAATAGGCAGAATTTGCGATCTTGGCTTAAATAGCAACGCTCATCTTGCCATATAGGACAAGTGAATATTTGTGTATGCAATAATTTCGCCAAAATCATTCTGAAAATTGGGAGCCTTTAATTGAGCTATGTGTAGAAAGAGGTTTGGTAATAAGTAATACATATTTTATGGAAAAGAGGATAAATGAATATACAAGGTATGATGTAGAACATAATGAAAGTAGTTTGTTAGATTATGTATTGGTGGATAAAAGGTTGATGGGTAGGCTCCAGGATGTACACGTTTATAGAGGGGCAACTGATATATCGGATCATTATCTAGTTGTAGCTACAGTTAGAGTAAGAGGTAGATGGGATAAGAGGAAAATGGCAACAACAAGTAAGAGGGAGGTGAAAGTGTATAAACTAAGGGAGGAGGAAGTTCGGGTGAGATATAAGCGACTATTGGCAGAAAGGTGGGCTGGTGCAAAGATGAGTAGTGGGGGGGTTGAAGAGGGTTGGAATAGTTTTAAAAATACAGTATTAGAATGTGGGGCAGAAGTTTGTGGTTATAGGAGGGTGGGTGCAGGAGGAAAAAGGAGTGATTGGTGGAATGATGAAGTAAAGAGTGTGATAAAAGAGAAAAAGTTAGTTTATGAGAGGTTTTTACAAAGCAGAAGTGTTATAAGAAGAGTAGAGTATATGGAGAGTAAAAGAAAGGTGAAGAGAGTGATGAGAGAGTGCAAAAGGAGAGCAGATGATAGAGTGGGAGAGGCACTGTCAAGAAATTTTAATGAAAATAAGAAAAAAAATTGGAGTGAGTTATACAAGTTAAGAAAACCTAGAGAACAATTGATTTATCAGTTAAAAACAGAGTAGGGAAGTTAGTAGATGGGGAGATGAAGGTTTTGGGTAGATGGCGAGAATATTTTGAGGAACTTTTAAATGTCGACGAAGAAAGGGAGGCGGTAATTTCATGCACTGGCCAGGGAGGTATACCATCTTTTAGGAGTGAAGAAGAGCAGAATGTAAGTGTGGGGGAGGTACGTGAGGCATTACGTAGAATGAAAGGGGGTAAAGCAGCTGGAACTGATGGGATCATGACAGAAATGTTAAAAGCAGGGGGAGGGATAAGTGTTGGAGTGGTTGGTACTTTTGTTTAATAAATGTATGAAAGAGGGGAAGGTACCTAGGGATTGGCGGAGAGCATGTATAGTCCCTTTATATAAAGGGAAGGGGGACAAAAGAGATTGTAAAAATTATAGAGGAATAAGTTTACTGAGCATACCAGGAAAAGTGTACGGTAGGGTTATTATTGAAAGAATTAGAGGTACGACAGAAAGTAGAATTGCGGATGAGCAAGGAGGTTTTAGAGTGGGTAGGGAATGTGTAGATCAAGTGTTTACATTGAAGCATATATGTGAGTAGTATTTAGATAAGGGTAGGGAAGTTTTTATTGCATTTATGGATCTAGAAAAGGCATATGATAGAGTGGATAGGGGAGCAATGTGGCAGATGTTGCAAGTGTATGGAATAGGTGGTAAGTTACTAAATGCTGTAAAGAGTTTTTATGAGGATAGTGAGGCTCAGATTAGGGTGTGTAGAAGAGAGGGAGACTACTTCCCGGTAAAAGTAGGTCTTAGACAGGGATGTGTAATGTCACCATGGTTGTTTAATATATTTATAGAAGGGGTTGTAAAAGAAGTAAATGCTAGGGTGTTCGGGAGAGGGATGGAATTAAATTATAGGGAATTAAATACAAAATGGGAAATGACAGTTACTTTTTGCTGATGATACTGTGCTTATGGGAGATTCTAAAGAAAAATTGCAAAGGTTAGTGGACGAATTTGGGAATGTGTGTAAAGGTAGAAAGTTGAAAGTGAACATAGAAAAGAGTAAGGTGATGAGAGTATCAAATGATTTAGATAAAGAAAAATTGGATATCAAATTGGGGAGGAGGAGTATGGAAGAAGTGAATGTTTTCAGATATTTGGGAGTTGACGTGTCAGCGGATGTATTTATGAAGGATAGGTTAATCATAGAATTGATGAAGGAAAAAAGGTGAGTGGTGCATTGAGGTATATGTGGAGGCAAAAAATTTTATCAATGTAGGCAAAGAAGGGAATGTATGAAAGTATAGTAGTACCAACGCTCTTATATGGGTGTGAAGCTTGGGTTGTAAATGCTGTAGCGAGGAGGCAGTTGGAGGCAGTGGAGATGTCCTGTCTAAGGGCAATGTGTGGTGTAAATATTATGCAGAAAATTCGGAGTGTGGAAATTAGGAGAAAGTGTGGAGTTAATAAAAGTATTAGTCATAGGGCTGAAGAGGGTTTATTGAGGTGGTTTGGTCATTTAGAGAGAATGGATCGAAGTAGAATGACATGGAGAGCGTATAAATCTGTAGGGAAGGAAGGCGAGGTAGGGGTCGTCCTCGAAAAGGTCTCGGAGGGAGGGGGTAAAGGAGGTGTTGTGGGCGAGGGGTTTGGACTTCCAGCAAGCGTGCTTGAACATGTTAGATAGGAGTGAATGGAGACGAATGGTATTTGGGACCTGACGATCTGTTGGAGTGTGAGCAGGGTAATATTTAGTGAAGGGATTCAGGGAAACCGGTTATTTTTATATAGCCGGACTTAGAGTCCTGGAAATGGGAAGTACAATGCCTGCTCTCTAAAGGAAGGGTTTGGAATATTGGTAGTTTGGAGGGATATATTGTGTAATTTTTAAAAACGGGGAACTTCAAAAACCTGTTTTTTCGGGGCACCTCTGCAAAAACAGTGATGATTGTGGTGAGGTAAAAGGGGTTAAAAGATAAATGAAAGTATTTTTTTTTTGGGGGATTTTTTTTTCCCCTTTGGGTCACCCTCCCCTCGGGGGAAAACGCCGACTTGTTTTAATATATAAATATTTTTAAAATATATTTTAATATATATATATAATATATATTTTAATAAAAATAATATATATATATTTAATATATAAAACAAATATATATATATAAATATATTTTATTATATAAAATATAAAAAATATATTAAAATATATATATATATATATAAAAATATATATATATAAATAATATATAAAATATATATATAATTTTCCGTGCCGAATTTTAAAACTGGCCCAATTACAAAAACCCCATTTAAAATTAAGCCCTTTTAAAAAAAAATTTCTCTTATACTTTAAAGATATATTTTTTTCTTTAAATTTTAAATGTAAAAAATTTATAATTTTTGCACAAAAAAGGAATTTTAAAAAAAACTTACCAAAACCTTTTTAAATAACAAGCGTAATTTATTTTAGCCAAAAACCCCAAACTAAAAAAATTTTTTAAAAAACTTTTAACAGAAATTTTTAAATCCCTAAAAAAAACACAGTGAAATATTTTTTTTTTTCGTTGGGGTTTAGAATGTTTTTGGGGCGAAATTATTGCATATAAAAATTTTTCATTGCCCTATAGGGAAAAGGGACGTTGCTATTTAAGCCAAGTTTCGAAAATTTCCCTGCCTATTGGGCCGCCAAATAAATAAATATATATATAAAATAAATATATATAATAAAATTATATATATAATATTTAAAATATAAATTTTAATAAAATTTATATATAAAATAATTCCCCGGGGCCAATATGCAAAACTGGTAAAATTAGAAAGGGAACTCATTGGGTTAAAAATGTTTTTGGAAAAAAATTTTTGCATACAAAAATTTTTTCACTTGCCCCCTTTTGGGCAAATAAACCCTTTGCTTTTTAAATTTCCAAAGATCGCAATTTTTCTCCCTTTATTCGGCACGTTTATATATATTTTATATATAAATATTAATATAATATATATATATATATAAAATATATATTATAAAATATCCTAATTTTACTCATGTGTCTTTTTTGTAAACCACTTTGTATCAAAATTATTTAAATTTTTATATCAAAAACTTCAAAAGGTAAATAAGACAACGAAATATCATAACTGTTGCTTCTAACTTTTGTCTGTTACTGATTTCATTTGTTGCAGAATAGGAGAACTTGCGAGTTTGGTTTAAATAGCAACCTCTTCTTCCCCGGGGTAAGGCAACCCGAAAAATAATTTTTGCAAAAATCTTTTAAACCAACAAAAAAAAAATATTTCTTTGTGTCTTTTTTTATTTAAAAATTTGTCAACTTTTTCCCAAAAAACATTTTTTTTGAAAAGGTTAAAGAAGAAAGTGCAAAGGTTTTAAAAAACAAGACTTTGTTTCCCCGAGCTAAGGGGATGTCCTAAAAGGAAGATTTAAAGGGGAAAACGAAACCCGACACCCCTGGGGGACAGGAGAGATAGGGGAAAAAAATATAACGACATTTTAAAAGAAAACATAAGAACATAAAAAAGAAGGAAAAACGCAAAAATGCCCCAAATGACCCCCTTTCGGAGCAGGTGCATGTCTGCCCCCCCGGGTTAACCCAAAGACCAAACCCCCCCCAAATTAAACGAAATGACCCACCAAATCTGGGCAAACCCCCACTCAAGGGGGAGCACGGCACCCGACCCACCCCAAAAAGCTAGTCAGGCCAAATCCCCCACCTACCCACAAAACCCCCTCATTAAATTTTTCCCAACCAAATTTTTAAAACCAAAACAAAGTTTTTTGGGCCGAATAACCCGTAAATCGGGGGTTTTTTTTCCCCTCATCCAAAAACCTTTACCAAACCAGGGGCTTTCCTAAATCCTTCCTGAAACTAAATTTTTCCAACTTGAAACCATTGGGTGCGAGTCCTGTCTTGGGTGGGAAAATTTTTTAGCACGCTATTTACATCCCCTTTTTTTTAAATTTCCCGTTTTTTTCCCTTTTTAACACTTTGATCAATCCCCCCTAATTTTACGCCTTTTTTAGAGAGACAGATTTTAGGGCCCCAGTCTATCCTCATAAGGGGAAAATTTTTTAAAAACATGGGGGTCCTCTTTGTCATACCCCCTGTACTTTTTCCCCAAACATTTTTTAACCATTCCCGTAATACGGTGACCGGAACTGACACATATCCCAAATGAGGGCCCAACCAAGGATAAATAAAATTCAAGAACACCCTGAGGACTTCTATTATTTATACTTCTAGATATGAAGCCAAGAATTCTGTTAGCTTTATTGCGAACACTAATGCACTCTTGTCTTGGTTTTAGATTACTGCTAACCAGAACTCCTAAATCCTTTTCTCATTCAGTAATAATAAGATATACATTATTTAGTTTATATGTGGCATGGTTATTTACCTGTCCGACATTTAGAACTTTGCATTTGTCTATATTAAACTGCATCTGCCACTTCTCCGACCATTGCATCAGTCTATTCAAATCATGAACATCAAAATGGTATACAATACCGACAGGTTGGTAGGTAAGACACATAGGCAACAGTTAGGCAACTTCATTCCGAAACGTTTCGCCTGCACAGTAGGCTTCTTCAGAAGAAGCCTACTGTGTAGGCGAAACGTTTCGGAATAAAGTTGCCTAACTGTTGCCTATGTGTCTTACCTACCTATTTAAATCATCCTGGAGTGCTCTAGTGTCTTCATTAGAATGAATTGGACGGCCTATTTTGGTGTCATCAGCAAATTTGCTTATGTCGCTATTTATTCCCTCATCTATGTCGTTTATGTAAATTGTGAACAACAACGGGCCCAACACTGACCCCTGAGGAACACCGCTTGTGACGTGCCCCCATTCTGATTTCTCCCCATTTATGCAAACTCTCTGCTGCCTATTTGTCAGCCATGCCTCTACCCAGGAAAAAATTTCTCCTCCTATTCCGTGTGCCTTAAGTTTCCTCAATAGCCTCTGATGTGGAACTCTATCGAAAGCCTTACTGAAGTCCATATACACAATATCATATTCATTACCATGATCTACCTCCTCAAACACCTTAATGTAAAAAGTTAGCAAATTCGTAACAGGAACGCCCCTTTGTAAAACCATGTTGAGATTCATTAATCAATCTGTGCCTATCAAGATGGCTACGAATTGCTTCGGCAATTATTGATTCCATAAATTTTCCCACTGTGGAGGTAAGGCTTATTGGTTTATAGTTCGAAGCCAAGGACCGTCACCTGCCTTGTAAATAGGTATTACATTTGCCATTTTCCACTTATCAGCCACTATGCCAGTTTGTAGTGATATGTTAAAAAAATTAGCCAAAGGTAGCTAAGTTCCTCTTTACATCCTTTTAAAAACCCTTCAAAAAAATTCATCGGACCCCGGGGATTTGTTTTAGGTTTTTGTTTCTCTATTTGCTGAGGGCCCGATTTTTTTAAAAAAAAAATTTTTTTTTTTTTTTTTAAAAAAAAAAAAGGGGGGGAAAGGGGGGGGGAAAAAAAATTTTTTTTTAAAATTTAAAAGGAAAAGGTTTAAAAATTTTTTTTTGGGGGAAAAAATTTTTAAAGGGGGGGGGTTTTTTTTTAAAATTTTTCCTTTCCCTTTTTTTTTAAAAAAAAGGCCAAAAGGGGGAAAAAAATTTTTTTTTTTTTTTTTTCCCCTTTTAAAAAAAAAACCCCCCCCCAAAAAAAACCCCCTTTTTGGGGCCCCTTTTTTTCCCCCCCCCGGAAATTTTTCCCATTTTTTTTTTTAAAAAAAACCCCCCCTTTTTTTTTAAACCCTTTCCCCAAATTTTTTCCCTTTTTTTTTCCCCCCCCCCTTTTTTTCCCCCAAAAAATTTTTCCCCAAAAATTTTTTTTAAAAATTTTCCCAAACCTTGGGGGCCCCTTTAAAAATTTAAACCCTTTAAAAAAATTTTTCAAAAAAACCCCAAAAATTTTTTTAAAAATTTTAAAAATTAAAAAAGGGGGGTTTTTTTAAAAGGGGGAAAAAATTTTTTAAAAAGGGGGCCCCCTTTTTTTCCCTTTTAATTAAAATTTTTTTTGGGAAAAAATTAAAAAATTTTTTTCCCCCCCCCTTTTCCCCCAAAAAATTTTTTATTTTTTTTTTTTTTTATTTTTAAAAATTAACCCAAAAAAATTTTTAAAATTTTTTCCCCCCCAAAAAAAATTTTTTAAAAAGGGGGATTTTTTTTTTTTTCCCTTTTAAAAAATTTTTTTTTCCCCCTTTCCCAGTTTTTCCCAAATTTTTTAAAAAACCCTTTTTAAAATTTTTTTTTCCAAAAAAAAAAGGGGGTGGGTTTTAAAATTTCCCTTTTTTTATAATTTTTTTTTTTTTTTTTTTAAAATTTTTTTTTCTTTTTTTTTTGGGCCAAAATTTTTTTTTTTTGGACCGGTTTTAAAAATTTTTTTTTTTTTAATTTTTTTTTTTTTAAAAAAAAAAATTTTTTTTTCCCCCCCTTTTTTTAAAATTTTAAAAAGGGCCCCCCCCGGATTTTAAAAATTTTTTTTTCCCCCCCGGGGTTTTTTTTTTTTCTAAAAAAGGGGGGGGGAAAAAATTTCCCAAAAAGTTTTTAAAAAAAAAAAAACCCCCCCCCCCAAACCCTTTTTTAAAAAATTTTTCCCAAAAAATTTTTGGGGGGTTTTTTTTTTTTTTAAAAAAAAAATTTTTTTTTCCCCAAAAACCCCCTTTTTTTTTTTTCCCTAAATTTTTTCCCAAAAAAAAAATTTTTTTCCCCCCTTTTTTCCCCCAAAAAAAAACCCCCCCCCCCAAAAAAGGGGGTTTTAAAAAACCCCCAAAGGAAAATTTTTCCCCAAAAAAACCCAAAAAAAAACCCAAAAATTTTTTCCTTTTTTTAAAAAAAAATTTTTAAAAAAAATTTTTTTTTCCCCCCCCCCCCCCAAAAATTTTTTGGGGCCCCGGGGGGGGCCCAATTTTGGGTTTTTTTTTGGGGGTTTTTAAAAATTTTTTTTTTCCCCCCCCCCCCCCCGGGGGGGGGTTTTTTCCCTTTTCCAAAAAGGTTTTTTTTTTTTTTTCCAAATAAAAATTTCCCCTTTTTTTTTTGGGGTAATTTTTTTTAAAAAATTTTTTTTTTTTTTAAAAAAACCAAAAAAACCCCTTTTTTTTAAAAAAAATTTTTGGGGAAAACCCCCCCCCCTTATTCCCTTTTTTTGGGTTTTTTGGGAAAATTTTTTTTTAAATTTTTTTAAAAAAATTTTTTTTTTTAAAAAAACCCTTTTAAACCCTTTTTTTCCCCCCCAAAAAAAACCCCCCCTTTCCCCTTAAATTAAATTCCAAAAAAAAACCCCCCCCCCCAAAAAAAACCCAATCCCCCCCCCCAAAAAAAAATTTTAAAAAAGGGGGGGAAAAATTTTCCATTAAAAAATTTTAAAACCCTTTTTTCCCAAAAAAATTTTTTTCCCGGGCAAAAAAATTTTTTCCCCCTTTAAAATTGGGTATTTTTCCCCCCCCCTTTTTCCTTTTTTCCCCCCCCCCTTTTTTCCCCCCCCCAAGAAAAAACCCCCCCAAAAAAAAGGGGCCTTTTTTTTTCCCCAAAATTTCCCCCCCCAAAAAAAAACCCCCTTTTTAAAAACCCCCTTTCCCGGGCCTTTTAAAAAAACCTTTTTTCCCAAATTTTTTTTTTTTCCCCCCTTTTAAAAGGGGGATTTGGGGGCCCCCCCAAACCCCCAAAAAAACCCGTCTTGAGAACAGAGAATCATTTCCTACCTTCACATTTTTCTATTAACTCCCTTTACTTCCCCTTTTTCCTAAACTGTGAACCACTTGCCACTTAAAGTGGGTGCCACTACACTGCTGGGACCATTTCCTCCTGAAGTAGAATCTCCTTCTTTAACACTTTTAAACCCGAATTCTAAAAAACTACAACAAGCCATGGTCCCTTTGGGAACAGGCCCCCCGGGTAACCCCCCCCAAAAGCTTAGGGCAGGGATACCGTACGTGGGCCACTGACCTCAGTGTACGGGGGGGAATTGGGCAAGGTTTGGGCAAGACCCGAGTGTTCCTAAGATGGGGACACAGCAACAAGGGGGCCATTGGAAGTTGAAGACCCCCGGAAACAAAAGGATGTTAGGAAGTAAATTTACGTGGGGGGTCAGGGAAATGGGGTAGTTTGGAACGATTTTATGGAGACAGGGGCCCTTTATAGGTTTTAAAAAAGGTTTGATGACCGCGGAGTGTGACCCAGTAGGGTAGTGGGAAAAGGCGGGCCCGGAGCTGTGAATCGCCCCTTTTCAAAAAACAACTAGGGGAGTTAAAACACACACACACTCACACACACCCACCACCCCAAAACACACACACACACACACACACACACACAACCCCACACACACACACAACAGATGACGACATATAAAATACTGCGTGGAATAGACAAGGGGGGACAAAGACAGGGATGTTCCAGGGGGGGACACAGAAACAAGAGGCCACAATTTTGGGAAATTGAAGGGCCCCAAATGAGTCGAGAGATATTAGGAAAAATTTCTTTAGTCATAGAGTTTTTAAACAGGGGGAAAAGCCAGAAAATTTCGTAGTGGGGGCAGGAAACCCTACACAGTTTTAAAAACGAGGGTTTTTAAAAACCATGGAGCGGGGGGAGGGGAGGGCCCATAGCAACCGGGGAAGAGGGGGCCAGGGGCTAAGAAATCGACCCCTGCCCAAACCCAAATAGGGGGAGTACAAATAGGGGAGTACCCCCACACACACACACTACACACACTACACACACACTACAAAACACACACACACTACAAAACCCTACACACACACAACACAACACACACACACTACCACCCACACTACCCCACACACACACACACACACACACACTACACACACACCACTACACACACACACCATAACACACACACACACACACCCAAAACACACAAACCCCACACTCCACACACACACACACACAAAACACTAAAACACAAAACCCCACTACACACACACACACTACACACACACACACTAAAACACACACACACTACACACACACACTACCACACACACAAAACCCCAACTACACACCAAAAACACCCACACACACACACTACACACACACACTACACACACTACACACCAAAAACTACACACACACACTACACAAAACCCACTACACACACCACTACACACACAAACAAAACACACTTTCACACAAACACTACACACATACACTACACAAAACCCCGCACACACACACTCTACAAAAACACTACACCCCACAACAAAACACTACACCACACTACACACACCAAATACACACACACAAATACACACACTACACACACACACCAAAACACATACACAAAAAATTTTTCCCCTCACACACAAAACAAACCCACCACTACACACCACACAACACACACACACTAAAACACACACACTACACACACACCCTACACACACACTTTTAAATCACACTACACAACACAAACACCACACACTACACACACACACTACACACACACCACTACCCCACCACACCACACACACACTACCACACAAAACACACTACACAAAAACACAAAACACACACACACAAACTACACACACACACTACACACACACACTACACCACACATACACACAAAAACTACGCACACACGCCTTTTCGCACCCCACGCTGCACCACCACGCTGGGACACCACGTCACACACCTACACACGCACACACACAGCACACAACGGGGCACACACACGCGCGCCCCGCCCCACACACACACACACACAAAACTCACACACACACTAAAAACACACACAACACCCCTAGTACACACACACGCACACTAATTTCACACACACACATTAATACTCACACACACTAATCACACACACTAAAAACAAAACACACCCCTAATACACCCCACACACACTAATACACACACACACTACACACAAAACCCCCAAAACCCCCACACACCACCCACACAAACACACACACAACACACACAAAAAAAACACAAACACTCCCCTCTCTTTTCCTCCCTTTTCTTCTCCCTCTCCTCCCCCTTCCCCCCCCCTCCTCCTCCCTCTCCTCCCTCTCCCTCCCCTCTCTCCCTCTCTCTCTCTCTCCCTCCTTTTCCCCCCCTCCTCTCCTCCCTCTCCTCCCCTACTCTCCTCCCCTCTCCTCCCCTCTCTCCCCCCCTCCCCCCTCTCCCCCCTTCTCTCTCCCTCTCTCTCCCCCCTCTCTCTCCCCTCCCTCACTCCCCAAAAAAAATCCTCACCCTCCTCTCTCTCTATAGGGTTCTCCCCTCCCCTCTCTCCATTTCTCTCCCATACCTTTTTCCCCCCCGCCCCCTTTCTCCCCTCTCTCTCTTTTCTCTCCCTCTCCTCTCCCCCCCTTTCTCCCTCTCTTCCCCCTTCTCTCCCCCTCCATTTTTTCCCCTTTTCCCCCCCCTTGGGTCTTATCCCTCACCCCCCATACCTCTCCTCCTCTCCCTCTTTCTACCCTTTTCTCTCTCCCTCCCCCCTCTTTTCTACCCTTTCTCTCTCCTCTCCCCCCCCCTCTTTCTACCCTTTCTCTCTCCCTCTCTCCCTTTTCTACCCTTTCTCTCCCCCCCACACCCCCCCCCCTCCCTAGCCTTCTGTCTGTGGCAAAAAAAAAAAAAAAAAAAAAAAAAAAAAATATGGGGGGGCCTTAAGGAGGGAAAACCAGAGATCGGGTAGACAAACCCCAGGGAGGAAAGACTGGGAGTTAGGCTCCAAAAAAGGGAGGAAGAGGGGGGAAGGAAGATATAAGCTTGGTAAAAAATGGAGGAGGGGAAGCTGAAAGTGCGGAAGGGGAAAGACGGTCTAGCAGCAGAAGCTAGGATCGTGCTTAGAAGAAAAACGCAAACCCTAAACAGATTAGAGAGACAAATGACAATTCAGATGGACATCGGGAAATTCAAAGTCAGGCACAGACAAGGGGATGGTAAGCAACAACGGAGACATGCCGTACACAAAGGCCCCTATCAACCCACGGGGGCCAGGAAAAGACGATAGCACACTGAGACAAACGAAGGTCTGAAGACAATAAAGGGAAAAATCAAAGTCAGGCGCAGAAAAGGGGGATGGTAAGCAAAACGGAGACATCCCTACACAAGGCCCTATCAGACCCATGGGCCAGGAAAAGACGATGAGCCACAAGATCAAGCGACGGGTCCGAAACAATAAAGGTTTTGTTAAATCAAGGATTCTAACGCCAACTGCAGTGAAGGGGAAACAGCGGTCGGGAAAGACATTCACTGAAATAGAATTTCGGATATGACAGGGACTGAAGGCAAAAAAAGTCAATGGAAGGAAATAAATCCCAGGGGGAAGCAATGGGACTCGTGGGAGGGGGAAAAGGGCGAGGTCGTTTTTTGTGTACGGGCTCCAAGAACCCAAGGGGGCCAACTTTGAAGAAATAAAACAGGGGGGAAAAAAAAATGATTGAAGGCATCATGAAAAAAATAGGGGGGGGGAAATATGCCCCCGGTGAAAAATTTTTCAGAGAATTGGGGGGTTTTGGGCGATGGAAGGTAGGGCCCTGTCAATAATTTTCAAGGAAAACAGTTCGAACCAATTCGCAAGAGAAAGCAAGCTGGGGGAAAAAGAGGGACCAAGAGTATCCCTCGACCGCGACAGAACAAAAGAAAAAGGACTTTCACGAAAAAAGGGGACAGAGACGCAAGGAGGAACGAGAAGCAAAGAAAATGAGCAGGACCCAACACAGGAAAAAAGGGGAAACACACCCCACAGATCCCCAAACCAAAAAAACCCACCCGCTTCCCCCAAATGGCAACCTATACTAAACCCCCCTCACTGTTCCCCCCCGCCACCAAACCCCCCCATCACAAAACCTCACCCCCCAACACGTCCCCTTTTGGGGATTCTGACCCCACCCCCATCAAAACAAACCCCACCACACCACCCCCATATAGCCCCCCCAAGGCTCTCGCTCCCCCAAACCCCTATACTTTCTGACCACAATGATAAAAAGAAACTAAAGGGTTTTGGGAAACAACCGGAAGGGAAAAACGAAAAAACATGAGGGTGGAAGAAAAATCAGTGAAAATCCCCCGACTCATAGCACACAGAAACAAAACTCCTGAACAATAACGCACAACTTCCCCAACAGGATATCAATCCTGGGAAAGAAGAAGGAGTAGAGGGGGGGGAGGGGTTGCCGCCTAAAGACACCAATGGGGATTTTAGGAAATGGAAGCAGGACATATTGGAGAAAGAGACTACATTTTAGGTACAATTCAGCTGGGGGAAAAATAAAGAGTCATGGAGTGTGTATAACCCACCACGAACTGCAGGAGGGCCCAAAGAGGGGTACAAGAAAAAAACAGGGTGATGGGGGACACACTGGCTGAGGTGGCAAGAAAGCTCACTCGAGCAGGCAAAGTTACTGGTATGGCATTTCAACCACAGGGGGATCGACTGGGAAACCTGAGCCCCCAAAAAAAAGGGGGCCCGAAACATGGGGAGCCAAAATTGGATGTGGTACTTGAAAACCTCAGCATCAAAATGTCAGGGACACAACCAGAGAGAGAGGGGGGGAGACCAGCAAGACTGGGGCTTGTTTTCACCCTGACAGTTCAGACATTGGGCACACAAAGAAGGCCCCTTGGAGCAGCGATCAGTTTGGTTTCTGAGGGTTTTTTTTTATATATAAAAGTTACAAGTGGGAAAAGGGAACAGGAACTGAAGGGGGCAGGCCAACTAAAAAGGGGGACTACACAGGTAAGAAACTTCCGCAGGGGTTCGTGGACAGAAAAGGAGGAAAAATCTAAACAGATGATGGAAAATGTGGCAACAAAGGCAAAGGGGGCAAGGGAAATTTTTGTTCCCAAGGAAACAGAAATAATAGAAGACCAAAACGAGTCCTGGTTTACCCGAAGGGTAGGGAGGCAAAAACTAAAATTTAACAGAAAAGGAAAAGGTACAGGAGGGATAGGACCCAGGGAAAAAAAGGAATTATAAAGAGCCAGAAAAAGTAGCCAGATAAGGAGGGGGCCCACGCAGTAGAAAACGACAAGCTCGAAATCAAATCGACCCGAAACGCTGTAAAACAACATTAGGAGGAAGACAACTGTCAAGGACCAGGGATAAGGGAGGAAAGAAGGTGGAGAAATCACAAAAAAACGACAAGAGGTAGTGAGGGGCCAAAACAGATTAAGGAAGTATTTAAAAGAGAGACAGGGAAGGGGCTCTGGGGGGACAGACCAGATGGGGACACCAACAAGGAAAAACACCCAAAAAGTTTGGACGACATCCCCAGATAGGAGGAGGTGAAGAAAATGCTAAGGGAATCGATACCTCAAAGGCAATGGGGCCGGGCAACTCTCTCCGTGGGCCTAAGAGGGAGCAGAATGTTGTGCATACCACTTACCACAATCTTCAACAATCCCTGAAACGGGGGAACTACCTGAGGTATGGGACGGCAAATGTAGTTCCCATTTTCAAAAAAAGGAGACAGAAAAGAGGCACAAAACTATAGACCTTGCATTGACATGAAGTATGCAAAAATTTTGGAGAAGATTATCAGGGGGAAGTGGGGGACACCTGGAACGGAAGGGGTAAAAACCAACCAGCAGGAATTCCCCCCGGAAAGGGAAAACCCGGTCCAAAAAAAACCTTTTGGGGTTTTATGATAAAATAACAAAAGTAAGACAAGAGAAGAGGGGTGGGTTGATTGCATCTTCTTTGGGCTGCAAGAAGGCCTTTGACACAGTTCCTCACAAGAGATTAGTGCAGAAGCTAGAGCATCAGGCGCATATAACAGGAAGGGGACTGCAATGGATCAGAGAATACCTGACAGGGAGGCAACAACGAGTCATGGTACGTAAAAGATGTATCACAGTGGGCACCTGTGACGAGCGGGGTCCCACAGGGGTCGATCCTAGACCAGTGCTATTTTTGGTATATGTGAACGACATGACGGGAAGGGTTTAGACTCAGAAGTGTCCCTGTTTGCAGATGATGTGAAGTTAATGAGGAGAATTAAATCTGATGAGGAAACCCGCAGGACTTCAAAGAGACCTGGACAGACTGGACACCTGGTCCAGCAAATGGCTTCTCGAATTTAATCCTGCCAAATGCAAAGTCATGAAGATAGGGGAAGGGCACAGAAGACCACAGACGAGTATAGGCTAGGTGGCCAAAGACTGCAAACCTCACTCAAGAGAAAGATCTTGGGTGAGTATAACACCGAGCATGTCTCCGGAAGCACACATCAATCAGATAACTGCTGCAGCAATGGGCGCCTGGCAAACCTGAGAACAGCATTCCGACACCTTAGTAAGGAATCATTCAAGAACACTGTACACCGTGAATGTCAGGCCCATACTGGAGTATGCAGCACCTGTTTGGAACCCGCACTTGATAAAGCACGTCAAGAAACTAAGAAAGTACAAAGGTTTGCAACAAGGTTAGTTCCAGAGCTAAGGGAATGTCCTATGAAGAAAGATTTAAGGGAAATCGCCTGACGACACTGGAGGACAGGAGGGTCAGGGAGACATGATAACGACATATAAAATACTGCGTGGAATAGACAAGGTGGACAAGGACAGGATGTTCCAGGGGGGACACAGAAACAAGAGGCCACAATTGGAAGTTGAAGACACAAATGAGTCAGAGAGATAGTAGGAAGTATTTCTTCAGTCATAGAGTTGTAAGGCAGTGGAATAGCCTAGAAAATGACGTAGTGGAGGCAGGAACCATACACAGTTTTAAGACGAGGTTTGATAAAGCTCATGGAGCGGGGAGAGAGAGGGCCTAGTAGCAACCGGTGAAGAGGCGGGGCCAGGAGCTAGGACTCGACCCCTGCAACCACAAATAGGTGAGTACAAATAGGTGAGTACACTAATACACACACATACACCTAATACACACATACACCTAATACGCACACATACACCTAATACACACACACATACACCTAATACACACATACACCTAATACACACACACACCTATACCACACACATACACCTAATACACACACAACATACACCTAATACACACACACAAAACACCTAATACACACATACACCTAATACACACACACACCTAAATACACACACACATACACCTAAAACACACACACATACACCTAATACACACACACATACACCTAATACACACACACATAACACCTAATACACACATACACCTAATACACACACACACCTAATACAACCCCAAAACATACACCTAATACACACACACATACACCAATACACACACATATACACCTAATACACACACTAACACTAATACACACACTAACACAATATATATACACACACACACTAATACACACACTAGTGTAACACACACCTAATACACACACACACCTAATACACACACACACCTAATACACACACACACACACACCAATACACACACAACCCCACCCCAATACACACACACACCTAATACACACACACACCTAATACACACACCACAAACACACACACACAAAACACACCCACACACACACACACACACACACACACACACACTAAAGCACACACTAACACACTAAAAACACACACTAACGCACACACAACACACACACTAACACACACTAACACACACACACTAACACACACACACTAGCACACACACACTAGCACACACACACTAACACACACACACACACACCACTAAACACACACACACTAGCACACACACACTAACACACACACTAACACACACACACTAACACACACACACTAGCACACACACACTAACACACACACACTAACACACACAGATGAAAGTGAATTAAGAGGAAAAATTAAAATCAGATGAGGACCAGGCAGGACTTCAAAGAGACCTGGACAGACTGGGCACCTGGTCCAGCAAATGGCTTCTCGAATTTAATCCTGCCAAATGCAAAGTCATGAAGATAGGGGGAAGGGCACAGAAGACCACAGACAGAGTATAGGCTAGGTGGCCAAAGACTGCAAACCTCACTCAAGGAGAAAGATCTGGGGGTTAGTAAAAAACACCGAGCATGTCTCCGGAAGCACACATCAATCAGATAACTGCTGCAGCATATGGGCCCCTGGCAAAAACCCGAGAACAGCATTCCGATACCTTAGTAGGAATCAATCAAGACACTGTACACCGTGTAGTCAGGGCCATACTGGAGTATGCAGCACCTGTTTGGAACCCGCACTTATAAAGCACGTCAAGAAACTAGAGAAAGCACAAAGGTTTGCACAGTTAGTTCCAAACTAAGGGGGAAAGTCCTATGAAGAAAGATTAAGGGAAATCGGCCTGACGACACTGAGGACAGGGGTCAGGGGGGAAAATGATAACGACATATAAAATACTGCGTGGAATAGACAAGGTGGACAAAGACAGGATGTTTCCAGGGAGGGGAACAGAAACAAGAGGGCCACAATTGGAAGTTGAAGACACAAATGAGTCAGAGAGATATTAGGAAGTATTTCTTCAGTCATAGAGTTGTAAGGCAGTGGACTAGCCTAGAAAATGACGTAGTGGAGGCAGGAACCATACACAGTTTTAAGACGAGGTTTGATAAAGCCATGGACGGGAGAGAGAGGGCCCAGTAGCAAGCGGTCAAGAGGCGGGGCCGGAGCTAAGACTCGACCCCCTGCAACCACAAATAGGTGAGTACACTAACACACACACACTAACACACACACTAACACACACACACTAACACACACACACTAACACACACACTCTAACACACACACACACTAAACCACTCACACACCCAGCACACACACCACAACACACACACACACGCCCCACACACACACGCACACAAAACACAACACACACTAACACACCACAACACAACACACACACACCTAATACCACACTAACCACACACACACACACACACACACACACACACACACACACACACACACACACACAAAACACACACAAAACACACACAACACACACACACACACACACTCACTAACACTAACACACACACACACAGTTGGAAGTTGAAGACCCAGATGAGTCAAAGGGATGTTAGGAAGTATTTCTTCAGTCATAGAGTAGTCAGGAAGTGGAATAGCCTAGCAAGTTAGGTAGTGGAGGCAGGAACCATACATAGCTTTAAGATGAGGTAAGATAAAGCTCGTGGAGCAGGGAGAGAGAGGACCTAGTAGCACTCAGTGAAAAGGCGGGGCCAGGAGCTGAGTCTCGACCCCTTCAAAACCCCAATTAGGTGAGTAAAACACACACAAAGCGCACACAAAACACGCATGCACATGCACACAAAACATGCACACACACATGCACACACATGCACACACATGCACACATGGGACACACATGCACACACATGCACACACACGTGCACACACATGCACACACACATGCACACACACAGCACACACACATGCAACACATGCACACACACGCACTCACACACGCACAAAACACACTCACAATGCACACACATGCACACACATGCACACACATGCACACACATTTCACACACACGCACTCACACGACAACACCAACGCCACACACGCACACAAACACAACACGCACACACGCCACACACACACACACACACACACACACACCACACACACACACACACACACACGCAAATCACACCACACCATGCACACGCACACACATGCACACCACACGCACAAACATGCACACACACGCACACACACATGCATGCACATACAACAGGCCAAGTGTCTAATCGACATGTGCCTTGGACCAAATGGTAACTAATCTAACTAACACACACACACACACACACACAGAACACATTCCGACATCTTAATAAGGAATCGGTTTAGGACCCGTACACCGTGTAACGTTAGGCCCCTATTGGAGTATGCGGCACCATTTTTGGGAACCCACACCTAGCCAAGCACGTAAAGAACTAGAGAAAGTGCGAAGGTTTGCAACAAGACAGTCCCAGAGCTAAGAGGTATGTCCTACAGGGAAGGTTTTAAAGGGGGAAACAACCTGACGACACTGGAGGACAGGAGAGATAGGGGGACATGATAATGACATACAAAATACTGAGAGGAATTGACAAGGTGGACAAAGACAGGATGTTTTCCCGAGATTGGACACAGTAACAAGGGACACAGTTGAAGTTGAAGACAGATGAATCACAGGGATGTTAGGAAGTATTTCTTCAACCATAGAGTAGTCAGGGAAATGGAATAGTTTGGGAACGATGTAGTGGAGGCGGATCCATACATAGCTTTAAGCAGAGGGATGATAAAGCTCACGGTTCAGGGAGAGTGGCCTAGTAGCGATCAGTGAAGAGGCGGCCAGGGGCTCGGACCCCGACCCCTGCAACCTCAACTAGGCGAGTACAACTAGGGATACACACAAAACACACACACACACACACATACACACACAAAATAACTAACACACACAACACAACACACACACAAAACCACACACACACACACACACACACACACACACACACACACACACACACACACACACACGCACACACACACATTTTGTAAAAAAAAAATGCAAGGAGGCAGTGGAAAGGTTTTTCCCAAGGGCAACAGTAACAACGGGAAGACCAAACGAGCCCCTGGTTTACCCGACGGTGTAAGGAGGCAAAAAAAAAGTGCAATAGAGCATGGAAAAAAGTACAGAAGGCAGAGAACACAAAGAAAATAGGGAGAACAGTCACAGAGCCAGGAATGAGTACGCACAGGTAAGGAGGGAGCCCCAGGGACAGTATGAAAATGACATAGCATCGAGAATCAAGACTGACCCGAAACTGTTGTATAGCCACATCAGGAGGAAGACAACAGTCAAAGACCAGGTGATCAGATTAAGGACAGAAGGGGGAGAACTCACAAGAAATGATCAGGAGGTATGTGAGGAGCTGAACAGGAGATTTAAGGAAGTTTTTACAGTAGAGACAGGAAGGGCTGTGGGTAGACAGCACAGAAGGGAACATCAAGAGGGAATATACCAACAAGTGTTGGATGACATACGAACAACTGAGGAGGAGGTGAAGAAGCTCCTAAGCGACCTTGACACCTCAAAGGCGATGGGACCGGACAACATCTCCCCATGGGTCCTTAGAGAAGGAGCAGAGATGCTGTGTGTGTCTCTAACCACAATCTTCAACACATCCCTTGAAACTGGGCAACTACCTGAGAAGTGGAAGACAGCTAATGTAGTCCCCATATTTAAGAAAGGAAACAAACGAGGCGCAAAACTACAGACCTGTGTTTCTGACATGTATTGTGTGCAAAGTCATGGAGAAGATAATCAGGAGGAGAGTGGTCGAACACCTGGAACGGAACAAGATTATAAATGAAAACCAACATGGGTTCATGGAAGGCAAATCTTGTATCACAAACCTCGTGGAGTTTTATGACAAGGTAACAGAAGTAAGACACGAGAAAGAGGGGTGGGTAGATTGCGTTTTCCTAGACTGCAGGAAGGCCTTTGACACAGTTCCCCACAAGAGATTAGTGCAGAAGCTGGAGGATCAGGCGCATGTAACATGTACCATGTTACATGCGCCATGTTACATGCGCATGTAACACACACACACACACACACACACAAACACACACACACACACACACACGCACACACGCACACACGCGCACGCGCGCGCAACAAAGCTCATGGAGCAAGAAGAGAGTGGACCTAGTAGCGACCAGCGAGATGGTGGGGTCTGGACCTGTGGATCGACCCCTGCAACCACAATTAGGTGAATACTTTTGAGTACACACGCATATTTTGGTTCAAAAAGTTTAGAATTTCCGCTATCGCTAAAACCTACATATATATTAATATAACTACTCAATGTTGAAAGAGACTGAAAAGTGACAGGTTTGAAATCTTTCCTCTATAAATGTACAAGACAAACATGGAGGGAGCCACCAGGGTGGTACACTGCAACTGAAGACATTCTACATTGTTGATAAATTAAACATATATGCAACACTTCGATACCCAAGTGTTGCTAATGTGTCTAATTTATCAACATTCTACACTGTTTACTGCTCAGTACACAATAAAGACATACAATGAGGTGCATGTCTCTCGGTGTACTGTATATATATTAAGTTTACTTTAGTCTCTACTTTTAGGTTTAAAGTATTCTTGTCTGATGGTGAACAGGTGACTCACGTTATAAGTCTGTAAAGTGACTCCCTGGATATAGTGAACAACTCGCTCCACCAGCTGCTCTGAGTCAGTGACCTTGACCAGATATATAAGGCATCGCGGTCCTCCGCACATCAACTGAGTGCGCCAAGAATTTACTGACCAAATTTTCCAGAAGCAAATTTCGTTTCATAAAGAATATTACTACACAGGACATGAGGGTTACAAGACTACCATTAGCAACGTCATGACTGCTGGATGTACTGAACTATCAGCATCATGACTGCTGGATGTACTGAACTATCAGCATCATGACTGCTGGATGTACTGAACTATCAGCATCATGACTGCTGGATGTACTGAACTATCAGCATCATGACTGCTGGATGTACTGAACTATCAGCATCATGACTGCTGGATGTACTGAACTATCAGCATCATGACTGCTGGATGTACTGAACTATCAGCATCATGACTGCTGGATGTACTGAACTATCAGCATCATGACTGCTGGATGTACTGAACTATCAGCATCATGACTGCTGGATGTACTGAACTATCAGCATCATGACTGCTGATGTACTGAACTATCAGCATCAAACATTTTAAAATAAAATCGAAGTAATTTGTTGGCAAGCCTATCAAGGTTAGAGTTCTTAATGAATATCAATAATATTATGGAAGAAAATTATCACAGAGTAATATTACAAACATTTCAAATAGCAACGATTACAAACTTTTGAAAAGACAGTAAACACATGACAAACACACCAAGCCATTTAACTGAAAGAGGAACTAAAGCTGCAGCAGCTGTGTGAGAAGCTGCTGTTGGTGTCGAGAACAGTTATTACCGATGAAAACCTAAACGAACCTGGACTTTATGAAGTGAATATTTAATTAATATTATTTTCTTTTTTAAGTTTTAGGTTGTGTCTGGTAGACGGTGTTGGTGGCCAGGTGACCAAGTAGAGTCTGACCAGGTATATGGATGCTGCACTTACTAAACTGTGCAATTTTCCCTTATTTTGGTGCTTGAGAATGTGATTGACAAAATGCCACTACTGGGTCTTGTGTTCGCTTTCATTGTGGTATATTTACATATAAATACATCCCGAACTTTTTCGATACATTGGGGAACGTGGTTAATCTTGCTTCTTCGGTCGTTAACAGGTTGAACTATAAGATACTTAAACGTAATTCTCCGTCAGGGTTATACTAGCAGTAGACTCCAGCAGTATAACAAGGTTCCTTCCCGAAATTTCAAAATCCCCGCCTAGGCCTGTTTCTCACAGGCCTCAGTAGGTGGCCCTGTACTGAGTTAGTGTGAAGTGGTGAGTTCTTGCCTCTTCCTCACTGCCTCGACAGCTGCTCCGTGGTCAACACTTCTCCCCATAGTGTTGAAGCTGGCTGTCCTCACCTCTGTTTGCCTAATGAATCCCACAGCCAATAAACCACGGCCTATTCTACGAGAGTTTACACTATCCTACATAACCTCCTAACTCGCCAGCTACCACGCCAATCAAGTAAGGTTTATAAGGTACACAGGTACACATAAGTACACTTATCATACATAGTAACATATATTATTGTAATCACAAACAAGTGGTATTTAATCAAAAACAACACTGCGACTAGCCGAGGATTCGAGCCCACGCTGTTTTAGCCCGCCTCACGGTGAGCGAAAATTCCTTGGGTTAGAGTTATAAAATTTTCGCTCTGTATGAGCGTCATGGAATTTTCGCTCACCATGAGGCGGGCTAAAACAACATAGGTTCGAATCCTCGGCTAGTCGCAGTGTTGTTATTGATAGTAATATATGTGTAAATTACCTAGGATAATTCTCCCGACCAAAAAAAAGTCGAAGGGAAATCACACACAAAGTGTATTATCCCACACCAGCTGCTTGTAAACACCGCCCTGACACCAGCTGCTTGTAAACACCGCCCTGACACCAGCTACTTGTAAACACCGCCCTGACACCAGCTACTTGTAAACACCGCCCTGACACCAGCTGCTTGTAAACACCGCCCTGACACCAGCTGCTTGTAAACACCGCCCTGACACCAGCTACTTGTAAACACCGCCCTGACACCAGCTGCTTGTAAACACCGCCCTGACACCAGCTGCTTGTAAAACACCGCCCTGACACCAGCTACTTGTAAACACCGCCCTGACACCAGCTGCTTGTAAACACCGCCCTGACACCAGCTGCTTGTAAACACCGCCCTGACACCAGCTACTTGTAAACACCGCCCTGACACCAGCTACTTGTAAACACCGCCCTGACACCAGCTGCTTGTAAACACCGCCCTGACACCAGCTGCTTGTAAACACCGCCCTGACACCAGCTGCTTGTAAACACCGCCCTGACCCCAGCTGCTTGTAAACACCCGCCCTGACACCAGCTGCTTGTAAACACCGCCCTGACACCAGCTGCTTGTAAACACCGCCCTGACACCAGCTGCTTGTAAACAACCGCCCTGACACCAGCTGCTTGTAAACACCGCCCTGACACCAGCTGCTTGTAAACACCGCCCTGACACCAGCTGCTTGTAAACACCGCCCTGACACCAGCTACTTGTAAACACCGCCCTGACACCAGCTGCTTGTAAACACCGCCCTGACACCAGCTACTTGTAAACACCGCCCTGACACCAGCTACTTGTAAACACCGCCCTGACACCAGCTGCTTGTAAACACCGCCCTGACACCAGCTGCTTGTAAACACCGCCTGACACCAGCTACTTGTAAACACCGCCCTGACACCAGCTACTTGTAAACACCGCCCTGACACCAGCTGCTTGTAAACACCGCCCTGACACCAGCTGCTTGTAAACACCGCCCTGACACCAGCTACTTGTAAACACCGCCCTGACACCAGCTACTTGTAAACACCGCCCTGACACCAGCTGCTTGTAAACACCGCCTGACACCAGCTACTTGTAAACACCGCCCTGACACCAGCTACTTGTAAACACCGCCCTGACACCAGCTACTTGTAAACACCGCCCTGACACCAGCTGCTTGTAAACACCGCCCTGACACCAGCTGCTTGTAACACCGCCCTGACACCAGCTGCTTGTAAACACCGCCCTGACACCAGCTGCTTGTAACACCGCCCTAACCAGCTGCTTGTAAACACCGCCCTGACACCAGCTGCTTGATAAACACCGCCCTGGCACCAGCTGCTTGTAAACACCGCCTGACACCAGTGCTTGTAAACACCGCCCTGACACCAGCTGCTTGTAAACACCGCCCTGACACCAGCTGCTTGTAAACACCGCCCTGACACCAGCTGCTTGTAAACACCGCCCTGACACCAGCTGCTTGTAAACACCGCCCTACACCAGCTGCTTGTAAACACCGCCCTGACACCAGCTGCTTGTAAACACCGCCCTGACACCAGCTGCTTGTAAACACCGCCCTGACACCAGCTACTTGTAAACACCGCCCGACACCAGCTGCTTGTAAACACCGCCCTGACACCAGCTGCTTGTAAACACCGCCCTGACACCAGCTGCTTGTAAACACCGCCCTACACCAGCTACTTGTAAACACCGCCCTGACACCAGCTACTTGTAAACACCGCCCTGACACCAGCTATTGTAAACACCGCCCTGACCCCAGCTACTTGTAAAACCCGCCCTGACACCAGCTACTTGTAAACACCGCCCTGACACCAGCTACTTGTAAACACGCCCTGACACCAGCTATTTGTAAACACCCCCTGACACCAGCTACTTGTAAACACCGCCCTGACACCAGCTACTTGTAAACACCGCCCTGAAAACCAGCTACTTGTAAACACCGCCCTGACACCAGCTACTTGTAAACACCGCCCGGACACCAGCTACTTGTAAACACCGCCCTGACACCAGCTACTTGTAAACACCGCCCTGACACCAGCTACTTGTAAACACCGCCCGGACACCAGCTACTTGTAAACACCGCCTACACCAGCTGTCTTCCCCAGAGCCATTTCAATACCTTGAAAACCCTACATTCTGAGCACAGAATAAGAACTTATGCAAGTTAAGGTTCACATATGCAAACAGATAAGAGAGCGAGGCGACACGTAACAGTTATTCCAACAAATTTAAAAGTTATGTCGGTGGGAAATAATTATGGCTCCTTGGATTAGTTTTCTCGGCGTTGTGTCGCTTGGGGAATATTTACAAGAGGTGAAAACGGAAATTTCGGAACAGAATGTAGAATAGGGATTCTCAACTTTTCCTCCATCATCAACCCCTTCAACTTGATGTATTTCTCCATTTACCTCCTTATTTCCATACAAAAATATTATCTTCATCATAAAGGGACAGAAAAACAAGAAGGTCGGAAAAAAAAAATTATTCAGGTTTTGCAGAAAAATATTTACCGCTTGACATGTCATTTTTGACCCCCAAGAGGGGGGGGGGGTAGGTTATGAGTTGTGTAGGTTGTGAGTTGTGTAGGCTGTGAATTGTTTAGGTTGTGAGTTGTGTAGGTTGTGAGGTGTGTAGGCTGTGAATTTTTTAGGTTGTGAGTTGTGTAGGTTGTGAGGTGTGTAGGCTGTGAATTGTTTAGGTTGAGAGTTGTGTAGGTTGTGAGGTGTGTAGGCTGTGAATTGTTTAGGTTATGAGTTGTGTAGGTTTGTGAGTTATGTGTGATATGTAGGCTCTTGAGTAGGGTGTGAGTTGTGTAGGTTGTGAGTTGCGTAGGCTGTGAATTGTTTAGGTTGTGAGTTGTGTGTGATGTGTAGGCTGTCAGTTGTGTGGGCTGTGAGTTGTGTAGGTTGTGAGTTGTGTAGGTTGTGAGGTGTGTAGGTTGTGAGTTGTGTTGTTGTGAGTTGTGTAGGTTGTGAGGTGTGTAGGTTGTGAGTTGTGTAGGTTGTGAGTTATGTGTGATATGTAGGCTCTTGAGTAGGGCGTGAGTTGTGTAGGTTGTGAGTTGCGTAGGCTGTGAATTGTTTAGGTTGTGAGTTGTGTGTGATGTGTAGGTTGTGAGTTGTGTGTGATGTGTAGGTTGTGAGTTGTGTGTGATGTGTAGGTTGTGAGTTGTGTAGGCTGTGAGTTGTGTAGGTTGTGTGTTGTGTAGGTTATGAGTTGTGTAGGTTGTGAGGTGTGTAGGTTGTGAGTTGTGTAGGCTGTGAGTTGTGTAGGTTGTGTGTTGTGTAGGTTATGAGTTGTGTAGGTTGTGAGGTGTGTAGGTTGTGAGTTGTGTAGGTTGTGAGTTGTGTAGGTTCTGAGATGTGTAGGTTGTGAGGTGTGTAGGTTGTGAGTTGTGTAGGTTGTGAGATGTGTAGGTTGTGAGTTATGTAGGTTGTGAGTTGTGTAGGCTGCGAGTTGTGTATGTTGTGAGTAAGCTGTGATGCGTAAATTGTAAGATGTGTAGATTATAAGTTGTGTGTAATGTGAAGGTTGTAAATTGAGTAAGTTGTTAGTTGTGTAGTTTGTGAGTTGTGTGTCATGTGTAGGATGTGAGTTGTGTAGGTTGTTAGTTGCTTTGGTTGTGAGTTTGTGTAGGTTTTTAGTAGTGTAGTTTGTGAGTTGTGCAGGTTGTTAATTGTGTAGGTTGTGAGTTTGTAGGTGAGTTGTGTGTTATGTGTAGGCTGTGAGTTCTGTAGGTTGTTAGTTGCGTTGGTTGTGAGTTATGTAGGTTATTAGTAGTGTAGTTAGTGAGTTGTGTAGGTTATTAATTGTGTAGGCTGTGAAGGTTGTGAGTTTGTAGGAGGTGAGTTGTTGTGTGATGCGTAGGTTATAAGTTGTGTGTGATGTGTAGTTATAAGTTGTGTGTGATGTGTAGGTTATAAATTATGTGTGTGCTGTAGGTTATAAGTTGTGTGTGATGTGTAGGTTATAAATTATGTGTGATGTGTAGGTTATAAGTTGTGTGTGATTGTGTAGGTTATAAGTTGTGTGTGATATGAAGGTTGTGAGTTGTGTAGATTATAAGTTGTGTGTGATATGTAGGTTATAAGTTGTGTGCGATGTGAAGGTTGTGAGTGTAGTAGGTTATATGTTGTGTGTGATGTGAAGGTTGTGAGTGTAGTAGGTTATAAGTTGTGTGTGATGTGAAGGTTGTGAGTTGTGTAGATTATAAGTTGAGTGTGATATGTAGGTTATAAGTTGTGTGTGATGTGAAGGTTGTGAGTGTAGTAGGTTAATGTTGTGTGTGATGTGTAGGTTATAAGTTGTGTAGGTTATAAGTTGTGTAGGTTATAAGTTGTGTGTGATGTGTAGGTTATAAGTTGTGTAGGTTATAAGTTGTGTGTGATGTGTAGGTTATAAGTTGTGTAGGTTATAAGTTGTGTGTGATGTGTAGGTTATAAGTTGTGTAGGTTATAAGTTGTGTGTGTGTGTGTGTGTGTGTGTGTGTGTGTGTGTGTGTACTCACCTAGTTGTACTCACCTAGTTGTACTCACCTAGTTGAGGTTGCAGGGGTCGAGTCCAAGCTCCTGGTCCCGCCTCTTCACTGGTCGCTACTAGGTCACTCTCCCTGAACCAAGAGCTTTATCGTACGTCTGCTTAAAGCTATGTATGGATCCTGCCTCCACTACATCGCTTCCCAAACTATTCCACTTCCTGACTACTCTGTGACTGAAGAAATATTTCCTAACATGCTTGTGATTCATCTGTGTCTTCACCTTTCAACTGTGTCCCCGTGTTGTTGTGTCCAGTCTCTGGAACATCCTGTCTTTGTCCACCTTGTCAATTCCTCTCAGTATTTTGTAAGTGGTTATCATGTCCCCCCTATCTCTCCTGTCCTCCAGTGTCGTCAGGTTGATTTCCCTTAACCTTTCCTCGTAGGACATACCTCTTAGCTCTGGGATTAGTTTTGTTGCAAACCTTTGCACTTTCTCTAGTTTCTTTACATGCTTGGCTAGGTGTGGGTTCCAAACTGGTGCCGCATACTCCAGTATGCGCCCAACGTACACGGTGTACAGGGTCTTGAACGATTCCTTATTAAGATGTCGGAATGCTGTTCTGAGGTTTGCTAGGCGCCCATATGCTGCAGCAGTTATTTGGTTGATGTGCGCTTCAGGAGATGTGCCTGGTGTTATACTCACCCCAAGGTCTTTTTCCTTGAGTGAGGTTTGTAGTCTCTGTTTGTGTGTGTGTGTATGTGTGTGTGTGTGTGTGTGTGTGTGTGTGTGTGTGTGTGTGTGTGTGTGTTTGTGTGTGTGTGTATGTGTGTGTGTGTGTATGTGTGTGTGTGTGTGTGTGTGTGTTGTGTAGGGTAGGCTGTGAGTTGTGTATTATGGGAAATATGTAGGTTGTGAGTTGTGTGTGTTATGTAAGTTGTGAGTGCTATGTAGACGTGAGTTCTGTGTGTTATGTAGGTTGTGAGTGTTGTGTAGGGTTGTGAGTTGTGTGTTATTTAGGTGTGAATGTTGTGTAGGTTGTGAGTGTTGTGTAGGTTGTGAGTTGTGTGTTATTTAGGTTTTGAGTGTTGTGTATGCTGTGAGCTGTGTGTTATGTAGGTTGTGAGTGTTGTGTAGGTTGTGAGCGTTGTGTAGGTTGTGAGTTCAATTCAAATTCAAATTCAAATTCAAAGTTTATTCTCTATAAAGATTACAATGTTGAATTTACAGAATTTGGTTGTTGTGTGGTTTACATGTAGTTAAATAATGATTACAGAGTGTACCACTAGAACGCCTAGCATGGCTAGGCATTTCGGGCAGACTTAGTTTAATTCTTTATTTTAAAATATTACAATTATGAGGTAAGTTGGTCATTATGGCTAAGTGACTAAATACTAGTTTGTGAGTTTAGCAATGTGAATGCTTTTATTTTGGCACAGTACATAGTTTCAGTATTGGAGTATCATAGGATTCATTATTTTAAGATTGAGATTAATATTTCTGTTTATGTTCAAATGGGTGAGTGAGTGTAAGTGTGAACCCACCAGGTGGTATTCGTGTAGTTAGTTGATGGGGTTTATCAGGGAGATAAGATGTTTTCTAATGGTAGTTTTGAAGGTGAGAATGTGTCTGCAGTTCTAGAGTTCTCAGGTAGGATGTTCCAGATTTTAGGGCCTTTGACATACATTGAATTTTTTGTAAAGGTTTATGTCGGACATGGGGAATGTCGTAGAGATGTTTGTGTCTGGTGTTATGCCTGTGGGTTCTGTCACAACTATCAAGAAAGCGTTTTAGGTCAAGGTTGATATTGGAGTTTAAGGTCCTGTAGATGTAGATTGCACAGTAGTAAGTGTGGATGTACTGAACAGGGAGTAAGTTTAGATCTATGAAGAGTGGGGGGGGGGGTGTTGCCAGGGATGGGATTTAGTGATTATTCTTACTGCAGCTTTTTGTTGGGTTATTATTGGCTTTAGGTGTGTTGTGCTGCACTTGATCCCAAGCACAAATAGCATAGGTGAGGTATGGATAAATAAGTGAGTGGTATAGTGTGAGAAGGGCATTTTGCGGCACGTAGTATCGTATCTTGGAGAGGATCCCAACTGTTTTGGATACTTTTTGGTTATGTGTTGGATATGGGTGCTGAAATTCAGGTTGTTGTCAAGGTATAGGCCTAGGAATTTGCCCTCATTATGTCTGGTAATTAGAGTGTTGTCGATCTTAATGTTAATTTGTGCATCTCCTGCTCTGCTACCAAACATAATATAGTAGGTTTTGTCAGTGTTAAGCGTAAGTTTATTGGCTGTCATCCAAGTCGATATTTTGATCGCTCCTCGTTAACAATGGTGTTGAGGGTGGCAAGATTAGGGTGAGAGATGACATAAGTCGTGTCGTCAGCAAAGAGAATGGGTTTTCAGGTGTTGAGATACGTTTGGAAGATCATTGATGTATATGAGGAAGAGCAGGGGACCAGGACACTTCCCTGCGGAACTCCAGTATCAAGTGGCCGTGTTGTTGATGCTGTGTCTTTAATGGTAACTTACTGATACCATTAGTAAGGTAAGATTTGAAATAAGCAAGCGCATGGCCTCTTATACCGTAATGGTCAAGTTTGTGGAGTATAGGATGTCGTGGTCTACTGTGTCAAAAGCTTTTCTTAGGTTAATAAAAGTTCCTAGTGGTTATTTCTTATTTTCCAATGCTGTGTAAAGCAGATCTAGCATTTTTATGATTGCATCATTAGTGCTTTTATTTTTCCTAAATCCAAATTGGCAGGGGTTGAGTATGTTTTGTGCTGTATAAAATGAATATAGTCTCCAGTACACGAGTTTCTCAAAGATTTTGGATAGCAATGGTAAGTTTGATATTGGCCTATAGTTGTTTAAGTCTGTAGGGTCACCACCTTTATGTATTGGTGTAACCCTTGCCATCTTGAGTAGTTTCGGGAAGGTGCTAGTTTCTAGTGACTTTTAAAAAGTAATGAAATAGCATGCGAAAGGATATGGGCCGCTCGCTTGTACAGTAATGGTGGGACATTAGACAGATTTCCTGTGTTGTTTTTAAGTGACTTTATAATCTCGGTGACTTCCGAGGGCTCAGTTGGTGCAAGATAGAAGAATTTGGGAAATTCCCATCTAGGTAGTCCCGGCATGGGCATTAGTATTGGGATTTTATTGGCGAGATTAGATTATATGGTTGAGAAGAAGTCGTTTATCTTGTTAGCTTGTCAGTGGGATGTAGTGGTGTTTCATTAGGTTTAGTTAGGACAATATTCTTGTTTTTTTTTCAGTTTGTGGGTCCCTAGAATCTGAGAGAGTGTTTTCCAGGTCTTTTTTATATCTCCTCTAGTGTCTGTGAATCTACTGGAGTAGTATAGCTGTTTGGCTTTCTTTATTACTTTGGTGAGAACTGATGAATAGTGTTTAAGAATATCTTTGTGTATTAAGCCCTGTCTATATTGCTTTTCATATTGGTGTTTCTTGTCAATGAATTTCAGAATGGTGCTGGTTAGCCATGGGCAACCAAGCCGTTTGTTTGTGATCTGTTTCGTTTTTATAGGACAATGTTTGTTGTATAGTCTAAGTAATTTGTTAAGAAAAATGTCTGTCCAGTCATCACTACCAATTGGCCTTGGAGAATTCTGTAGGCCAGTCAACAATCTCTAGGTCAGTTGTGAACTTCCTTATTGAGGCCTCGTTCATGGAGTCTAAATGAGACTTTGTTGTATTTAAGTGGTGGTTTATTAATGTTTGTCAGGAGGAAGGTAGGGGGTTAAGTGGTCTGTAGTGCTATCTGTGATTATCCCTGATTTAAGGGGGGCTAGTATATTGGTCCATATGTGGTCTATTATGGTTGCACTTGTCTCAGTGAGCCTGGTTGGGTTTTTGTTATTGTTGGTATGAGAAGTGTGTTGTTCATATTGTTGATGAAATCAGTTACAGGCTGATCATCTAGTAGGCCAAGGTTGATGTTGAAGTCTCCAGCTAAGAGAAGGTGGTGCTTATTCATTTGTCTGTTTATTAGTGACTTTAATTTCTCACGGAAATTTGGGATGTTTGTGTGAGGTATCCGGTAAATGGCACCGATTGTTATAGGTGTCTTAAGGTTTTTACAGTAAAATTAGCAAAAATGTATTTCCCCATATTCATCACTAAAGCAAGTGGTGCTAATACAAGATAATTGGTTAGAGTAATAGATTGCAATACCACCCCCAACTTGGTTTGGTCTGCAGTTGTGAATTGCTGTGTATCCTGGTAGAGGGTAGATATCTGTTGTGTCCTGCTTAAACCAGGTCCAGTAAGAATAATGCAGGAGAAGGGTGTCTTTAGTGATTCAAGGAGTGCCAGGAGGTCATCATAGTGTTTGCTTAAGGACCTGATGTTGTAGTTAAGTACTGATAGGCTTTTAGCATTGTTTAGGATAGTGCTGGCTTGTGATGCTGTGTAATAAAGGCAGTTACTTTCCAATAGGTTTTGATTGGGTGTCAGATTATGGAGGTTTAGATCAGGGTCAACGTGATCAATCATCTTCTAGGTTTAAATTATGGTTATTTATATCCTGAGTTGTGTGTTGAGTTCTACTACTGATATCTGTAGTGGTAGGAAGTTTGGACAAGTATATAGCTAGAGTATTTTGGTCATGTAGGGTATAGTCCACTACTACACATAATGAAGTTGATGTTGTCTGTGTGTTGTGCTGGAATGAACTAAAGTACAACTAGGTATAAACTAGTAATATAAAAATACAAATTTAAAATAGAACAAGACTCTCACTTGTAATTGCACTAAGGTCTAATATAATGACTTTTGTGGAGTCTATGTTTTGAGCTAGAATGAGCTATAGTACAACTAGATTTAATCTAATAATATAAAAATACAAATTAAAAATAGCACCAGTCTCTCACTAGTAATTGCAATATGGTCTATATAATGAATTTGGTATTGACTATAGTACAACTGAGTTTAATCTAATAATATAAAAAGGGCACAAGACTCTCAATTGTAATTGCACTAAGGTGTTATATAAGTTGTTTACAAGAATTAGAGTATAACTAGATTTAAATTGACAAGATAAAATATACAAGTTAAGGTAGCAAAAGAATAAAAAAAGTAGAAAAAAAAAAGATATATGAGGTAGTTGGTACTAGTTGTGTGTTATGTTGGTTGTGAGTGTTGTGTAGGTTGTGAGTGTGGTGTAGACTGTGAGCAGTGTGTTATGTTGGTTGTGAGCATTGTGTTTACCTGGAGTTTACCTGGAGAGAGTTCCGGGGGTTAACGCCCCCGCGGCCCGGTCTGTGACCAGGCCTCCTGGTGGATCAGAGCCTGATCAACCAGGCTGTTGCTGCTGGCTGCACGCAAACCAACGTACGAGCCACAGCCCGGCTGATCAGGAACTGACTTTAGGTGCTTGTCCAGTGCCAGCTTGAAGGCTGCCAGGGGTCTGTTGGTAATCCCCCTTATGTGTGCTGGGAGGCAGTTGAACAGTCTCGGGCCCCTGACACTTATTGTATGGTCTCTTAACGTGCTAGTGACACCCCTGCTTTTCATTGGGGGGATGGTGCATCGTCTGCCAAGTCTTTTGCTTTCGTAGTGAGTGATTTTCGTGTGCAAGTTCGGTAATAGTCCCTCTAGGATTTTCCAGGTGTATATAATCATGTATCTCTCCCTCCTGCGTTCCAGGGAATACAGGTTTAGGAACCTCAAGCGCTCCCAGTAATTGAGGTGTTTTATCTCCGTTATGCGCGCCGTGAAAGTTCTCTGTACATTTTCTAGGTCGGCAATTTCACCTGCCTTGAAAGGTGCTGTTAGTGTGCAGCAATACTCCAGCCTAGATAGAACAAGTGACCTGAAGAGTGTCATCATGGGCTTGGCCTCCCTAGTTTTGAAGGTTCTCATTATCCATCCTGTCATTTTTCTAGCAGATGCGATTGATACAATGTTATGGTCCTTGAAGGTGAGATCCTCCGACATGATCACTCCCAGGTCTTTGACGTTGGTGTTTCGCTCTATTTTGTTGCCAGAATTTGTTTTGAACTCTGATGAAGATTTAGCTTCCTCGTGTTTACCATATCTGAGTAATTGAAATTTCTCATCGTTGAACTTCATATTGTTTTCTGCAGCCCACTGAAAGATTTGGTGATGTCCGCCTGGAGCCTTGCAGTGTCTGCAATGGAAGACACTGTCATGCAGATTCGGGTGTCATCTGCAAGGAAGACTCGGTGCTGTGGCTGACATCCTTGTCTATGTCAGATATGAGGATGAGGAACAAGATGGGAGCGAGTACTGTGCCTTGTGGAACAGAGCTTTTCACCGTAGCTGCCTCGGACTTTACTCTGTTGACGACTACTCTCTGTGTTCTGTTAGTGAGGAAATTATAGATCCATCGACCGACTTTTCCTGTTATTCCTTTAGCACGCATTTTGTGCGCTATTACGCCATGGTCACACTTGTCGAAGGCTTTTGCAAAGTCTGTATATATTACATCTGCATTCTTTTTGTCTTCTAGTGCATTTAGGACCTTGTCGTAGTGATCCAATAGTTGAGACAGACAGGAGCGACCTGTTCTAAACCCATGTTGCCCTGAGTTGTGTAACTGATGGGTTTCTAGATGGGTGGTGATCTTGCTTCTTAGGACCCTTTCAAAGATTTTTATGATATGGGATGTTAGTGCTATTGGTCTGTAGTTCTTTGCTGTTGCTTTACTGCCCCCTTAGTGGAGTGGGGCTATGTCTGTTTTTTTTAGTAACTGTGGGACGACCCCCGTGTCCATGCTCCCTCTCCATAGGATGGAAAAGGCTCGTGATAGGGGCTTCTTGCAGTTCTTGATGAACAGAGTTCCATGAGTCTGGCCCTGGGGCAGAGTGCATGGGCATGTCATTTATCGCCTGTTCGAAGTCATTTGGCGTCAGGATAACATTGGATAGGCTTGTGTTAATCAAATTTTGTGGCTCTCTCATAAAAAATTCATTTTGATCTTCGACTCTCAGTCTGGTTAGCGGCTTGCTAAAAACTGAGTCATATTTGGACTTGAGTAGCTCACTCATTTCCTTGCTGTCATCTGTGTAGGACCCATCTTGTTTAAGTAGGGGCCCAATACTGGACGTTGTTCTCGATTTTGATTTGGCATAGGAGAAGAAATACTTTGGGTTTCTTTCGATTTCATTTATGGCTTTTAGTTCTTCCGCGATTCCTGACTCCTAAAGGATTCTTTTAGCTTAAGTTCGATGCTTGCTATTTCTCTGACCAGTGTCTCCCTACGCATTTCAGATATATTGACCTCTTTTAGCCGCTCTGTTATTCTTTTCCGTCGCCTGTAAAGGGAGCGCCTGTCTCTTTCTATTTTACATCTACTCCTCCTTTTTCTTAGAGGAATAAGCCTTGTGCATACATCGAGTGCCACCGAGTTAATCTGTTCTAGGCATAAGTTGGGGTCTGTGTTGCTTAGTATATCTTCCCAGCTTATATCGGTTAGGACTTGGTTTACTTGGTCCCACTTTATGTTTTTGTTATTGAAGTTGAATTTGTTGAATGCTCCCTCGTGACTAGTCTCATTATGTCGGTCAGGGGCTCTACGCATACATGTCTGAACCTCAATTATGTTGTGATCTGAGTATATTGTTTTTGATATGGTGACATTTCTTATCAGATCATCATTGTTAGTGAAGATGAGGTCTAGTGTATTCTCCAGTCTAGTAGGCTCTATTATTTGCTGGTTTAAATTGAATTTTGTGCAGAGATTTAAAAGCTCGTGTGAGTGTGAGTTTTCATCAGAGCTGCCTCCTGGTGTTATTACTGCAACAATATTATTTGCTATATTTCTCCATTTTATGTGCCTTAAGTTGAAATCCCCCAGGAGCAAGATGTTGGGTGCAGGAGCTGGAAGATTTTCCAGACAGTGGTCAATTTTTAACAGCTGTTCCTGGAATTGCTGGGATGTTGCATCCGGAGGCTTGTAGACTACCACAATGACTAGGTTTTGGTTCTCGGCCTTTACTGCTAAAACTTCCACTACAGCATTTGAGGCATTAAGCAGCTCTGTGCAAACAAGTGACTCTGCAATGTACAGGCCAACCCCCCCCCTTTTGCCTGTTCACTCTGTCACATCTGTATAGGTTGTAACCTGGGATCCATATTTCGTTGTCCAAGTGATCCTTTATGTGGGTCTCAGTGAAAGCCGCGAACATTGCCTTTGCCTCTGCAAGCAGTCCACGGATGAAAGGTATTTTGTTGTTTGTTGCTGGCTTTAGACCCTGTATATTTGCAAAGAAGAATGTTATCGGACTGGTGGTATTGTTGGCACTGGGGGGGATTTTTTTTTCCGGCATTAGTATCTGTATCTGTTGGTTTGGAGTGGAGGCCATCGACTGTGGTTCCACTCCAGGAATGACTGGATTTGGTGTACGATTTCTGCCATTTCCTGCCAGTTTTTTTTCCTTCCTGGTACTAAAAAACCTCTCCCTCTTGAGTGGCTGTGGCTACCCAGGTTTTCCCATGGCCTGGATGTTTTGTATCTTTTTGTCCCCTTTAGATGGTATGCCTGGCAATTTAAGTTATAGCACAGTCTTTCCTGTACTGAAGAGGTACACAGTTCAGGGTGAAAAAGCTTACAGGAAGGGAGTTTGCATTTTCCTGTTGTCATATGGGTATGGCATTTTCTAGGGTGGTCATAGTTGCACGTCCCATCTGTTTTTCCAGATTTCCCATGCCAGCAGATACCAAGTGCATAGTATGTGCACAGGCTTGGTTTCCGTTTGCCTTGGGTTTCTGTGACTGTATTCCCTGTTGGTGCATGTTTCCCTGTCTTACTTCTATCTCCCTAGCACCAACAATGGAGCTCCCACCAGTTGTTTTTGGTAATATATCCTCACTATTGCTAGTGGAGTCCTCTTGTTTGCTATTTCCTGCGGTATTTCTAGTTTGCAATATTGGTTTTATCTTATCTTTGACTACACTTGTTTCCCTACTATGGCTCCTGTCCCCTATGAGGTCATTTATATGTATTCCTTCCTGCGTATAATTCCCAACTACCTGGACAAAATCTCCAGCTTCACCATTACTGTCTCCCAGGACAGCATCTCCAGCTTCACCATTACTGTCTCCCAGGACAGCACCTCCAGCTTCACCATTTCTGTCTCCCAGGACAGCACCTCCAGCTTCACCATTACTGTCTCCCAGGACAGCACTATCAGCCCCACATTTACTGACTGCCAGGACTTCATCTCCAGCCTTACAGTTTCTGACTACATGGCCAGTATCAAGGGCAGTACCATTCAGCCCAGACTTTATATGTTCCCATCTGTTGTAGAAAGCTTCCAGGTTTTCTATGAAAGCAGCTTTGATGTTATCCTCTTTTAATACCCTTGTGATTTTAGTCCACAGATTTATCTCATTTGGGCATACCCAAAAACACTTCCTGTTTTAACACTGCTTGTAGCTAGTTCTTGGATATCTGCACAAGGGCGTGACACCAATTTCACAAAAAATGACAATTTACCCATGTGGAAGCCGTTTGTTTGACTGACCACAGACTACACACAGCTTCATAATGATTTGAATGGTTGATTTACTGCAATTCTACTAGCACCTCTTGAATTTCTATTAATAACCTCCTTAAATGAAGCTTAGCTATTTGTATTTCTGTTTCTAACTGTTTTTGTATATTGGACAGCTTACCGTGCACGTTCCTGATTTATATTTAATGTTTGTGTTTGATAAGGGCGCCTACAACCCCATCCGTTTACAGTCTGCTTTATTGTCCAACGAAACCGTTTGAAACCAGTCAAGGGTTCGGACCAGTCAAGGGTTCGGACCAGTCAAGGGTTCGGACCAGTCAAGGGTTCGGACCAGTCGATCTGATCTGATCAGTGGGTCACTTATTTAAAACATACTGGTCGGTGATTTGAGCTAAACACATGAAGGATCTACTGGAAATTATCTACCCGAGTAATATGTGATTTGATTGATACAAAAGTATAACTTGCGTGTTGAAGAAACCGGTGACTGCTGGCAACTCCTACAATGACGAACGGTCGACCTCAACCCTTGTTTATCAATCGCTGTATCTAGCTTTTCTATTTTTTTTTCCGTCTCCACCACAATAAATGCTATATTATCACTATAGTTGACTGGTGGAAATTTTGGAGGAAGGACGCTTTTTCTGTAGTAATAATTGCTTCTCGTTGTGTATATTGCGACCGCTGGTAACTACAGGTTATATGAAAATCACAGTATACGTCTGGTATTTCAAGAAGGCTATGAGTTGTGTGTGTTATGTAGGGTGTGAGTGTTGTGAGTTGTGCGTGTTATGTAGGGTGTGAGTGTTGTGAGTTGTGTGTGTTATGTAGGGTGTGAGTGTTGTGAGTTGTGTGTAATGCATAGGTTATGAGTGTTGTGTAGATTGTAAACTGTGTGTGTTCTGTAGGTTGAGAGTGTTGTGTCAGCCGTGAGGTATGTGTAATGTATAGGTTGTGAGTGTGGGTTGTGAGTTGTGTGTGTTATGTAGGTTGTGTGTGTTGTGTAGGTTGTGTGTGTAGCTAACTGTATGCTGGCTGCGCCATTCTTGTTGGGTTGGGTGGTCCTGTGGTGAAACCGACGCCCCTTAAAGCGTCATGTGGTTCTCGCTTACCATGAGGCTGGCCAGTACAACATGGGTTCGAATCCTTGGCTAGCGCAGTGTTGTTATTGATCAATACCACTCGTTCGTGGTTACAATAATATATAAATACTGCCCGTGAGGCTAGTACACCAAACAGGGATGAGAATGAAATTAGCTTAGAAGCTCCCACACCTCCGTATGCCATCGGATGGCGGCCCAACAGCTAGCTGTGTGCTGTTGGGAACAGATGTAGTATACACAGACTTTGCAGAAGCCTTCAACAAGTGTGAACACGGTGTAATAGCGCACAAAATGCGTGATAAAGGAATAACAGGAAAAGTTGGTAGATAGATCTATAGCTTCCTGACTAATAGAACACAAAGAGTAATAGTAAACAGAGTAAAGTCTGAGGCAGATACTGTGATAAGCTCTGTTCCATAAGGCACAGAAATCGCTCCCATTCTATTCCTCATCCTCATATCTGACATAGAGATGTAAGCCATAACTCTCTGTCTTCCTTTGCGGATGTCACTTGAGCTGCCATCGAAGACACAGTGAGACTCCAAGCGGATATCAACCAAATCTTCAAATGGGCCGCTCAAACAATGTGAAGTTCAATGAAGAGAAATTTCAACTACTCAGATGTGGAAAACTTGAGGAAATTAATACTGTATCAGAGTATACAACAAATTCTAACCATACAATAGAGCGTGAAAGTAATGTGAAAGACCTGGGAGTGATAAAGTCAGTTTGCGTGCGGCTAGCAGTAATAGCCTGATTGATCAGACCCTGATTCACCACGAGGTCTGGTCTCAGACTGAGCCGCGGGGGCGTTGACCCCCGAAACCCTCTCCGGGTATACATTACCTCATTGGCAGAATCCTACTGAGAGCATTTCTGTGTCATCAGCTATTAACTCAAGACCTCCAGGACAAATGAATGACACAAAGAAAATAGTGCAAAGATCAAGTGATTTGTGTGCCCACGGTGCATCCTTGAATCTTCCCACATGGTGTCACCGCTGCCAAGATTAACCTATTTCTTGAGGTGTGTACTCTCCACTAACAGCCAATAGTTGAGTGAACACGATGAATTCCTGCAATCAATTATCAGGGAAGCACTAAATCTGTCACTCTAGAACACTTCCAGTTAAACTGGGGAAAATAAGAGGTCTCCAGGATAACACAGATAGCACTATTCTCATTTTTATCTTCGTGTCCTGAATCTAGTGAACATGTAAGATTCTGTAAGAATTCTCAATCCAAAGTTTATCGAAGAAAATGAACAGTGAGATATCCTTACAGACTCTCCAAGAGAACCAGCTCCTTCTGAACAAACAATCCCATTGGGGCAGCCCCACTGTGAAGAAAATACAAAGCTCGCCTCTTAGCAGTGAGGGCAAAATATGCTGGGGATTCCCTTCTGGGCTTTCGCCTCGACCCTTAGGTCATTAGTATTGGTGAAGCTCTTCGCCAAGCTGTCTCCATTCTCACTGAACACAGATAATCTGCGACAGCGCTTTGGCAGACCAATCTAAGTTACATGTTCTCATCTTAAAGACACGAAAATACCAACATCATTAAGTGAAGCTCACCACAGAACCGTTGCCCATCAGAATGGGAACTCCAGATAACCAGACTCGATTGCGGTTAGAAGATCCAGAAAATTAATAAACCCATGGGTCTGGCAGTATGCTACAACTTCTTTCTAATAGTATCGAAGACCTGGGGTAAGCGCGCATTCATGTTTTTGAAAGAGTAAAGTGACAACCTGTCAGGAGAAAACCAAGGACATCAGCGCGACCAGCTTTCTTTTCTTGAGCCTCAGTAGAGTGGTCCAGAGAGAAAAGTGGCTGCAACAGCATGGTCACGCGGCCCACCTCCCTTCAAAAATATAGGTCTGAGAGTCTCTTACACATTATTCTCATTCCCAATGCTGCCTTAAAATAAATACTTAAAAAAATATTTATACGTACATAGGGATCATAGGGATGATAGAGGTAGAAAACACTCATACGTCAAGGATAAAACCTCGAGATTTTTACACGAATTCTTTTATTTTCTTCTCCGAGGTTCTGAGTCCATCTGCTAGTATTAGATGTGGAATCCTCTTGTATTTATTTACATATATAATAACCGTGATCTAAATCTATTGAGCTCTGTACCGCCACACAATGGATTCACTAAGAATGTCGGAACATAAGAAAGGAGGAACACTGCAGCAGGCCTACTGGCCCATTCTAGGCAAGTCTTTCTCAAACCCAGTAACAAAAATATTTGCCCAAACTGAATGAGTCGTTTTGTCCATCACTTGTTTGATTCAGTCCCAGAAACGGCTGTGGGAAAGGACAAAGGGTGATTGGTTAACATTCATCAATTTGGTAAACTTTTCAGTATGAATGAAAGTATCGAAAATAACTAGTGTTATATTTATAGAATTGTTTTTTGTTTCCAGGGATTAGCATCCGGACCGGTCTCAGACTTGAGACTGTTGACATCCGAAGACTGGCGAAAGGTACTGAATCTGATGACTTTAAAGGAAATGCAGAGTGGCGGAAGACTTGATAACAATGTGCAAGGATGCTGCTGTCTGTGGTCATAACAGAGAAGACACTAAACACTGCCTCACCTGCCTTAGTCACTACTGCCTCAACTGCCTTACTACTGCCTCACCTGCCATATTTATTACTGCTTCATCTGTCTTACCCACTACTGCCTCACCTGTCTTATTCATTATCGCTTCATCTGTCTTACCCACTACTGCCTCACCTGTCTTACTCACTACTGCCTCATCTGTCTTACTATCGTCTCACTTGTCTCACTACTGCCTCACGTGTCTCACTACTGCTTCACCTGTCTTACTACTGCCTTACCTCTCTCATTACTGCCTCACCTGTCCCACTACTGCCTCATCTGCCTCCAACTACCAGTTCCTCTCACTGAGCATCCGTGGTTCACACTTCAGCGCGAGCTACAGAGTATTAATGCATCTCAAGTGTGTCAGTACACAGTCAGCATCCTTATTCATGTGGACAGCCACATGCCACATCCTCTTTCATGGTGTCAGCACACTGTCAGCTATATCCTCCTTCATGGGTGTCAGCACACTGTCAGCATCCTCCTTCATAGGTGTCAGCACACTGTCAGCATCCCCTTTCATGGGTGTCAGCACAGTGTCCAGCGCCCATCTGTCAATGGGTGTACACACAGTGTCAGCGCCTCTATCCATTGTGTCCAAGAAAGTGTCAGCGCCCACTTTCATGGTTGTCAGCACACGTCAGCAATCCTTCATTACAGCCAAGACAGATAGAATAAAACAGTCATAACAACAACAATAAAGAACAACAACAACTACAACAACAACACAACAACAACAAACAACAACAAAATAACAACAACAACAACAACAACAACAACCACAACAACAACAACAAACAACACAACAACAACAACAACAACAACACAACAACAACAACAACAACACAGATAAAGAAGCAAACTATTGTTAATAAATATAAAGCAAGAAAAAAAACATATAATAATTATAATAATTTTAATAATCATAATGATAGTGATAATAATATTAGTATTAATAAAATATTAAATAATAATAATAATAATAATATAAAAATAATAATAATAATAATAATAATAATAACAATAATAACAAATTAATCATAATAATAACAATAATAACAATAATATAATAATATAAATAAGAGTGAATAGTGGATAATAATAATAATAATAATAATAAAAATAATAATAAAATAATAATAATAATAATAACACTACTAACTATAATAATAATAATAATAAGAGTTGATAGTGATCAATAATAATAATAATAAATTAATAATAATAATAATAATAATAATAATAAATAATAACAACAATAATAAAATAATAATAATAATAATATTAAGTAATAATAATAATAATAATAATAATAATAATAAGAATAATAATAAATGTGATGATAATAATAATAATATTATTATAATAAAAAATATTGATAATACTGGCAATACTGTTCTACCATCCTTGTTTATGTGAAAGTTATCAAGGATAAGACCAGTAGCCACTCTACTTACCTGACCCACGAGGACGTGGTCAGTCAGTGACGACGTGGGTCAGCCAGTGACGACGTGGGTCAGTCAGTGACGACGTGGGTCAGCCAGTGACGACGTGGGTCAGCCAGTGACGACGTGGGTCAGTCTGACGACGTGGGTCAAGCCAGTGACACTGGGTCACCAGTGACGAACGTGGGTCACCAGTGACGACGTGGTCAGTCAGTGACGACGTGGGTCAAGCCGAGTGACCCGACGTGGTCAGTCAGTGACACGTGGGTCCCAGTGACGACGGGGGTCACCATGAGGACGTGGTCATACCAGTGACGACGAGGGTTCATCCAGTGACACGTGGTCAGTCAGTGACGACGTGGGACGGCCAGTGACGACGTGGTCGCCAGTGAACGGACGTGGGGTCAGCCAGTGACGCGCTACGTGGGTGCAGCCAGTGACGACAGAGGGTCAGCCAAGTGACAACGTGGTCAAGCCAGGTACGCGTGGGGTCAGCCGTGACGACGTGGGTCAACCAGTGACGGACTGGGGTCATCCAGTGACGACGTTGGTCAGCCAGTGACCGTCGTGGGTCAGCCAGTGACGACGTGGGTCATCAGTGACGACGTGGTTTAGCCAGTGGACGACGTGGTCAGCCACATGTCCGACGTGGGTCCAGTCCAGTGACGACGAGTCAGCAGTGACGACGTGGGTCAGCCAGTGACGGACGTGGTCTGAGCAGTGACGACGTGGGTCCAGTCTAGTGACGACGTGGGTCAGCCAGTGACGACGTGTGTCAGCAAGTGACGACGTGGGTCAGCAGTGACGACGTGGTCATCAGTGACGACTGGGTCAGCCTTGACGACGTGGGTCAGTTCCAGTGACGACGACGTGGGTCAGTCAGTGACGACGTGGGTAAGTGCAGTGACGACGCGGGTCAGTCAGTGACGGACGTGGTCATCAGTGACAACGTGGTCAGTAGTGACGACGTGGGTCCCAACAGTGACGACGTGGGTTCAGTCAGTGAAGACGTGGGTCATCCATGACGACGTGGGGTCATCCAGTGACGACGTGGGTCATGCCAGTGACGACGTGGGTCAGCCTGACGGAACGTGTTCAGCCATTGACAAGACCCGTGGGACCGTCAGTGACGACTGGTTCAGCCATGACGACGTGGGGTCATCCAGTGACGACCGTTGGTCTGCCAGTGGACGACGTGGGTCAGCCACTGAGACGTGGGTCAGCCACTGACGACGTGGGTCATCCCAGTGACGACGTGGGGTCAGTCCAGTGACGACGTGGGTCAGCCAATGCCGACGTGGTTCAACCCAGTGACGACTTGGGTCAGTCAGTGACTACGTGGTCGCCATGACGATGACGTGGGTCTGTCAGTGACGACGTGGTCAGTCAGTGACGACGTGGGTCAGCCATGACGACGTGGTCAGCCAGTGAACGAAGTGGGGTCACCAGTGGACGACGTGGGTCAGCCATGTCCCGAGCGTGGGTCTGCCAGTGACGACGTGAGTCATCGGTGACGACGTGGGTCAGCCATTATGACTACATGGATCAGTCAGTGACGACGTGGTTCGGTCAGGACGACGTGGGTCAGTCAGTTAACGACGTGGTCAGTCAGTGACGAACGTGGGTTCCAGCTCAGTTACGACGTGGTCAGCCAGTGACGACGTGGTCAGTCAGTGACGACGTGGGTCAGCCAATGAAAGACGTGGTCAGCCAGTGGACGACGTGGGTCAGCCAGTGACGACGTGGGTCAGTCAGTGACGACGTGGGTCAGCCAGTGACGACGTGGGTCAGCCAGTGACGACGTGGGTCAGTCAGTGACGACGTGGGTCAGTCAGTGACGACGTGGTCAGCAGCCAGTGACGACGTTGGGGTCCATCCAGAGACGACGTGGTCAGTCATTGACGACGTGGGTCAGCCAGTGCTCGACGTGGTTCAGCCAGTGACGAGGACGTGGGTCAAGCCAGTGGACGACGTGGTTAGTAAGTGACGACGTGGTTCCACCAGTGACGGACTTGGATCACCAGGACGAGCGTTGGTCAGCCAGGTGGACTGCGCGGTGGTCAGCCAAGTGACGACGTGGGTCAGCCAGTGACGACGTGGGTCAGCCAGTGACGACGTGGGTCAGCCAGTGACGACGTGGGTCAGATATTGACTACAGGATCAGTCAGTGACGACGTGAGTCGGTCAGTGACGACGTGGGTCAGTCAGTGACGACGTGGGTCAGTCAGTGACGACGTGGGTCAGCCAGTTACGACGTGGGTCAGCCAGTGACGACGTGGGTCCAGTCAGTGACGACGTGTCACCATGACGACGTGGGTCAGCCATTGACGACGTGGGTCAGCCAGTGACGACGTGGGTCAGCCAGTGACGACGTGGGTCAGTCAGTGACGACGTGGGTCAGCCAGTGACGACGAGGGCCAGTTAGTGAACGACGTTGGGTCAGCAGTAAACGACGTGAGGTCAGCCAGTGTCTCGTGGGTCAGCCAGTGACGACGTTGGGTTCAGTCAGTGACGGACGTGGGTCACCAGTGGACGAGTGGGTCAGTCAGTGACGACTGGTCAAGCCAGTGACGACGGTGGGTCAGTCAATGGACGACGTGGGTCAGACAGAGACACGTGGTCAGCCGTGTCGACGTGTGTCAGCAGTGACGACGTGAGTCTGTCAGTGACGGACGTGGGTCCAGCCAGTGACGACGTGGGGTCAGCACAGTGGGCGACGTGGGGTCAGCCAGTGAACGACGTGGGTCAGAAAGTGACGGACGTGGGTCAGCCAGTGACAATTTGGGTCAGCCAGTGAACGAACATGGGTCAGACCAGTGAGCGACGTGGGTTCAGCCAGTGACGGCGACGTGGGTCAGCCATTGACGACGTGGGTCAGCCCAGTGACGACGAGAGGTCCAGCCATTGACGACCTGGATCAGTCAGTGACGACGTGGCGGGCCAGTGAGAGGTGGGTCAGTCAGTGACGACTTGGTCAGTCATGGACGACGTGGTCAGCCAGTTTACGACGTGGGTCACCAGTGACGACGTGGGTCAGTCAGTGACGACGTGGGTCAGCCAGTGACGACGTGGGTCAGTCAGTGACGACGTGGGTCAGTCAGTGACGACGTGGGTCAGCCAGTGACGACGTGGGTCAGCCAGTGACGACGTGGGTCAGCCAGTGACGACGTGGGTCAGCCAGTGACGACGTGGGTCAGCCAGTGACGACGTGGGTCCAAGCGTCCAGTGGACGACGTGGGTCAGCCAGTGACGACGTGGGTCAGTCAGTGACGACGTGGGTCAGCCAGTGACGACGTGGGCCAGTCAGTGACGACGTGGGTCAGACAGTGACGACGTGGGTCAGCCAGTGTCGACGTGGGTCCAGCCAGTGACGACGGTGGGTTCGAGTCAGTGACGACGTGGGTCAGTCAGTGACGACGTGGTTCAGTCAGTGACGACGTGGGTCAGCCAGTGACGACGTGGGTCAGTCAATGACGACGTGGGTCAGACAAAGACGAAGTGGGTCATCCAGTGTCGACGTGGGTCCAGCCAGTGACGCGACGGTGAGTCAGTCAGTGACGACGTGGGTCAGCCAGTGACGACGTGATCAGCGCAGGGGCGACGTGGTCAGCCAGTGACGACGTGGGTCAGTCAGTGACGAAGACGTGGTCATCCATAAACGACCGTGAGTCTAGCCAGTGACGACGTGGGTCTGCCAGGACGGACGTGGGGTCATTAAGTGACGACGTGGGGTAGTGTTTCAGCCAGTACAATTTTGCGTCATCCAGTGACGACTATGGGTCAGGCAGAGACGAACGTGGGTAGAGCCAGTGACGACGTGGTCCAGCCGTGACGACGTTGGTCAGCCAGTGACGGACGTGGGTCAGCCAAGTGACGATGTCGTGGGTCCAGCCAGTGACGACTTGGGTCATCCATTACGACGTGATCAGTCAGTGACGACGTGGGTCAGTCCAGTGACGACGTGGGTCAGTCAGTGACGACGTGGGTTCCACCAGTTACGACGTGGTCAGCCATGACTACTGGGTTCAGTCAAGTGACGTCGTGGGTCAGTCAGTGACGATGTGGGTCGTCAGTGACGACGTGGGTCAGCCAGTGACGACGTGGGACAGCCGTGTCGACGTGGGTCATCCACTGACTGACGTGGTCAGCCAGTGGACGACGACGTGGGTGCACCATTGACGACGTGGGTCAGTCAATGACGACGTGGTCAGACAGTGACGACGCGGATCAGCCAGTGTCGACGTGTCGAGCCAGAGACACGTGGTCCAGTCAGTGACGACGTGTGTCAGCCAGTGAACGACATGGTCAGCCAGAGACGACGTGGGTCAGCCAGTGACGACGTGGGTCAGTCAGTGACGAACTGGGGTCAGCCAGTGACGACGGGGTCAGCCATGACCGACATGGGTCATGCCAGTGACGACGTGGTCAAGTCGTGACGACGTGGGTCAGGCAGTGACGCCTGGGTCAGTCAGTGACGACGTGGGTCAGCCCGAACGACGTGGTCCAGCCAGTGACGACGTGGTCTGCCAGTGACGTCCGTAGGCAGCCAGTGGGACGACGTGGTCTGTCATGACGACGTGGGTCTCAGCCAGTGACGACGTGGCCAGCCATGGCGACGTGGGTCAGCCAGTGACGATCGTGGTCAGTCAGGACGACGTGGGTCCAGGCCCAGTGACGACGTGAGTCCATCCAGGACGACGTGGGTCAGCCAGTGACGACGTGGGTCCAGAAGCCAGTGACAATTTGCGTAGCCAGTGACGACAGGGTCAGCCAGTGAACGGACGTGGGTCAGCCATGACGACGCGGTCAGCCAGTGACGACGTGGGTCGCCAGTGACGACGTGGGTCACCCAGTGAACGACGTGTGTCAGGCCATAGACGACGTGGATCAGTCAGTGACGACGTGGGTCGGTCAGTGACGACGTGGTCGAGTCCAGTGAGCGACGTGGGTCAGTCAGTGACGACGTTGGGTCACCAGTACGACTTGGGGTCGCCAGTGACTACGTGGGTCAGTCAGTGACGACGTGGGTCAGTCAGTGACGATGTGGGTCAGTCAGTGACGACGTGGGTCAGCCAGTGACGACGTGGTTCAGCCCCAGTGTCGACGTGGTCAGCCACGACGACCGTGGGTCCAGCCCGTGAACGACTGGGTCATCCAGTGAGCGACGTGGGTCCAGTCAATGACGACGTGGGTCGCAGACTGTGAGCGACGAGGTCAGCCAGTGTCGACGCGGGTCAGGCCAGTGACGACGTGGGTCAGTCAGTGACGACGTGGGTCAGCCAGTGACGACATGGGTCAGCCAGTGACGACGTGGGTCAGCCAGTGACGACGTGGGTCAGTCAGTGACGACGTGGGTCAGCCAGTGACGGACGGGCAGCCAGTGACGACATGGGTCGCCCAGTGACGACGTGGAACATCAGTGACGACGTGGGTCCAGCCCAGTGACGACCGTGGGTCAGTCATGACGACGTGTCAAGGCCCGTGACACGTGGGTCAGCCGATTGACGACGTGGTCAGCCATGACGACGTAGTCAGCCAGTGACGACCGTGGTCTTCATGACGACGTGGTCAGCCCAAGGTGACGACGTGGTCTTCCTACGACGTGGGTCATCCAGTGACGACGTGGTCAGTCAGTGACGACGTGGTCCCCCCCCCAAGCCATGACGACGTGGTCATCAGTGACGCGTGGGTCAGCCAGTGACGACGTGGGTCAGCCAGTGACGACGTGGGTCAGCCAGTGACGACGTGGGTCAGTCAGTGACGACGTGGGTCAGCCAGTGACGACGTGGGTCAGCCAGTGACGACGTGGGTCAGCCAGTGCCGAGTGGGTCAGTAAGTACGACGTGGGTCAGCCAGTGGACGACTTGGGATCCAGCCAGTGACGACGTGGTCAGCCGTGACGACGTTGGGTCTGCCGATGCGTCGTGGGTCAGCCAGTGACGGACTTGGGTCAGCCAGTGACGACGTGGTCAGCCAGTGGAGCGACGTGGGTCAACCATTGACGACGTGGATCAGTCAGTGACGACGTGGGTCGGTCAGTGACGACGTGGGTCAGTCAGTGACGACGTGGTCCAGTCAGTGACGACGTGGGTCAGCAGTTACGACGTGGTCAGCCAGTGACGACGTGGTCAGCCGTGACGGTCGTAGTCACAGCCAGTGACGACGTGGGTCGCCCAGTGACGACGTGGGTCAGCCAGAGACGACGTGGGTCAAAAGTCAGTGACGAACGTGGGTCATCAGTGACGATGTGGGTCAGTCAGTGACGACGTGGGTCAGCCAGTGACGACGTGGGTCAGCCAGTGTCGACGTAAGTCAGCCACTGACGACGTGGGTCAGCCAGTGACGACGTGGGTCAGCCAGTGACGACGTGGGTCAGTCAATGACGACGGGGTCCGACAGTTACGACGTGGGCAGCCAGGTCGACGTGGGTCAGCCAGTGAACACGTGGTCAGTCATGACGACGTGGGGTCAGCCAGTGACGACATGGGTCAGCCAGTGACGACGTGGGTCAGCCAGTGACGACGTGGGTCAGTCAGTGACGACGTGGGTCAGCCAGTGACGACGTGGGTCAGCCAGTGACGACGTGGGTCAGCCAGTGACGACGTGGGTTCGTAGTGACGCGTGGGTCAGCCAGTGACGACGTGGGTCAGCCAGTGACGACGTGGGTCAGTCAGTGACGACGTGGGTCAGCCAGTGACGACGTGGGTCAGTCCAGTGACGACGTGGGGTCAGAGCCCTTGACGGACGTGGGTCAGCCATTGACGACGTGGGTCCGCCAGAGAACGTCGTAGGTCAGCCAGTGACGACGTGGGTCATAGTGCGACGTGGGGTCAGCCAGTGACGACGTGGCACCAGTGACGACGTGGGTTCAGGCCATGACGACGTGGTTCAGTCAGTGACGACGTGGGTCAGCCAGTGACGACGTGGGTCAGTCAGTGACGACGTGGGTCAGCCAGTGACGACGTGGGTCAGCCAGTGACGACGTGGTTCAGCCCAGTGAACGACCGTGTCAGTCCAGTGACGACAGAAGGGTCAGCCATGACGACGAGGGTCAGCCAGTGACGACGTGGGTCCTGCCAGTGACGACGTTGGTCAGTAAATACGACGTGGGTCAGCCATGACGACTTGATCAGCCAGTTGACGACGTGGGTCAGCCAGGACGAACGTGGGTCAGCAGTGACGACGTTGGTCAGCCATGACGACGTTGGCAGCCAGTGACGACTTGGTCAGCCAGTACGACCGTGGTCAAAACCATTGACGACGTGGAATCAGTCAGGTGACGACGTGGTCGAATCATGACGACGTGGGTCAGTCAGTGACGACGTGGGTCCAAGTCAGTGACGACGTGGTCAGCCAGTTACGACGGGCAGCCAGTGACGGACGTGGGTCAGTCCAGTGACGAACGTTCTTCCAGCCAGTGACGACGTGGGTCAGCCAGTGACGACGTGGGTCAGCCAGTGACGACGTGGGTCAGTCAGTGACGACGTGGGTCAGTCAGTGACGACGTGGGTCAGTCAGTGACGACGTGGGTCAGCCAGTGACGACGTGGGTCAGTCAGTGTCGACGTAATCAGCCACTGACGACGTGGGTCAGCCAGTGACGACGTGGGTCAGCCAGTGACGACGTGGGTCAGTCAATGACGACGTGGGTTCAACAGTGACGACGTGGGGACAGCCATGTCGAACGTGGGTCACCCGTGGAAACGACGTGGGTCATCAGTGAGACTGGGTCAGCCCATACGACATGGGTCAGCAGTGACGACGTGGGTCAGCCAGTGACACGTAGGGTCAGTCAGTGACGACGTGGTCACCAGTGACACTTGGTCAGTAAGTGACGACGTGGTCACCCGTGACGACTGGTCAAGCCAGTGACGACGTGGGTCAACAACCATTGACGACGTGGGTCAGACATTACGACGTGGGTCAGCCCAGTGACGACGTGGTTCAGCCAGTGACGACGTGGGTCAGCACAGACGACTGGGTCCAGCCAATGACGACGTGGATGAGTCGATGACGACTGGGTCTGTCATGACGCAGGGTCAGTCAGTGACGACGGTGGGTCAGTCAGTGACTGGACGTGGGTCAGCCAGTTTACGACTGGGACAGCCAGTGGACGACGTGGTCATATTGATTGACGACGTGGATCAGTCCAATGACGACGTGGGTCGGTCAGTGAGACGTGGGTCAGTCAGGACGACGTGGGTCCTTCAAGTGACGACGTTGGCAGTAATGAACGGCGTGGTCCAGCCCAGTGACGACGTGGGTCAGCCAGTGACGACTTGGGTCAGCCATGACGACGTGGGTTCAAGCCAGTGACGACGTGGGTCACCAGTGACGGACGTGGGTCCAGTCAGTGACGACGTGGGTCAGCCCGTAAGACGTGGGGTTCCCCCCCCCCCCCCCCCCCCAGCCAGTGACGACGTGGGTCAGCCAGTGACGACGTGGGGTCAGCCAGTGGACGACGTGGGTCAGTCAGGACGCGTGGGTCAGCCAGTGTCGACGTGGGTCATCCGTGACGACGTGGGTCCTGCCATTGACGACGTGGTCACCGATGACGACGTTGGGTTCAAGCCAGTGAAGCGACGTGGGTCAGTCAATGACGACGTGGGTCAGCCAGTGACGGGACGACTTGTGTCATTTGTTCCAGTGACGAAGGGGCAGCCAGTGACGACGTGGGTCAGCCAGTGACGACGTGGGTCAGTCAGTGACGACGTGGGTCAGCCAGTGACGACGTGGGTCAGCCAGTGACGACGTGGGTTAGCCAGTGACGACGTGGGTCAGTCAGTGACGACGTGGGTCAGCCAGTGACGACGTGGGTCAGCCAGTGACGACGTGGGTCAGTCAGTGACGACGTGGGTCAGCCAGTGACGACGTGGGTCAGCCAGTGACGACGTGGGTCAGCCAGTGACGACGTGGGTCAGTCAGTGACGACGTGGGTCAGCCAGTGACGACGTGGGTCATCCAATGACGACGTGGGTCTGGTCTGCCAGTGACGACGTGGGTCAGCCAGTGACGACGTGGGTCAGCCAGTGACGACGTGGGTCAGCCAGTGACGACGTGGGTCAGCCAGTGACGACGTGGGTCAGTCAGTGACGACGTGGGTCAGCCAGTGACGACGTGGGTCAGTCAGTGACGACGTGGGTCAGCCAGTGACGACGTGGGTCAGCCAGTGACGACGTGGGTCAGCCAGTGACGACGTGGGTCAGTCAGTGACGACGTGGGTCAGCCAGTGACGACGTGGGTCAGCCAGTGACGACGTGGGTCAGCCAGTGACGACGTGGGTCAGTCAATGACGACGTGGGTCAGCCAGTGACGACGTGGGTCAGCCAGTGACGACGTGGGTCAGCCAGTGACGACGTGGGTCAGCCAGTGACGACGTGGGTCAGTAAGTGACGACGTGGGTCAGCCAGTGACGACTTGGGTCAGCCAGTGACGACGTGGGTCAGCCAGTGACGACGTGGGTCAGCCAGTGACGACGTGGGTCAGCCAGTGACGACGTGGGTCAGCCAGTGACGACGTGGGTCAGCCAGTGACGACGTGGGTCCCATCCATTACGACGTGGATGCAGTCATGACGACGTGGGTCGGGTCAGTGACGACGTGGGTCAGTCAGTGCCGACGTGGGGTCAGTCAGTGACGACCGTGGTCACCAGTTTACGACGTGGTCAGCCAGTGACCGTCTGGGTCTTTCAGTGAGCGACTTGGGTCAGCCATACGACGTGGGTCACCAGTGACGGACGTGGGTCCATACCAGTGACGACGTGGGTCAGCCAAGACACTCTTGGGTCATCAGTGGACGACGTGGGCCAGCCCGTGACGACGTGGGTCCAGCCAGTGATCTGAAGACCGTGGGTCAGCAGTGACACGTGGGTCACCAGTGACTGACGTGTCGACCATTACGACGTGGGTCCAAAGCCAGTGAAACGTGGGTCAGCCTAGTGACACGTGGGTCAAAGCCAGTGACGACGTTGGGTCACCATACGACGTGGTTCAGTCAGTGCGACGTGGGTCAGCCAGTGACGACGTGGTCAGCCAGTGACGACGAGGGTTCAACCAGATACGACGGACTGTGGTCAGCCATGACGACGTGGGTCAGGTTAAGTGACGACGTGGGTCAGTCAATGACGAGCGTGGGTCAGCCATGACGACGTGGGTCAGCCAGTGACACGTGGGTCAGAGCCATGACGACGTGGGTCAGCCAATGACGACGTGGTCAGTCAGTGGACGGACGTGGGTCAGCCAGTGACGAACGTGGTCTGCCAGTGACGACGAGGGTCCAGTCAATGACGACGTGGGTCAGCCCAGCGACGACGTGGTCAGTCAGTGACGACGTGGGGTCCAGTCAGTGACGGGACGTGGGTCAGTCAGTGCACGGGCGTACGTGGGTCAGTCAGCGACGACGTGGGTCAAATCAGTGACGACGAGGGTCAAGTCAGGTGACACGTGGGTCAGGCCAGTGACGACTGGGTCAGCCAGTGACGACGTGGGTCAGCCATGACGACAATGGGTAAGTCAGTGACGACGGTCAGTAAGTGACGACATGGTTCAGTCCAGTGACGACGTGGTCAGTCAGTTGACGACATAAATCAGTCAGTACGACGTGGGTATCAGTCAGTGACACATGGGTCAGTCAGTGACGACGTGGGTCAGCCAGTGACGACGTGGGTCAGTCAGTGACGACGTGGGTCAGCCAGTGACGACGTGGCCTTCAGTGACGAACGTGGTCAGAACGTAAACGGACGTGGGTCAGCCCGTGTCCAACGTGGGTCAAGGCCAGTGACGAACGTGGTCATTCAGTGACGAACGTGGTCAGCCAAGTGACGACGTGGGCATTCAGTGACGACGTGGGTCAGCCAGTGACGACGTGGGTCAGTCAATGACGACGTGGGTCAGACAGAGACGACGTGGGTCAGCCAGTGTCGACGTGTGTCAGCCAGTGACGACGTGAGTCAGTCAGTGACGACGTGGGTCAGCCAGTGACGACGTGGGTCAGCCAGTGGCGACGTGGGTCAGCCAGTGACGAAGTGGTCCAGTTCAGTGACGAACGTGGGGTCAGAAAATGACGACGAAGTTCAGCCAGTGACGACCGTGGGTCAGGGCCAGTGACGACGTGGGTCAGTAAGTGACGACGTGGGTCAGCCAGTGACAATTTGCGTCAGCCAGTGACGACATGGGTCAGCCAGTGACGACGTGGTCAGAGCCAGTGACGACGTGGTCAGCCATGACGACGTGGTCCAGCCCCAGTGACGACGTGGGTCAGCCATTGCGACGTGGATCAGGCCAAATTGACGACGTGGGTCCGCCCAGTGACGACGTGGGGTCCGTCAGTGACGACGTTGGGTCAGTCCAGTGACGACGTGGTCAGCCAGTTACGACGCGGGTCAGAGCCCAGTGTCAGACGACGTGGGTCCAGTCAGTGACGACGTGGGTTCAGCCAGTGACGACGTTGGGTCAGTCAGTGACGACGTGGGTCAGTCAGTGACGACGTGGGTCAGTCAGTGACGACGTGGGTCAGTCAGTGACGACTTGGGTCAGCCAGTGACGACGTGGGTCAGCCAGTGACGACGTGGGTCAGCCAGTGACGACGTGGGTCAGCCAGTGGACGGAACGACGTGGGTCAGCCAGTGACGGGACGTGGGGTCAGTCAGTGACGACGTGGTCAGCCAGTGAACGACGTGGGCCAGTCAGTGACGACGTTGGGTGCCAGACTGTGACGACGTGGTCAGCCAGTGTCGACGTGGGTCAGCCAGTGACGACGGGGTCAGTCCAGTGACGACGTGGGTCAAGCCATGACGACGTGGTACAGTCAGTGACGACGGGGTCGAGCCAGTGACGGACGTGGGTCAGTCAATACGGGACGTGGTCAGACAAAGACGACGTGGTCCAGCCAGTGTCGACGTGGGTCAGCCAGTGACGACGACGTGAGTCATTCAGTGACGACGAGGTTCAGCCAGTTGACGACGTGGATCAGCCAGTGGCGACGTGGGTCAGCCAGTGACGACGTGGGTCAGTCAGTGACGACGTGGGTCAGCCAGTGACGACGTGGGTCAGCCAGTGACGACGTGGGTCAGCCAGTGACGACGTGGGTCAGTAAGTGACGACGTGGGTCAGCCAGTGACAATTTGCGTCAGCCAGTGACGACATGGGTCATCCAGTTGACGGACTTGGGTCAGCCATTGACCGACCGTGGGTCAGACCGGGACGACGTGGGTCAGCCAGTGACGACGTGGGTCAGCCAGTGCGACGTGGGTCCCGATGACGACGTGGGTCAAGCCATTGCGACGTGGATCAGTCCAGTGACGACGTGGGTCAGTCAGTGACGCCTGGGTCAGTCATTGACGTCTGGGTCAGGCCATTACGACTGGTCAGCCAGTGACTACGTGGGTCAGTCGGTGACGACGTGGGTCCAGTCAGTGACGATGTGGGTCAGTCAGTGACGACGTTGGGTCAACAGTGACCGACGTGGGTCAGCCATGTCGACGTGGGTCCGCCACTGACGACGTGGGACAGCAGTGACGACGTGGGTCAGGCCAGTGCGACTGGGTCAGTCAAGACGACGTGGGTCAGACAGTGACGACGTGGGTCCGCCAGTGTCGACGTGGGTCCGCCAGTGTCACGTTGGGTCAGTCAGTGACGACGTGGGTCAGCCATGACGACATGGGTCAGCCAGTGACGACGTGGGTCAGGCCAGTGACGGACGTGGGTAGTCAGTGACGACGTGGGTCACCAGTGACGACGTGGGTCAGCCAGTGACGACATGGTTACAGCCAGTGACGACGTGGTCAGTCAGTGACGAAGTGGGTCAGCCCAGTGACGACGTGGGTCAAGTCACAGTGACGACGTGGGTCAGCAGCCCGTGACGACGTGGGTCAGAGCCAGTGACGACGTGGGTCAGCCAGTACCGTCGTAGGTCAAGTTGCCAGTGAAAGACGTGGTCAGTCAGTGGACGACGTGGGTCAGGAGCCAGTGACGACGTTGCTCAGCCAGTGACGACGTGGGTCAGCCAGTGACGACGTGGGTCAGCCAGTGACGACGTGGGTCAGCCAGTGACGACGTGGGTCAGCCAGTGACGACGTGGTCAGCCTGTGGACGACGTGGGTGGGTCAGCCAGTGACATTTGCGTCAGCAGTGACGACATGGGTCACCAGTGACGTGACGTGGGTCAGCAGTGACTACGTGTCAGCCAGTGACGACGCGGGTCAGCCAGTGACGAACGTGGGTCAGCCATGACGACGTGGGTCACCAGTGGGGACCGACGTGTCGAGCATGACGACGTGGATCAGTCAGTGACGACGTGGGTCGGTCAGTGACGACGTGGGTCAGTCAGTGACGACGTGGGTCAGTCAGTGACGACGTGGGTCAGCCAGTTACGACGTGGGTCAGCCAGTGACGACGTGGTCCCAGTCCAGTGACGACGTGCGGCGTCAGTGACGCAAGGGGTTCATTCGTGACGACGTGTTCAGCCAGTGACACTGGGTCCAGCCAGTGACGACGTGGGTCAGTCAATGACGACGTGGGTCAGACAGTGACGACGTGGGTCAGCCAGTGTCGACGTGGGTCAGCCAGTGACGACGTGGGTCAGTCAGTGACGACGTGGGTCAGCCAGTGACGACATGGGTCAGCCAGTGACGACGTGGGTCAGCCAGTGACGACGTGGGTCAGTCAGTGACGACGTGGGTCAGCCAGTGACGACGTGGGTCAGCCAGTGACGACATGGGTCCTGTCCAGTGACGACGTGGATCATTCAGTGACGACGTGGTCAGCCCGTGACGACCCCCCCCCCCCCCCACGGTGGGACAGTCCGTGACGACGTGGGTCAGCCCGTGACGACGAGGGTCAGCCAGTGACGACTGGTGAGGTCCAGCCAGGACGTCCGTAGGTCAGCCAGTGACACGTGGGTCGTCAGTGACGACGTGGTCAAGCCAGTGAACGACGAGGGTCAGCCATTGACGACGTGGGTCGGCGCCAGTACGACGTGGGGTTAAAACAGTCAGTGACGACGTGGGTCAGCCAGTGACGACGTGGGTCAGTCAGTGACGACGTGGGTCAGCCAGTGACGACGTGGGTCAGCCAGTGACGACGTGGGTCAGCCAGTGACGACGTGGGTCAGTCAGTGACGACGGAGTCAGCCAGTGACACGTGGTCAGCCAGTGACACGTGGTCAGCCAGTGAACGGACGTGGGTCAGGTAGTGACGACGTGGGCAGCCATGACGACTTGGATCAGCCAGTGACGACGTGGTCAGCCAGTGACGACGTGGTCAGACCAGTGAACGACTGGTCGAGCCAGTGACACGTGGGTCATGCCAGTGACGACGTGGGTCAGCCAGTGACGACGTGGGTCACCATTGACGACGTGGATCAGTCAGTGACGACGTGGGTCGGTCAGTGACGACGTGGGTCAGTCAGTGACGACGTGGGTCAGTCAGTGACGACGTGGGTCAGCCAGTTACGACGTGGGTCAGCCAGTGACGACGTGGGTCAGTCAGTGACGACGTGCGTCAGCCAGTGACGACGTGGGTCAGCCAGTGACGACGTGGGTCAGCCAGTGACGACGTGGGTCAGTCAGTGACGACGTGGGTCAGTCAGTGACGATGTGGGTCAGTCAGTGACGACGTGGGTCAGCCAGTGACGACGTGGGTCAGCCAGTGTCGACGTAAGTCAGCCACTGACGACGTGGGTCAGCCAGTGACGACGTGGGTCAGCCAGTGACGACGTGGGTCAGTCAATGACGACGTGGGTCAGACAGTGACGACGTGGGTCAGCCAGTGTCGACGTGGGTCAGCCAGTGACGACGTGGGTCAGTCAGTGACGACGTGGGTCAGCCAGTGACGACGTGGGTCAGCCAGTGACGACGTGGTCAGCCAGTAACAGAGAAGAACACTAAAACTAAATCACTTGCCTCACCTGTCTTAGTCACCTACTTGCCTCAACTGCCTTACTACTGCCTCACCTGGCCATATTTATTAACTGCTTCATCTGTCTAAACCCCTACATGCCTCACCTGTCTTATTCGTTATCGCTTCACTGTCTTCCCACACTACTGCCTCACCTGTCCTTAACTCACTTCTGCCTCATCTGTCTTTCTGAGCGTCCTCCACTTGTCCTCACTACTGCCTATCACGAGTCTCACTACTGCTTTCACCTGTCTACTTACTTTGCCTTACCTCTCTCATTACTGCCTCACCTGTCCACTACTGCCTCATCTTCTGCCTCCAACTACCAGTTCCTCTCACTGAGCATTGACCTTGGTTCACACTTCACGTGAGAGCTACAGAGTATTAATGCATCTCAAGTGTGGTCAGTACACAGTAGCATCCTTAATCATGTGGACAGCCACATGCCACATCCTCTTTCATGGTGTCAGCACACTGTCAGCTATATCCTCCTTCATTGGGTGTCAGCACACTGTCAGCACCTCCTTCTTAGGGTCAGCACACTGTCACATCCCCCTTTCATGGGTGTCAGCACAGTGTCCAGCGCCCATCTGTCAATGGGTGTACACACAGTGTCAGCGCCTCTATCCATTGTGTCCAAGAAAGTGTCAGCGCCCACTTTCATGGTTGTCAGCACACGTCAGCAATCCTTCATTACAGCCAAGACAGATAGAATAAAACAGTCATAACAACAACAATAAAGAACAACAACAACTACAACAACAACACAACAACAACAAACAACAACAAAATAACAACAACAACAACAACAACAACAACCACAACAACAACAACAAACAACACAACAACAACAACAACAACAACACAACAACAACAACAACAACACAGATAAAGAAGCAAACTATTGTTAATAAATATAAAGCAAGAAAAAAAACATATAATAATTATAATAATTTTAATAATCATAATGATAGTGATAATAATATTAGTATTAATAAAATATTAAATAATAATAATAATAATAATATAAAAATAATAATAATAATAATAATAATAATAACAATAATAACAAATTAATCATAATAATAACAATAATAACAATAATATAATAATATAAATAAGAGTGAATAGTGGATAATAATAATAATAATAATAATAAAAATAATAATAAAATAATAATAATAATAATAACACTACTAACTATAATAATAATAATAATAAGAGTTGATAGTGATCAATAATAATAATAATAAATTAATAATAATAATAATAATAATAATAATAAATAATAACAACAATAATAAAATAATAATAATAATAATATTAAGTAATAATAATAATAATAATAATAATAATAATAAGAATAATAATAAATGTGATGATAATAATAATAATATTGATTATAATAATAATAATGATAATACTGGCAATACTGTTCTACCATCCTTGGTTTATGTGAAAGTTATCAAGGATAAAGACCAGTAGCCACTCTACTTACCTGACCCACGAGGACGTGGGTCAGTCATGACGACGTGGGTCAGCCAGTGACGACGTGGGTCAGTCAGTGACGACGTGGGTCAGCCAGTGACGACGTGGGTCAGCCAGTGACGACGTGGGTCAGTCTGACGACGTGGGTCAAGCCAGTGACACTGGGTCACCAGTGACGAACGTGGGTCACCAGTGACGACGTGGTCAGTCAGTGACGACGTGGGTCAAGCCGAGTGACCCGACGTGGTCAGTCAGTGACACGTGGGTCCCAGTGACGACGGGGGTCACCATGAGGACGTGGTCATACCAGTGACGACGAGGGTTCATCCAGTGACACGTGGTCAGTCAGTGACGACGTGGGACGGCCAGTGACGACGTGGTCGCCAGTGAACGGACGTGGGGTCAGCCAGTGACGCGCTACGTGGGTGCAGCCAGTGACGACAGAGGGTCAGCCAAGTGACAACGTGGTCAAGCCAGGTACGCGTGGGGTCAGCCGTGACGACGTGGGTCAACCAGTGACGGACTGGGGTCATCCAGTGACGACGTTGGTCAGCCAGTGACCGTCGTGGGTCAGCCAGTGACGACGTGGGTCATCAGTGACGACGTGGTTTAGCCAGTGGACGACGTGGTCAGCCACATGTCCGACGTGGGTCCAGTCCAGTGACGACGAGTCAGCAGTGACGACGTGGGTCAGCCAGTGACGGACGTGGTCTGAGCAGTGACGACGTGGGTCCAGTCTAGTGACGACGTGGGTCAGCCAGTGACGACGTGTGTCAGCAAGTGACGACGTGGGTCAGCAGTGACGACGTGGTCATCAGTGACGACTGGGTCAGCCTTGACGACGTGGGTCAGTTCCAGTGACGACGACGTGGGTCAGTCAGTGACGACGTGGGTAAGTGCAGTGACGACGCGGGTCAGTCAGTGACGGACGTGGTCATCAGTGACAACGTGGTCAGTAGTGACGACGTGGGTCCCAACAGTGACGACGTGGGTTCAGTCAGTGAAGACGTGGGTCATCCATGACGACGTGGGGTCATCCAGTGACGACGTGGGTCATGCCAGTGACGACGTGGGTCAGCCTGACGGAACGTGTTCAGCCATTGACAAGACCCGTGGGACCGTCAGTGACGACTGGTTCAGCCATGACGACGTGGGGTCATCCAGTGACGACCGTTGGTCTGCCAGTGGACGACGTGGGTCAGCCACTGAGACGTGGGTCAGCCACTGACGACGTGGGTCATCCCAGTGACGACGTGGGGTCAGTCCAGTGACGACGTGGGTCAGCCAATGCCGACGTGGTTCAACCCAGTGACGACTTGGGTCAGTCAGTGACTACGTGGTCGCCATGACGATGACGTGGGTCTGTCAGTGACGACGTGGTCAGTCAGTGACGACGTGGGTCAGCCATGACGACGTGGTCAGCCAGTGAACGAAGTGGGGTCACCAGTGGACGACGTGGGTCAGCCATGTCCCGAGCGTGGGTCAGCCAGTGACGACGTGAGTCAGTCGGTGACGACGTGGGTCAGCCATTGACTACATGGATCAGTCAGTGACGACGTGGGTCGGTCAGTGACGACGTGGGTCAGTCAGTAACGACGTGGTCAGTCAGTGACGAACGTGGGTTCCAGCTCAGTTACGACGTGGTCAGCCAGTGACGACGTGGTCAGTCAGTGACGACGTGGGTCAGCCAGTGAAGACGTGGGTCAGCCAGTGACGACGTGGGTCAGCCAGTGACGACGTGGGTCAGTCAGTGACGACGTGGGTCAGCCAGTGACGACGTGGGTCAGCCAGTGACGACGTGGGTCAGTCAGTGACGACGTGGGTCAGTCAGTGACGACGTGGTCAGCAGCCAGTGACGACGTTGGGGTCCATCCAGAGACGACGTGGTCAGTCATTGACGACGTGGGTCAGCCAGTGCTCGACGTGGTTCAGCCAGTGACGAGGACGTGGGTCAAGCCAGTGGACGACGTGGTTAGTAAGTGACGACGTGGTTCCACCAGTGACGGACTTGGATCACCAGGACGAGCGTTGGTCAGCCAGGTGGACTGCGCGGTGGTCAGCCAAGTGACGACGTGGGTCAGCCAGTGACGACGTGGGTCAGCCAGTGACGACGTGGGTCAGCCAGTGACGACGTGGGTCAGAGATTGACTACATGGATCAGTCAGTGACGACGTGGGTCGGTCAGTGACGACGTGGGTCAGTCAGTGACGACGTGGGTCAGTCAGTGACGACGTTGTTCACCAGTTACGACGTGGGTCAGCCAGTGACGACGTGGGTCAGTCAGTGACGACGTGTCACCATGACGACGTGGGTCAGCCAGTGACGACGTGGGTCAGCCAGTGACGACGTGGGTCAGCCAGTGACGACGTGGGTCAGTCAGTGACGACGTGGGTCAGCCAGTGACGACGAGGGCCAGTTAGTGAACGACGTTGGGTCAGCAGTAAACGACGTGAGGTCAGCCAGTGTCTCGTGGGTCAGCCAGTGACGACGTTGGGTTCAGTCAGTGACGGACGTGGGTCACCAGTGGACGAGTGGGTCAGTCAGTGACGACTGGTCAAGCCAGTGACGACGGTGGGTCAGTCAATGGACGACGTGGGTCAGACAGAGACACGTGGTCAGCCGTGTCGACGTGTGTCAGCAGTGACGACGTGAGTCTGTCAGTGACGGACGTGGGTCCAGCCAGTGACGACGTGGGGTCAGCACAGTGGGCGACGTGGGGTCAGCCAGTGAACGACGTGGGTCAGAAAGTGACGGACGTGGGTCAGCCAGTGACAATTTGGGTCAGCCAGTGAACGAACATGGGTCAGACCAGTGAGCGACGTGGGTTCAGCCAGTGACGGCGACGTGGGTCAGCCATTGACGACGTGGGTCAGCCCAGTGACGACGAGAGGTCCAGCCATTGACGACCTGGATCAGTCAGTGACGACGTGGCGGGCCAGTGAGAGGTGGGTCAGTCAGTGACGACTTGGTCAGTCATGGACGACGTGGTCAGCCAGTTTACGACGTGGGTCACCAGTGACGACGTGGGTCAGTCAGTGACGACGTGGGTCAGCCAGTGACGACGTGGGTCAGTCAGTGACGACGTGGGTCAGTCAGTGACGACGTGGGTCAGCCAGTGACGACGTGGGTCAGCCAGTGACGACGTGGGTCAGCCAGTGACGACGTGGGTCAGCCAGTGACGACGTGGGTCAGCCAGTGACGACGTGGGTCCAAGCGTCCAGTGGACGACGTGGGTCAGCCAGTGACGACGTGGGTCAGTCAGTGACGACGTGGGTCAGCCAGTGACGACGTGGGCCAGTCAGTGACGACGTGGGTCAGACAGTGACGACGTGGGTCAGCCAGTGTCGACGTGGGTCCAGCCAGTGACGACGGTGGGTTCGAGTCAGTGACGACGTGGGTCAGTCAGTGGCCGACGTGGTTCAGTCCAGTGACGACGTGGTTCAGCCAGTGACGACGTGGGTCAGTCAATGACGACGTGGGTCAGACAAAGACGACGTGGGTCAGCCAGTGTCGACGTGGGTCAGCCAGTGACGACGTGAGTCAGTCAGTGACGACGTGGGTCAGCCAGTGACGACGTGATCAGCGCAGGGGCGACGTGGTCAGCCAGTGACGACGTGGGTCAGTCAGTGACGAAGACGTGGTCATCCATAAACGACCGTGAGTCTAGCCAGTGACGACGTGGGTCTGCCAGGACGGACGTGGGGTCATTAAGTGACGACGTGGGGTAGTGTTTCAGCCAGTACAATTTTGCGTCATCCAGTGACGACTATGGGTCAGGCAGAGACGAACGTGGGTAGAGCCAGTGACGACGTGGTCCAGCCGTGACGACGTTGGTCAGCCAGTGACGGACGTGGGTCAGCCAAGTGACGATGTCGTGGGTCCAGCCAGTGACGACTTGGGTCATCCATTACGACGTGATCAGTCAGTGACGACGTGGGTCAGTCCAGTGACGACGTGGGTCAGTCAGTGACGACGTGGGTTCCACCAGTTACGACGTGGTCAGCCATGACTACTGGGTTCAGTCAAGTGACGTCGTGGGTCAGTCAGTGACGATGTGGGTCGTCAGTGACGACGTGGGTCAGCCAGTGACGACGTGGGACAGCCGTGTCGACGTGGGTCATCCACTGACTGACGTGGTCAGCCAGTGGACGACGACGTGGGTGCACCATTGACGACGTGGGTCAGTCAATGACGACGTGGTCAGACAGTGACGACGCGGATCAGCCAGTGTCGACGTGTCGAGCCAGAGACACGTGGTCCAGTCAGTGACGACGTGTGTCAGCCAGTGAACGACATGGTCAGCCAGAGACGACGTGGGTCAGCCAGTGACGACGTGGGTCAGTCAGTGACGAACTGGGGTCAGCCAGTGACGACGGGGTCAGCCATGACCGACATGGGTCATGCCAGTGACGACGTGGTCAAGTCGTGACGACGTGGGTCAGGCAGTGACGCCTGGGTCAGTCAGTGACGACGTGGGTCAGCCCGAACGACGTGGTCCAGCCAGTGACGACGTGGTCTGCCAGTGACGTCCGTAGGCAGCCAGTGGGACGACGTGGTCTGTCATGACGACGTGGGTCTCAGCCAGTGACGACGTGGCCAGCCATGGCGACGTGGGTCAGCCAGTGACGATCGTGGTCAGTCAGGACGACGTGGGTCCAGGCCCAGTGACGACGTGAGTCCATCCAGGACGACGTGGGTCAGCCAGTGACGACGTGGGTCCAGAAGCCAGTGACAATTTGCGTAGCCAGTGACGACAGGGTCAGCCAGTGAACGGACGTGGGTCAGCCATGACGACGCGGTCAGCCAGTGACGACGTGGGTCGCCAGTGACGACGTGGGTCACCCAGTGAACGACGTGTGTCAGGCCATAGACGACGTGGATCAGTCAGTGACGACGTGGGTCGGTCAGTGACGACGTGGTCGAGTCCAGTGAGCGACGTGGGTCAGTCAGTGACGACGTTGGGTCACCAGTACGACTTGGGGTCGCCAGTGACTACGTGGGTCAGTCAGTGACCGACGTGGGGCAGTCAGTGACGATGTGGGTCAGATCAGTGACGACGTTGGTCAGCCAGTGACGACGTGGTTCAGCCCCAGTGTCGACGTGGTCAGCCACGACGACCGTGGGTCCAGCCCGTGAACGACTGGGTCATCCAGTGAGCGACGTGGGTCCAGTCAATGACGACGTGGGTCGCAGACTGTGAGCGACGAGGTCAGCCAGTGTCGACGCGGGTCAGGCCAGTGACGACGTGGGTCAGTCAGTGACGACGTGGGTCAGCCAGTGACGACGTGGGTCAGCCAGTGACGACGTGGGTCAGCCAGTGACGACGTGGGTCAGTCAGTGACGACGTGGGTCAGCCAGTGACGGACGGGCAGCCAGTGACGACATGGGTCGCCCAGTGACGACGTGGAACATCAGTGACGACGTGGGTCCAGCCCAGTGACGACCGTGGGTCAGTCATGACGACGTGTCAAGGCCCGTGACACGTGGGTCAGCCGATTGACGACGTGGTCAGCCATGACGACGTAGTCAGCCAGTGACGACCGTGGTCTTCATGACGACGTGGTCAGCCCAAGGTGACGACGTGGTCTTCCTACGACGTGGGTCATCCAGTGACGACGTGGTCAGTCAGTGACGACGTGGTCCCCCCCCCAAGCCATGACGACGTGGTCATCAGTGACGCGTGGGTCAGCCAGTGACGACGTGGGTCAGCCAGTGACGACGTGGGTCAGCCAGTGACGACGTGGGTCAGTCAGTGACGACGTGGGTCAGCCAGTGACGACGTGGGTCAGCCAGTGACGACGTGGGTCAGCCAGTGCCGAGTGGGTCAGTAAGTACGACGTGGGTCAGCCAGTGGACGACTTGGGATCCAGCCAGTGACGACGTGGTCAGCCGTGACGACGTTGGGTCTGCCGATGCGTCGTGGGTCAGCCAGTGACGGACTTGGGTCAGCCAGTGACGACGTGGTCAGCCAGTGACGACGTGGGTCAACCATTGACGACGTGGATCAGTCAGTGACGACGTGGGTCGGTCAGTGACGACGTGGGTCAGTCAGTGACGACGTGGGTCAGTCAGTGACGACGTGGGTCAGCAGTTACGACGTGGTCAGCCAGTGACGACGTGGTCAGCCGTGACGGTCGTAGTCACAGCCAGTGACGACGTGGGTCGCCCAGTGACGACGTGGGTCAGCCAGAGACGACGTGGGTCAAAAGTCAGTGACGAACGTGGGTCATCAGTGACGATGTGGGTCAGTCAGTGACGACGTGGGTCAGCCAGTGACGACGTGGGTCAGCCAGTGTCGACGTAAGTCAGCCACTGACGACGTGGGTCAGCCAGTGACGACGTGGGTCAGCCAGTGACGACGTGGGTCAGTCAATGACGACGTGGGTCAGACAGTTACGACGTGGGCAGCCAGGTCGACGTGGGTCAGCCAGTGAACACGTGGTCAGTCATGACGACGTGGGGTCAGCCAGTGACGACATGGGTCAGCCAGTGACGACGTGGGTCAGCCAGTGACGACGTGGGTCAGTCAGTGACGACGTGGGTCAGCCAGTGACGACGTGGGTCAGCCAGTGACGACGTGGGTCAGCCAGTGACGACGTGGGTTCGTAGTGACGCGTGGGTCAGCCATTACGACGTGGGTCAGCCAGTGACGGACGTGGGTCAGTCAGTGACGACGTGGGTCAGCCAGTGTCGACGAGGGTCAGTCCAGTGACGACGTGGGGTCAGAGCCCTTGACGGACGTGGGTCAGCCATTGACGACGTGGGTCCGCCAGAGAACGTCGTAGGTCAGCCAGTGACGACGTGGGTCATAGTGCGACGTGGGGTCAGCCAGTGACGACGTGGCACCAGTGACGACGTGGGTTCAGGCCATGACGACGTGGTTCAGTCAGTGACGACGTGGGTCAGCCAGTGACGACGTGGGTCAGTCAGTGACGACGTGGGTCAGCCAGTGACGACGTGGGTCAGCCAGTGACGACGTGGTTCAGCCCAGTGAACGACCGTGTCAGTCCAGTGACGACAGAAGGGTCAGCCATGACGACGAGGGTCAGCCAGTGACGACGTGGGTCCTGCCAGTGACGACGTTGGTCAGTAAATACGACGTGGGTCAGCCATGACGACTTGATCAGCCAGTTGACGACGTGGGTCAGCCAGGACGAACGTGGGTCAGCAGTGACGACGTTGGTCAGCCATGACGACGTTGGCAGCCAGTGACGACTTGGTCAGCCAGTACGACCGTGGTCAAAACCATTGACGACGTGGAATCAGTCAGGTGACGACGTGGTCGAATCATGACGACGTGGGTCAGTCAGTGACGACGTGGGTCCAAGTCAGTGACGACGTGGTCAGCCAGTTACGACGGGCAGCCAGTGACGGACGTGGGTCAGTCCAGTGACGAACGTTCTTCCAGCCAGTGACGACGTGGGTCAGCCAGTGACGACGTGGGTCAGCCAGTGACGACGTGGGTCAGTCAGTGACGACGTGGGTCAGTCAGTGACGACGTGGGTCAGTCAGTGACGACGTGGGTCAGCCAGTGACGACGTGGGTCAGCCAGTGTCGACGTAATCAGCCACTGACGACGTGGGTCAGCCAGTGACGACGTGGGTCAGCCAGTGACGACGTGGGTCAGTCAATGACGACGTGGGTCCAACAGTGACGACGTGGGGACAGCCATGTCGAACGTGGGTCACCCGTGGAAACGACGTGGGTCATCAGTGAGACTGGGTCAGCCCATACGACATGGGTCAGCAGTGACGACGTGGGTCAGCCAGTGACACGTAGGGTCAGTCAGTGACGACGTGGTCACCAGTGACACTTGGTCAGTAAGTGACGACGTGGTCACCCGTGACGACTGGTCAAGCCAGTGACGACGTGGGTCAACAACCATTGACGACGTGGGTCAGACATTACGACGTGGGTCAGCCCAGTGACGACGTGGTTCAGCCAGTGACGACGTGGGTCAGCACAGACGACTGGGTCCAGCCAATGACGACGTGGATGAGTCGATGACGACTGGGTCTGTCATGACGCAGGGTCAGTCAGTGACGACGGTGGGTCAGTCAGTGACTGGACGTGGGTCAGCCAGTTTACGACTGGGACAGCCAGTGGACGACGTGGTCATATTGATTGACGACGTGGATCAGTCCAATGACGACGTGGGTCGGTCAGTGAGACGTGGGTCAGTCAGGACGACGTGGGTCCTTCAAGTGACGACGTTGGCAGTAATGAACGGCGTGGTCCAGCCCAGTGACGACGTGGGTCAGCCAGTGACGACTTGGGTCAGCCATGACGACGTGGGTTCAAGCCAGTGACGACGTGGGTCACCAGTGACGGACGTGGGTCCAGTCAGTGACGACGTGGGTCAGCCCGTAAGACGTGGGGTTCCCCCCCCCCCCCCCCCCCCAGCCAGTGACGACGTGGGTCAGCCAGTGACGACGTGGGGTCAGCCAGTGGACGACGTGGGTCAGTCAGGACGCGTGGGTCAGCCAGTGTCGACGTGGGTCATCCGTGACGACGTGGGTCCTGCCATTGACGACGTGGTCACCGATGACGACGTTGGGTTCAAGCCAGTGAAGCGACGTGGGTCAGTCAATGACGACGTGGGTCAGCCAGTGACGGGACGACTTGTGTCATTTGTTCCAGTGACGAAGGGGCAGCCAGTGACGACGTGGGTCAGCCAGTGACGACGTGGGTCAGTCAGTGACGACGTGGGTCAGCCAGTGACGACGTGGGTCAGCCAGTGACGACGTGGGTCAGCCAGTGACGACGTGGGTCAGTCAGTGACGACGTGGGTCAGCCAGTGACGACGTGGGTCAGCCAGTGACGACGTGGGTCAGTCAGTGACGACGTGGGTCAGCCAGTGACGACGTGGGTCAGCCAGTGACGACGTGGGTCAGCCAGTGACGACGTGGGTCAGTCAGTGACGACGTGGGTCAGCCAGTGACGACGTGGGTCATCCCAATGACGACGTGGGTCTGGTCTGCCAGTGACGACGTGGGTCAGCCAGTGACGACGTGGGTCAGCCAGTGACGACGTGGGTCAGCCAGTGACGACGTGGGTCAGCCAGTGACGACGTGGGTCAGTCAGTGACGACGTGGGTCAGCCAGTGACGACGTGGGTCAGTCAGTGACGACGTGGGTCAGCCAGTGACGACGTGGGTCAGCCAGTGACGACGTGGGTCAGCCAGTGACGACGTGGGTCAGTCAGTGACGACGTGGGTCAGCCAGTGACGACGTGGGTCAGCCAGTGACGACGTGGGTCAGCCAGTGACGACGTGGGTCAGTAGTGACGACGTGGGTCAGCCAGTGACGACGTGGGTCAGCCAGTGACGACGTGGGTCAGCCAGTGACGACGTGGGTCAGCCAGTGACGACGTGGGTCAGTAAGTGACGACGTGGGTCAGCCAGTGACGACTTGGGTCAGCCAGTGACGACGTGGGTCAGCCAGTGACGACGTGGGTCAGCCAGTGACGACGTGGGTCAGCCAGTGACGACGTGGGTCAGCCAGTGACGACGTGGGTCAGCCAGTGACGACGTGGGTCCCATCCATTACGACGTGGATGCAGTCATGACGACGTGGGTCGGGTCAGTGACGACGTGGGTCAGTCAGTGCCGACGTGGGGTCAGTCAGTGACGACCGTGGTCACCAGTTTACGACGTGGTCAGCCAGTGACCGTCTGGGTCTTTCAGTGAGCGACTTGGGTCAGCCATACGACGTGGGTCACCAGTGACGGACGTGGGTCCATACCAGTGACGACGTGGGTCAGCCAAGACACTCTTGGGTCATCAGTGGACGACGTGGGCCAGCCCGTGACGACGTGGGTCCAGCCAGTGATCTGAAGACCGTGGGTCAGCAGTGACACGTGGGTCACCAGTGACTGACGTGTCGACCATTACGACGTGGGTCCAAAGCCAGTGAAACGTGGGTCAGCCTAGTGACACGTGGGTCAAAGCCAGTGACGACGTTGGGTCACCATACGACGTGGTTCAGTCAGTGCGACGTGGGTCAGCCAGTGACGACGTGGTCAGCCAGTGACGACGAGGGTTCAACCAGATACGACGGACTGTGGTCAGCCATGACGACGTGGGTCAGGTTAAGTGACGACGTGGGTCAGTCAATGACGAGCGTGGGTCAGCCATGACGACGTGGGTCAGCCAGTGACACGTGGGTCAGAGCCATGACGACGTGGGTCAGCCAATGACGACGTGGTCAGTCAGTGGACGGACGTGGGTCAGCCAGTGACGAACGTGGTCTGCCAGTGACGACGAGGGTCCAGTCAATGACGACGTGGGTCAGCCCAGCGACGACGTGGTCAGTCAGTGACGACGTGGGGTCCAGTCAGTGACGGGACGTGGGTCAGTCAGTGCACGGGCGTACGTGGGTCAGTCAGCGACGACGTGGGTCAAATCAGTGACGACGAGGGTCAAGTCAGGTGACACGTGGGTCAGGCCAGTGACGACTGGGTCAGCCAGTGACGACGTGGGTCAGCCATGACGACAATGGGTAAGTCAGTGACGACGGTCAGTAAGTGACGACATGGTTCAGTCCAGTGACGACGTGGTCAGTCAGTTGACGACATAAATCAGTCAGTACGACGTGGGTATCAGTCAGTGACGACATGGGTCAGTCAGTGACGACGTGGGTCAGCCAGTGACGACGTGGGTCAGTCAGTGACGACGTGGGTCAGCCAGTGACGACGTGGCCTTCAGTGACGAACGTGGTCAGAACGTAAACGGACGTGGGTCAGCCCGTGTCCAACGTGGGTCAAGGCCAGTGACGAACGTGGTCATTCAGTGACGAACGTGGTCAGCCAAGTGACGACGTGGGCATTCAGTGACGACGTGGGTCAGCCAGTGACGACGTGGGTCAGTCAATGACGACGTGGGTCAGACAGAGACGACGTGGGTCAGCCAGTGTCGACGTGTGTCAGCCAGTGACGACGTGAGTCAGTCAGTGACGACGTGGGTCAGCCAGTGACGACGTGGGTCAGCCAGTGGCGACGTGGGTCAGCCAGTGACGAAGTGGTCCAGTTCAGTGACGAACGTGGGGTCAGAAAATGACGACGAAGTTCAGCCAGTGACGACCGTGGGTCAGGGCCAGTGACGACGTGGGTCAGTAAGTGACGACGTGGGTCAGCCAGTGACAATTTGGGTCAGCCAGTGACGACATGGGTCAGCCAGTGACGACGTGGTCAGAGCCAGTGACGACGTGGTCAGCCATGACGACGTGGTCCAGCCCCAGTGACGACGTGGGTCAGCCATTGCGACGTGGATCAGGCCAAATTGACGACGTGGGTCCGCCCAGTGACGACGTGGGGTCCGTCAGTGACGACGTTGGGTCAGTCCAGTGACGACGTGGTCAGCCAGTTACGACGCGGGTCAGAGCCCAGTGTCAGACGACGTGGGTCCAGTCAGTGACGACGTGGGTTCAGCCAGTGACGACGTTGGGTCAGTCAGTGACGACGTGGTCAGTCAGTGACGACGTGGGTCAGCCAGTGACGACGTGGGTCAGTCAGTGACGACGTGGGTCAGCCAGTGACGACGTGGGTCAGCCAGTGACGACTGGGTCAGCCAGTGACGACTTGGGTCAGCCAGTGGACGGAACGACGTGGGTCAGCCAGTGACGGGACGTGGGGTCAGTCAGTGACGACGTGGTCAGCCAGTGAACGACGTGGGCCAGTCAGTGACGACGTTGGGTGCCAGACTGTGACGACGTGGTCAGCCAGTGTCGACGTGGGTCAGCCAGTGACGACGGGGTCAGTCCAGTGACGACGTGGGTCAAGCCATGACGACGTGGTACAGTCAGTGACGACGGGGTCGAGCCAGTGACGGACGTGGGTCAGTCAATACGGGACGTGGTCAGACAAAGACGACGTGGTCCAGCCAGTGTCGACGTGGGTCAGCCAGTGACGACGACGTGAGTCATTCAGTGACGACGAGGTTCAGCCAGTTGACGACGTGGATCAGCCAGTGGCGACGTGGGTCAGCCAGTGACGACGTGGGTCAGTCAGTGACGACGTGGGTCAGCCAGTGACGACGTGGGTCAGCCAGTGACGACGTGGGTCAGCCAGTGACGACGTGGGTCAGTAAGTGACGACGTGGGTCAGCCAGTGACAATTTGCGTCAGCCAGTGACGACATGGGTCAGCCAGTTGACGGACTTGGGTCAGCCATTGACCGACCGTGGGTCAGACCGGGACGACGTGGGTCAGCCAGTGACGACGTGGGTCAGCCAGTGCGACGTGGGTCCCGATGACGACGTGGGTCAAGCCATTGCGACGTGGATCAGTCCAGTGACGACGTGGGTCAGTCAGTGACGCCTGGGTCAGTCATTGACGTCTGGGTCAGGCCATTACGACTGGTCAGCCAGTGACTACGTGGGTCAGTCGGTGACGACGTGGGTCCAGTCAGTGACGATGTGGGTCAGTCAGTGACGACGTTGGGTCAACAGTGACCGACGTGGGTCAGCCATGTCGACGTGGGTCCGCCACTGACGACGTGGGACAGCAGTGACGACGTGGGTCAGGCCAGTGCGACTGGGTCAGTCAAGACGACGTGGGTCAGACAGTGACGACGTGGGTCCGCCAGTGTCGACGTGGGTCCGCCAGTGTCACGTTGGGTCAGTCAGTGACGACGTGGGTCAGCCATGACGACATGGGTCAGCCAGTGACGACGTGGGTCAGGCCAGTGACGGACGTGGGTAGTCAGTGACGACGTGGGTCACCAGTGACGACGTGGGTCAGCCAGTGACGACATGGTTACAGCCAGTGACGACGTGGTCAGTCAGTGACGAAGTGGGTCAGCCCAGTGACGACGTGGGTCAAGTCACAGTGACGACGTGGGTCAGCAGCCCGTGACGACGTGGGTCAGAGCCAGTGACGACGTGGGTCAGCCAGTACCGTCGTAGGTCAAGTTGCCAGTGAAAGACGTGGTCAGTCAGTGGACGACGTGGGTCAGGAGCCAGTGACGACGTTGCTCAGCCAGTGGCGACGTGGGTCAGCCAGTGACGACGTGGGTCAGTCAGTGACGACGTGGGTCAGCCAGTGACGACGTGAGTCAGCCAGTGACGACGTGGTCAGCCTGTGGACGACGTGGGTGGGTCAGCCAGTGACATTTGCGTCAGCAGTGACGACATGGGTCACCAGTGACGTGACGTGGGTCAGCAGTGACTACGTGTCAGCCAGTGACGACGCGGGTCAGCCAGTGACGAACGTGGGTCAGCCATGACGACGTGGGTCACCAGTGGGGACCGACGTGTCGAGCATGACGACGTGGGTCAGTCAGTGACGACGTGGGTCAGTCAGTGACGACGTGGGTCAGTCAGTGACGACGTGGGTCAGTCAGTGACGACGTGGGTCAGCCAGTGACGACGTGGGTCAGCCAGTGACGACGTGGTCCCAGTCCAGTGACGACGTGCGGCGTCAGTGACGCAAGGGGTTCATTCGTGACGACGTGTTCAGCCAGTGACACTGGGTCCAGCCAGTGACGACGTGGGTCAGTCAGTGTCGACGTGGGTCAGTCAGTGTCGACGTGGGTCAGCCAGTGTCGACGTGGGTCAGTCAGTGACGACGTGGGTCAGTCAGTGTCGACGTTGTTCAGTCAGTGTCGACGTGGGTCAGTCAGTGTCGACGTGGGTCAGTGCCGACGTGGGTTAGTCAGTGTCGACGTGGGTCAGTGTCGACGTGGGTCAGTCAGTGTCGACGTGGGTTAGTCAATGTCATCGTGGGTCAGTCAGTGTCGACGTTGGTCAGTCAGTGTCGACGTGGGTCAGTGTCGTCGTGGGTCAGTCAGTGTCGACGTGGGTGAGTCATCATAAGAAAATTAAGCTGCCTTCTCTTCCTTCGGTACTTCTTGACGTTATGGTGACGATGTCCTCATGGAAGAACATACTGGAGAAGAATGCAGGAAAAAACAGTCCTTGGAAAATGTGATGGTTAGACACTTGTCTAGACACAGCAGAGGCAGCCAGCAGGCAGCTAGCGGGTAGCAGAGGCAGCCAGCGGGCAGCAGAGGCAGCCAGCATCAGCTAGCTGGTAGCAGAAGCAGCCAGCGGGCAGCAGAGGCAGCCAGCATGCAGCCAGCGGGCAGGAGAAGCAGCCAGAGGGGAGCAGAGGCAGCCAGCAAGCAGCCAGCAGGCAGCCAGCGGGTAGCAGAGGCAGCCAGCGGGTAGCAGAGGCAACTAGCAGGCAGCCAGCGAGTAGCAGAGGCAGCCAGCAGGCAGCCAGCGGGTAGCAGAGGCAGCCAGCAGGCAGCCAGCGAGTAGCAGAGGCAGCCAGCAGGCAGCCAGCGAGTAGCAGAGGCAGCCAGCAGGCAGCCAGCGAGTAGCAGAGGCAGCCAGCAGGCAGCCAGCGGGTAGCAGAGGCATCCAGCGGGCATCCAGCGGGCAGCAGAGACAGACATAGCACCTGCAGGCCACAAGGGAGTCATTCCCCACCTTTAGTTATCATTTGGAACATTCCTGGAACGTGTCTCAATTATTATCCTCACAATATTACAACAATTTGCCTCCCGAACAATAATACAGACGAACATTAAATCGCTCGAAGCTGAAGTTAATCTTTACACAGAGAAAAACCGCAGGTGGAAAGTTGAGGAAGGTGAAGGAGAACAGAGAGGGAAGGAGAGGAGAAAAGGAGGGGAGAAAGCAGAGAGAGAGAGAGAGAGAGAGAAAGAGAGAGAGAGGAGAGAGAGAGAGAGAGAGAGAGAGAGGAGAGAGGAGAGAGAGAGAGAGGAGAGAGAGAGAGAGAGAGAGAGAGAGAGAGAGAGAGGAGAGAGAGAGAGAGAGAGAGAGAGAGAGAGAGAGAGAGAGAGAGAGAGAGAGAGAGAGAGAGAGAGAGAGAGGGAGAGAGAGAATGTTACACAACCAAGTGTAACATCATAAACCTTCACTACCCAGTGTAGCATCAAATACTCTCACAACTCAGTGTAGCATCAAATACTCTCACAACTCAGTGTAGCATCAAATACTCTCACAACTCAGTGTAGCATCAAATACTCTCACAACTCAGTGTAGCATCAAATACTCTCACAACTCAGTGTAGCATCAAATACTCTCACAACTCAGTGTAGCATCAAATACTCTCACAACTCAGTGTAGCATCAAATACTCTCACAACTCAGTGTAGCATCAAATACTCTCACAACTCAGTGTAGCATCAAATACTCTCACAACTCAGTGTAGCATCAAATACTCTCACAACTCAGTGTAGCATCAAATACTCTCACAACTCAGTGTAGCATCAAATACTCTCACAACTCAGTGTAGCATCAAATACTCCCACAACTCAGTGTAGCTCAAATACTCTCACAAACTCGTGTAGCATCAAATACTCTAACAAACTCAGTGTAGCATCAAATACTCTCACAACTCAGTGTAGCATCAAAAACTCTCACACTCAGTGTAGCATCAAATACTTCACAACTCAGTGTAGCATCAAATCTCTCACAACTCAGTGTAGCATCAAATACTCTCACAACTCAGTGTTTGCATCAAAAACTCTACAACTCAGTGTACATCAAATACTCTCACAACTCAGTGTAGCACCAAATACTCTCACAACTCAGTGTAGCATCAAATAATCTCAGCACTCAGTGTAGCATCAAATACTCTCACAACTCAGTGTAGCATCAAATACTCTCACAAATCAGTGTAGGGATCAAATACTCTCACAACTCAGTGTAGATCAAATACTCTCACAATCAGTGTAGCATCAAATACTCTCACAACTCGTGTAGCATCAAATACTCTCACAACTCAGTGTGCATCAAATAAAACTCAGCACTCGTGTAACATTCAATACTTCACAACTCAGTGTAGCATCGATAATTTCAGCACTCAGTGTAGCATCAAATCTCTCACAAATCAGTGTAGCATCAAAAACTCTCACAACCGTGTAGCATCAAATAACTCTCACAAATCAGTGTAGCATCAAATAATTCAGCACTCGTGTAGCATCAAATACTCTCACAACTCAGTGTAGCATCAAATAATCTCAGCACTTTAGTGTAGCATCAAATACTCTCACAAATCAGTGTAGCATCAAATAACCTCAGCATCAGTGTAGCATCAAATACTCTCAAACTCAGTGTAGCATCAAATAATCTCAGCACTCAGTGTAGCCCTCAAATACTCTCACAACTCAGTTTTAGCATCAAATATCTCAGCACTCAGTGTAGCATCAAATACTCTCACAACTCAGTGTTTGCATCAAATTAACCTCAGCACTCGTGTTTGCATCAAATACTCTCACAACTCAGTGTAGCATCAAATTAAACTCAGCATCAGTGTAGCATCAAATACTCTCACAACTCAGTGTAGCATCAAATAATTCAGCACTCAGTGTAGCTCAAATACTCTCACAATCAGTTTTAGCATCAAATAACCTCAGCACTCAGTGTAGCATCAAATACTCTCACAACTCAGTGTAGCATCAAATAATCTCAGCACTCAGTGTAGCATCAAATACTCTCACAACTCAGTGTAGCATCAAATAATCTCAGCACTCAGTGTAGCATCAAATACTCTCACAACTCCGGGGTAGCATCAAATAATCTCAGCACTCAGTGTAGATTTAATACTCTCACAATCAGTTTTAGCATCAAATAATCTCACAACTCAGTGTAGCATCAAATAATCTCAGCACTCAGTGTAGCATCAAATACTCTCAACAACTCAGTGTGCATCAAATAATCTCACAATCAGTGTAGCATTCAAATACTCTCACAACTCGTGTAGCATCAAATAATCTCAGCACTCAGTGTAGCATCAAATACTCTCACAACTCAGTGTAGCATCAAATAATCTCAGCACTCAGTGTAGCATTAAATACTCTCACAACTCAGTGTAGCATCAAATACTCTCACAACTCAGTGTAGCATCAAATAATCTCAGCACTCAGTGTAGCATCAAATACTCTCACAACTCAGTGTAGCATCAAATAATCTCAGCACTCAGTGTAGCATCAAATACTCTCACAACTCAGTGTAGCATCAAATACTCTCACAACTCAGTGTAGCATCAAATACTCTCACAACTCAGTGTAGCATCAAATACTCTCCCAACTCAGTGTAGCACCAAAAACTCTCAACTCAGTTTTAGCATAAAATAATCTCAGCACCCCAGTGTAGCATCAAATACTCTCACAAAATCAGTGTAGCATCAAATACTCTCACAAATCGTGTAGCATCAAATACTCTCACATCAGTGTAGCATCAAATACTCTCACAACTCAGTGTAGCTTCAAATATCTCAAATCAGTGTAGCATCAAATACTCTCACAAAATCAGTGTTGCATCAATAATCTCAGCACTCAGTGTAACATCAAATACTCTCACAACTCAGTGTAGCATCGAATAATCTCAGCACTCAGTGTAGCATCAAATACTCTCACAACTCAGTGTAGCATCAAATACTCTCACAACTCAGTGTAGCATCAAATACTCTCACAACTCAGTGTAGCATCAAATAATCTCAGCACTCAGTGTAGCATCCCAAATACTTCACAACTCAGTGTAGCATCAAATAATCTCAGCACTCAGTGTAGCATCAAATTTCTCTCACAACTCAGTGTAGCATCAAATAACCTCAGCACTCAGTGTAGCATCAAATACTCTCACAACTCAGTGTAGCATCAAATAATCTCAGCACTCAGTGTAGCATCAAATACTCTCACAACTCAGTGTAGCATCAAATAATCTCAGCACTCAGTGTAGCATCAAATACTCTCACAACTCAGTGTAGCATCAAATAACCTCAGCACTCAGTGTAGCATCAAATACTCTCACAACTCAGTGTAGCATCAAATAATCTCAGCACTCAGTGTAGCATCAAATACTCTCACAAAATCAGTGTAGCATCAAATATCTCAGCACTCAGTGTAGCATCAAATACTTCCAAACAGTGTAGCATCAAATAACCTCAGCACTCAGTGTAGCATCAATTCTTCACAACTCAGTGTAGCATCAAATAATCTCAGCATTCAGTGTAGCATCAAATACTCTCAGCACTCAGTGTTGCACAAATTCTCTCAAAAACTCAGTGTAGCATCAATAAATCTCAGCACTCAGTGTAGCATCAAATACTCTCACAACTCAGTGTAGCATCAAATAATCTCACAACTCAGTGTAGCATCAAATAATCTCAGCACTCAGTGTAGCATCAAATACTCTCACAACCAGTGTAGCATCCAAATAATCTCACAACTCGTGTAGCATCAAAAAACTCTCACAACTAGTGTAGCATCAAATAAACTCAGCACTCAGTGTAGCATCAAATACTCTCACAACTCAGTGTAGCATTAAATTTTAAATTTAGCACTCAGTGTAGCATTAAATACTCTCACAACTCAGTGTAGCTTTAAATACTCTCACAACTCAGTGTGCATCAAATAATCTCAGCACTCAGTGTAGCATCAATACTCTCACAACTCAGTGTAGCATCAAATAATCTCCCGCACTCGTGTTAGCATCAAATACTCTCTCAATCCCGTGTAGCATCAAAAAAACCTCAGCACTCAGTGTAGCTCAAATACTCTCACAACTCAGTGTAGCATCAAATAATCTCAGCACTCAGTGTAGCATCAAATACTCTCACAACTCAGTGTAGCATCAAAAAAATCTCAGCACTCGTGTAGCATCAAATACTCTCACAACTCAGTGTAGCATCAAATTTAAACTCAGCACTCAGAGTAGCATCAAATACTCTCACAACTCAGTGTAGCATCAAATAAAACTCAGCACTCAGTGTAGCATCAAATACTCTCACAACTCAGTGTAGCATCAAATACTCTCACAACTCAGTGTAGCATCAATAATCTAGCACTCAGTGTAGCATCAAATACTCTCACAACTCAGTGTAGCATCAAATAATCTCGCACTCAGTGTGAATCAAATTTCTCTCACAACTCAGTGTAGCATCAAATAATCTCAGCACTCAGTGTAGCATCAAATACTCTCACAACTCAGTGTAGCATCAAATAATCTCAGCACTCAGTGTAGCATCAAATACTCTCACAACTCAGTGTAGCCCTCAAATAATCTCAGCACTCAGTGTAGCATCAAATTTCTCTCACAACTCAGTGTAGCATCAAATACTCTCACAACTCAGTGTAGCATCAAATACTCTCACAATCGTGTGCATCAAATTACTCTCACAACTCAGTGTAGCATCAAATACTCTACAACTCACTGTTGCATCAAATACTCTCACAACTCAGTGTAGCATCAAATACTCTCACAACTCAGTGTAGCATCAAATACTCTCACAACTCAGTGTAGCATCAAATACTCTCACCACTCAGTGTAGCATCAAATACTCTCACCACTCAGTGTAGCATCAAACACTATCACCACTCAGTGTAGCATCAAATACTATCAGCACACAGTGTAGCATCAAATACTATCAGCACTCAGTGTAGCATCAAATACTATCAGCACTCAGTGTAGCATCAAATACTATCAGCACTCAGTGTAGCATCAAATACTATCAGCACTCAGTGTAGATATCAGATACTATCAGCACTCAGTGTAGCATCAAATACCCTCAGCACTCAGTGTAGCATCAAATACTCTCACCACTCAGTGTAGCATCAAATACTATCAGCACTCAGTGTAGCATCAAATACTATCAGCACTCAGTGTAGCATTTAAATACCCTCGCACTCGTGTAGCACCAAATACTCTCAGCACTCAGTGTAGCATCAAACACTATCAGCACTCAGTGTAGCATCAAATACTCTCACCACTCAGTGTAGCATCAAATACTATCAGCACTCAGTGTAGCATCAAATACTATCAGCACTCAGTGTAGCATCAAATACCCTCAGCACTCAGTGTAGCATCAAATACTCTCAGCACTCAGTGTAGCATCAAATACTCTCAGCACTCAGTGTAGCATCAAATACTCTCAACACTCAGTGTAGCATCAAATACTCTCAGCACTCAGTGTAGCATCAAACACTCTCAGCACTCAGTGTAGCATCAAATACTCTCAAAATCAGTGTAGCATCAATTTCTCTCAGCACTCAGTGTAGCATCAAACACTCTCAGAATTCAGTGTAGCATCAAATACTCTCACCACTCAGTGTAACATCAAATACTCTCACCACTCAGTGTAACTTGAAATACTCTCAGCACTCAGTGTAGCATCAAATACTCTCACCACTCAGTGTAGCATCAAATACTCTCAGCACTCAGTTTACCATCAAATATTCTCAGCACTCAGTGTTTCATCAAATATTCTCAGCACTCAGTGTAAAATGAAATATTCTCAGCACTCAGTCTATCATCAAATATTCTCAGCACTCAGTGTACCATCAAATACTCTCAGCACTCAGTGACGCATAAAATACTCTCAGCACTCAGTGTAGCATCAAATACTCTCAGCTCTCAGTGTAGCATAAAATACTCTCAGCTCTCAGTGTAGCATCAAATACTCTCAGCTGTCAGTGTAGCATCAAATACTCTCAGCACTCAGTGTAGCATCAAATACTCTCAGCTCTCAGTGTAGTATAAAATACTCTCAGCTCTCAGTGTAGCATCAAATACTCTCAGCTCTCAGTGTAGCATCAAATACTCTCAGCACTCATTGTACCATCAAATATTCTGAGCACTCAGTGTAGCATCAAATACTCTCAGCACTCAGTGTAGAATCAAATACCCTCAGCTCTCAGTGTAACATCAAATACTCTCAGCGCTCAGTGTAGCATCAAATACTCTCAGCACTCATTGTACCATCAAATATTCTGAGCCCTCAGTGTAGCATCAAATACTCTCAGCACTCAGTGTAGCATCAAATACTCTCAGCTCTCAGTGTAACATCAAATACTCTCAGCACTCAGTGTAGCATCAAATACTCTCAGCTCTCAGTGTAGCATCAAATACTCTCAGCACTCATTGTACCATCAAATATTCTGAGCACTCAGTGTAGCATCAAATACTCTTAGCACTCAGTGTACCATCAAATATTCTCAGTACTCAGTGTAGCATCAAATACTCTCAGCACTCAGTGTAGCATCAAATACTCTCAGCAGTCAGTGTACCATCAAATACTCTCAGCAGTCAGTGTACCATCAAATATTCTCAGCACTCAGTGTACCATCAAATACTCTCAGCACTCAGTGTAGCATCAAATATTGTCAGCACTCAATGTACCATCAAATATTCTCAGCACTCAGTGTACCATCAAATACTCTCAGCTCTCAGTGTAACATCAAATACTCTCAGCACTCAGTGTAGCATAAAATACTCTCAGCAGTCAGTGTACCATCAGATATTCTCAGCACTTAGTGTACCATCAAATATTCTCAGCACTCAATGTACCATCAAATATTCTCAGCACTCAGTGTACCATCAAATATTCTCAGCACTCAGTGTACCATCAAATATTCTCAGCACTCAGTGTACCATCAAATACTCTCAGCACTCAGTGTAGCATCAAATACTCTCAGCTCTCAGTGTACCGTCAAATACTCTCAGCACTCAGTGTACCATCAAATGTTCTCATCACTCAGAGTACCATCAAATACTCTCAGCACTCAGTGTAGAATCAAATATTCTCAGCACTCAGTGTACCATCAAATATTCTAAGCACTCAGTGTAGCATCAAATATTCTCACCACTCAGTGTACCATCAAATATTCTCAGCACTCAGTGTGTCATCAAATATTCTCAGCACTCAGTGTACCGTCAAATTAGCACTCAGTGTAGCATCAAATACTCTCAGTACTCAGTGTACCATCAAATGCTCTCAGCACTCAGTGTAGCATCAAATACTCTCAGCACTCAGTGTATCATCAAATATTCTCAGCACTCAGTGTAGCATCAAATATTCTCAGCACTCAGTGTTCCAACAAATATTCTCAGTATTCAGTGTAGCATGAAATATTCTCACCACTCAGTGTACCATCAAATATTTTCAGCACTCAGTGTACCGTCAAATCAACACTCAGTGTAGCTTCAAATACTGTCAGTACTCAATGTACCATCAAATGCTCTCAGCACTCAGTGTAGCATAAAATACTTTCAGCATTCAGTGTAGCTTCAAATACTCTCACCACTCTGTGTAGCATCAAATACTCTCACCACTTAGTGTACCATCAAATATTCTCAGCACTCAGTGTAAAATCAAATACTCTCAGCACTCAGTGTAGCATCAAACACTCTCAGCACTCATTGTACCATCAAATATTCTCAGTACTCAGTGTAGCATCAAATATTCTCAGTACTCAGTGTAACATCAAATATTCTTAGCACTCAGTGTAAAATCAAATATTCTCAGCACTCAGTCTATCATCAAATATTCGCAGCACTCAGTGTAGCATCAAATACTCTCAGTACTCAGTGAAATATCAAATATTCTCAGCACTCAGTGTACCATCAAATACTCTCAGTAATCAGTGTACCATCAAATACTCTTAGTACTCAGTGTACCATTAAATACTCTCAGTACTCAGTGTAACATCAAATACTCTCAGCACTCAGTGTACCATCAAATACTATCAGTACTCAGTGTACCATCAAATACTCTCAGTCGTCAGTGTAACATTAAATATTCTCAGTAGTCAGTGTAGCATCAAATATTCTCAGTACTCAGTGTACCAAAAATACTCTCAGTACTTAGTGTAACATCAAATATTCTCAGAACTCAGTGTAACATCAAATATTATCCGTAGTCAGTGTAGCATAAAATATTCTCAGTACTCAGTGTAGCATCAAATATTCTGAGTACTAAGTGTACCATCAAATACTCTCAGTACTCAGTGAACCATCAACACTCTCAGTACTCAGCGTACCATCAAATACTCTCAGTACTCAGTGTACCATCAAATACTCTCAGTACTCAGTGTACCATCAAATATTCTCAGTACTCAGTGTAAAATCAAACACTCTCAGCACACAGTGTGCCATCAAATACTATCAATACTCAGTGTACCATCAAATACTCTCAGTCGTCAGTGTAACATTAAATATTCTCAGTAGTCAGTGTAGCATCAAATATTCTCAGTACTCAGTGAAGCATCAAATACTCTCAGTACTCAGTGTTCCATCAAATACTCTCAGAACTCAGTGTAACATCAAATATTCTCTGAACTCAGTGTATCATCAAATATTATCCGTAATCAGTGTAGCATCAAATATTCTCAGTACTCAGTGAAGCGTCAAATATTCTGAGTGCTCAGTGTACCATCAAATACTATCAGTACTCAGTGTACCATCAACACTCTCAGTACTCAGTGTACCATCAAATACTCTCAGTACTCAGTGTAGCATCAAATAGTCTCAGCAATCAGTGTACCATCAAATACTCTCAGTACTCAGTGTACCATCAAATACTCTCAGTACTCAGTGTACTATCAAATACTCTCAGTACTCAGTGTAACATCAAATATTCTCAATATTCAGTGTACCATCAAATACTCCCAATACTCAGTGTACTATCAAATACTCTCAATACTCAGTGTACCATCAAATACTCTCAGCACTCAGTGTACCATCAAATACTCTCAGTAGTCTGTGTAACATTAAATATTCTCAGTAGTCAGTGTAGATTCAAATATTCTCAGTACTCTTAGTAGTATCAAATACTCTCAGTACTCTGTGTACAATCAAATACTCTCAGTACTCAGTGTACCATCAAATACTCTCAGTACTCAGTGTACCATCAAATACTCTCAGTAGTCAGTGTAACATTAAATATTCTCAGTAGTCAGTGTAGCATCAAATATTCTCAGTACTCTTTGTAGCATCAAATAATCTGAGTACTCAGTGTACAATCAAATACTCTCAGTACTCAGTGTAACATCAAATATTCTCAGTACTCAGTGTAGCATCAAATATTCTCAGTACTCAGTGTACCATCAAATACTCTCAGTACTCAGTGTACCATCAAAACTCTCAGTACTCAGTGCACAATCAAATACTCTCAGTCCTCAGTGTACCATCAAATACTCTCAGTACTCAGTGCAATATCAAATACTCTCAGCACTCAGTGTAGCATCAAATATTCTCAGTACTCAGTGTACCATCAAATACTCTCAGTACTCAGTGTACCATCAAAAACTCTCAGTACTCAGTGTACCATCAAATACTCACAATCCTCAGTATACCATCAAATACTCTCAGTACTCAGTGCAAAATCAAATATTCTCAGCACTCAGTGTAGCATCAAATATTCTCAGTACTCAGTGTACCATCAAATATTCTCAGTACTCAGTGTACCATCAAATACTCTCAACACTCAGTGTACAATCGAATACTCTCAACACTCAGTGTACCATCAAATACTCTCAGTACTCGGTGTACCATCAAATGCTCTCAGTACTCAGTGTAACATCAAATGCTCTCAGCACTCAGTGCACCATCAAATACTCTCAGTACTCAGTGTACCATCAAATACTCTCAGCACTCAGTGTACCATCAATTACTCTCAGTAGTCAGTGTAACATTAAATATTCTCAGTAGTCAGTGTAATATCAAATATTCTTAGTACTCAGTGTACCATCAAATACTCTCAGTACTCAGAGTACCATCAAATATTCTTAGTAGTCAGTGTAGCATCAAATAGTCTGAGTACTCAGTGTAACATCAAATATTCTCAGTACTCAGAGTAACATCAAATATTCTCAGTACTCAGTGTACCAACGAATATTGTCAGCACTCAGTGTGTCATCAAATATTCTCAGCACTCAGTGTACCGTCAAATCAGCACTCAGTGTAGCACCAAATACTCTCAGTACTCAGTGCACCTTCAAATGCTCTCAGCACTCAGTGTAGTATCAAATACTCTCAGCACTCAGTGTATCATCACATATTCTCAGCACTCAGAGTAGCATCAAATATTCTCAGCACTTAGTGTAGCATGAAATATTCTCACCACTCAGTGTACCATCAAATATTCTCAGCACTTAGTGTAGCATGAAACATTCTCACCACTCAGCGTACCATCAAATATTCTCAGCACTCAGTGCACCGTCAAATCAGCACTCAGTGTAGAATCAAATACTCTCAGTACTCAGTGTACCATCAAATGCTCTCAGCACTCAGTGTAGCATCAAATACTTTCAGCACTCAAAGTAGAATCAAATACTCTCACCACTCAGTGTAGCATCAAATACTCTCACCAATCAGTGTACCATCAAATATTCTCGGCATTCAGTGTAGCATCAAATATTTCAGCACTCATGTTCCCCAAATAATTTTCAGTACTCAGTGTAGCATGAAATACTCTCAGTACTCAGTGTACCATCAAATGCTCTCAGTATTCTGTGTACCATCAAATACTCTCAGTTCTCAGTGTAATATCAAATATTCTCAGCACTCAGTGTACCATCAAATATTCTCAGTACTCAGTGTACCATCAAATACTCTCTGTACTCAGTGTAGCATCAAATACTCTCAGCACTCAGTGTACCATCAAATACTCTCATTTCTCAGTGTTCCATCAAATACTCTCAGTACTTAGTGTAACATGAAATATTTCCATACTCGTACTCAAATATCTCAGTACTCAGTGACCATCAAATACTTCAGTACTCAGTGTAACATCAAATACTCTCAGCACTTAGTGTATCATCAAATACTCTCAGTACTCAGTGTACCATCAAATACTCTCAGTAGTCAGTGTAACATTAAATATTCTCAGTAGTCAGTGTAGCATAAAATATTCTCAGTACTCATTGTAGCATCAAATACTCTCAGTACTCAATGTGCCATCAAATACTCTCAGTACTCAGAGTAACATCAAATATTCTCAGTACTCAGTGTAGCATCAAATATTCTCAGTACTCAGCGCACCATCAAATACTCTCAGTACTCAGTGTACCATCAAATACTCTCAGTAGTCAGTGTAATATCAAATATTCTCAGCACTCAGTGTAGCATCAAATATTCTCAGTACTCAGTGTACCATCAAATACTCTCAGTACTCAGTGTACAATCAAATACTCTCAACACTCAGTGTACCATCAAATACTTTCAACACTCAGTGTTCCATCAAATACTCTCAGTACTCAGTGTACCATCAAATACTCTCAGTACTCAGTGCAACATCAAATACTCTCAGCACTCTGTGTACCATCAAATACTCTCAGTACTCAGTGCACCTTAAAATACCTTTAGTAGTCCCGTGTAACATTAAATTTCTCAGTAGTCAGTGCACATCAAATATTCTCAAATACTCAGTGTAGTATCAAATACTTCAGTACTCAGTGTACCATCAAATACTCTCATCTCAAATTTCATCAATATTCTCAGTCTCAGTGTAAACCATCAAAAAACTCCCATACTCAGTGTACCATCAAATACTCTCAGCATCGCGTACAAAAAATCTCAGCAGGAATAATTTCCCAGTACTCATGTAACATCAAATATTTTCAATACTCAGTGTACCATCAAATACTCTCAGCAATCAGGTACTTCAAATTTCTCAGTATCAGTGTCATCAAATATTCCAGTACTCAGTGTAACATCAAATACTCTCAGTACTCCCGTGTACCTCAAATACTCTCAACTCAGTGTACCCTCAAAATAGTCTCAAGTCAGTGTACATCAATATCTCCAGTACTCAGTGTACATCAAATACTCTCGTACTCAATGTAACACAAATATTTTCAAAACTCTGTACCCCAAATACTCTCATACTAAATGTACCCTCAAATTTCCAGTACTCAATGTACACAAAATTTCATAAACATTCCCTCAAATACTCAATCATTTACATCAAAACTTCCGTCTAATACTTCCCCTCTTAAGTGCCATCAAATACTCTCATACTCGTGTACCATCAAATACTCTTCATATCCTGTAACATTTAAAAATTCTAATTCAGTGTACATCAAATATCTCGTACTCATTTAGCATCAAATATCTCAGTACTCAGTTACCCTCAAATTTTCTCGAACTCAGTACATCAATACTCTCAGTTACTCAGTAGCCATCAAATATTCTCGTACTCAGTGTACCATCAAATATCTAGTCAGTGTACATCAAATATTCTCGTACTCATGTACATCAAATACCTCAGTACTCAGTGTACCATCAAATACTCTCGTATCAGTGATAATCAAATATTCTCAGCACTCAGTGTAGCATCAAATATTCTCAGTACTCAGTGTACCATCAAATACTCTCAGTACTCAGTGTACCATCAAATACTCTCAGTACTCAGTGTACCATCAAATACTCTCAGTACTCAGTGTACCATCAAATACTCTCAGTACTCAGTGTAATATCAAATATTCTCAGCACTCAGTGTAGCATCAAATATTCTCAGTACTCAGTGTACCATCAAATACTCTCAGTACTCAGTGTACCATCAAATACTCTCAACACTCTGTGTACCATCAAATACTCTCAACACTCAGTGTACCATCAAATACTCTCAGTACTCAGTGTACCATCAAATACTCTTAGTACTCAGTGTACATCAAATATTCTCAGTACTCAGTGTACCATCAAATACTCTCAGTACTCAGTGTACCATACAATACTCTCAGACACTCAGTGTAACAAAATATCTCAAATCAGTGTACATCAATAGATCTCATACTCAGTGTACCATCAAATACTCTCAGTACTCAGTGTCCATCAAAATTAACTCTCAGCACTCAGTGTACTTCAAATACTCTAGTACTCAGTGTACCATCAAATACTCTCAGTTAGTCAGTGTATCTACATATCTCAGTCGTGTAGCATCAAATATTTCAGTACTCAGTGTACCATCAATATACTCTCGTACTCGTGTACCATCAAATACTCTCGCACTCAGTGTACATCAAATATTCTCAGTCTCAGTGTACATCAAATACTCTCATACTCAGTGTACCATCAAATACTCTCAGTACTCAGTGTACCATCAAATACTTCTCAGTACTCAGTGTACCATCAAATACTCTCAGTACTCAGTGTACCATCAAATACTCTCAGTACTCAGTGTACCATCAAATACTCTCAGTACTCAGTGTACCATCAAATACTCTCAGCACTCAGTGTACCATCAATACTCTCAGTACTCAGTGTACCATCAAATACTCTCAGTACTCAGTGTACCATCAAATACTCTCAGTACTCAGTGTACCATCAAATACTCTCAGTACTCAGTGTAATATCAAATATTCTCAGCACTCAGCATAAAACTCGTCGAATATTTGGCTCTCATGTTTAGACTCATTATATATATTCTGGGAAGAGTAGTCATCGTTGTTGTGACATCTGATCGTCTTGGAACATTTTTTCTACCGATGCTCATTGCAAATTTGCAAGTTCTTGAACTGACCCGTCGACTGATCTGGTCACCGCAACCTAGCCTCAAAATCTGTTACAGTGTTCCACATACTTAACTGATAAATGAGCTCATCTTGGTACAATTTTCTTTTAATAATCTCTCATTTTATGGGTGTACCTAAACCGTAAGTGTTCCATTTCACCAAGGTTGCTTAAGTTAATCAAATATCTGTTTTTATAATACTTCAACAGGCCATCAAATACTTTCACTTTCAATACTCTCAGCACCAGTGTACATCATACTCTCAGTACTCAGTTTACCATCAATACGCTCAGGTATTAGTGTACCATCAAATACTCTGAGTACCAGTACCATCAAATACTCTCCAGTTTTCAGTGATATCAAATATTCTCAGCACTGCATAAAACTGCAGTCGTATATTTGGCTCAGTTAGACTCATTATATTATCTGGAAGTATCACGTTGTGACATCTGATCGCTTGGAACATGTTTTCTACCGTGCCATTCAAATTTGCAAGTTCTGAACTGCACCGTCGATGTTGGTCACCGCCACTAGCTCACTAAAATCTGTTACGGTCACTACACTGATAAATGAGCTCATTTGGTCAGTTCATGTTTAATATCATCATGTGTGAAGGTGTATAACGAAGTGATTTCCTATTACACGAAGTTTGCTTTAAGTTACATTTTTTACTTCAACACCGGAGATTTGTTCATTTATCTCACCATCATTACTACACACACTGCCACACGCAGTGTTGTCAGTGACACAATATTACTCACACACTGCCACACGCAGTGTGTCAGTGACACAATATTACTGCACACACTGCCACACGCAGTGTAGTCAGTGACACAGTATTACTGCACACACTCCACACGCAGTGTAGTCAGTGACACAATATTACTGCACACACTCCACACGCAGTGTAGTCAGTGACACAATATTACTGCACACACTGCCACACGCAGTGTAGTCAGTGACACAATATTACTCACACACTGCCACACGCAGTGTAGTCAGTGACACATATTACTGCACACACTGCCACACGCAGTGTGTCAGTGACACAATATTACTACACACACTGCCACACGCAGTGTAGTCAGTGACACAATATTACTACACACACTGCCACACGCAGTGTTAGTCAGTGACACAATATTACTGACACACACTCCACACGCAGTGTAGTCAGTGACACAATATTACTGCACACACTCCCACACGCAGTGTAGTCAGTGACACAATATTACTGCACACACTGCCACACGCAGTGTAGTCAGTGACACAATATTACTCACACACTGCCACACGCAGTGTTAGTCAGTGACACAATATTACTACACACACTGCCACACGCAGTGTAGTCAGTGACCAATATTACTACACACTGCCACACGCAGTGTAGTCAGTGACACAATATTACTGACACACTGCCACACGCAGTGTAGTCAGTGACACAATATTACTGCACACACTGCCACACGCAGTGTAGTCAGTGACACAATATTACTACACACACTGCCACACGCAGTGTAGTCAGTGACACAATATTACTACACACACTGCCACACGCAGTGTAGTCAGTGACTACAATATTACTACCACACTGCCACACGCAGTGTAGTCAGTGACCAATATTACTGCACACACTGCCACACGCAGTGTAGTCAGTGACACAATATTACTACACACACTGCCACACGCAGTGTAGTCAGTGACACAATATTACTACACACACTGCCACACGCAGTGTAGTCAGTGACTCAATATTACTACACACTGCCACACGCAGTGTAGTCAGTGACACAATATTACTACACACACTGCCACACGCAGTGTAGTCAGTGACTCAATATTACTACACACTGCCACACGCAGTGTAGTCAGTGACACAATATTACTCACACACTGCCACACGCAGTGTAGTCAGTGACACAATATTACTCACACACTGCCACACGCAGTGTAGTCAGTGACACAATATTACTACACACACTGCCACACGCAGTGTAGTCAGTGACTCAATATTACTCACACACTCCACACGCAGTGTAGTCAGTGACACAATATTACTACACACACTGCCACACGCAGTGTAGTCAGTGACACAATATTACTGCACACACTGCCACACGCAGTGTAGTCAGTGACACAATATTACTACACACACTGCCACACGCAGTGTAGTCAGTGACACAATATTACTGCACACACTGCCACACGCAGTGTAGTCAGTGACACAATATTACTGCACACACTGCCACACGCAGTGTAGTCAGAGACAAAATATTACTGCACACACTGCCACACGCAGTGTAGTCAGTGACACAATATTACTACACACACTGCCACACGCAGTGTAGTCAGTGACAAATATTACTGACACACACTGCCACACGCAGTGTAGTCAGTGACACAATATTACTACACACACTGCCACACGCAGTGTAGTCAGTGACACAATATTACTACACACACTGCCACACGCAGTGTAGTCAGTGACACAATATTACTACACACACTGCCACACGCAGTGTAGTCAGTGACACAATATTACTACACACACTGCCACACGCAGTGTAGTCAGTGACACAATATTACTACACACACTGCCACACGCAGTGTAGTCAGTGACACAATATTACTGCACACAATGCCACACGCAGTGTAGTCAGTGACACAATATTACCTCCAAAAGTAATACTGTTCAAATCTCTGGCCAGGTACTTTGAGAGATCAGAGAACCACTACACTGGTAAGCAAAATTATAATACCGAAATTTGAGCGTCTGCATTGCTTAATTCAAGTAATGGCGACCTAGGCAATCACATTTATGTACTCAGTCGTACTCTACTCTGCTCTAAAACAAATGGAATAATTTAAGTAAAAAAAATTAATTTAACAATTTAACAATATTTGGTAAATTAAGACAGCGCTACATACTTAAATTTACAGTAAACGTTAGGGCTAAATAGATATTACCAATATACATGTGTACACAATACTGTGCTCTTTTATCCTGCGAGGTAACCTGGTACGCACCATCTTCTAGAGAGCTTTGCCCAGGCAGCGAGTCAGTGAGATAAGAGATAAACATGTTGGTTAGAATTTTCTATTGGCCAGATAATACTGACCCAAAGTGTGGTTCATACAATTCTGACCCACGGTGTCGCTCATATAATTCTAACAGTGGGTCAGTAGGTACCCTTAACGTCCTACCCAGGGGCGTTGGCCATGCCCTGGTGAGGGCTGCTTCTGTTTTACACTCGGTATATAGGACACCGCAGTCATCACACTCGGTATATAGGACACCAGAGTCCAAACTCGGTACCTGGAGTTTACCTGGAGAGAGTTCCGGGGGTCAACGCCCCCGCGGCCCGGTCTGTGACCAGGCCTCCTGGTGGATCAGAGCCTGATCAACCAGGCTGTTGCTGCTGGCTGCACGCAAACCAACGTACGAGCCACAGCCCGGCTGGTCAGGAACCGACTTTAGGTGCTTGTCCAGTGCCAGCTTGAAGACTGCCAGGGGTCTCTTGGTAATCCCCCTTATGTATGCTGGGAGGCAGTTGAACAGTCTCGGGCCCCTGACACTTATTGTATGGTCTCTTAACGTGTTAGTGACACCCCTGCTTTTCATTGGGGGGATGTTGCATCGTCTGCCAAGTCTTTTGCTTTCGTAGTGAGTGATTTTCGTGTGCAAGTTCGGTACTAGTCCCTCTAGGATTTTCCAGGTGTATATAATCATGTATCTCTCCCGCCTGCGTTCCGGGGAATACAGGTTTAGGAACCTCAAGCGCTCCCAGTAATTGAGGTGTTTTATCTCCGTTATGCGCGCCGTGAAAGTTCTCTGTACATTTTCTAGGTCGGCAATTTCACCTGCCTTGAAAGGTGCTGTTAGTGTGCAGCAATATTCCAGCCTAGATAGAACAAGTGACCTGAAGAGTGTCATCATGGGCTTGGCCTCCCTAGTTTTGAAGGTTCTCATTATCCATCCTGTCATTTTTCTAGCAGATGCGATTGATACAGTGTTATGGTCCTTGAAGGTGAGATCCTCCGACATGATCACTCCCAGGTCTTTGACGTTGGTGTTTCGCTCTATTTTGTGGCCAGAATTTGTTTTGTACTCTGATGAAGATTTAATTTCCTCGTGTTTACCATATCTGAGTAATTGAAATTTCTCATCATTGAACTTCATATTGTTTTCTGCAGCCCACTGAAAGATTTGGTTGATGTCCGCCTGGAGCCTTGCAGTGTCTGCAATGGAAGACACTGTCATGCAGATTCGGGTGTCATCTGCAAAGGAAGACACGGTGCTGTGGCTGACATCCTTGTCTATGTCGGATATGAGGATGAGAAACAAGATGGGAGCGAGTATATAAGACATCAGTCATCATTTTTAACAAATTGGACCAGACTGTCTGTCGATGAATTTGCTCTTGTAAATCTGCCACATGTCAGCTCAAGACGTGTTCTTCATATTTAAATATGCTTTGCGGAATAAATTTCTTGGGCCCTTAGCCTACTATACATTTACCATGTACTAGTGAACTTGGCTTTGGCCTCTACACTTCTGGGTGAATCATGGACTCGTAGACTTTTTTTTTCCACTCTTTGTAATATCCTCAGCGTTCTACTCAGTGGGGAGTGCTGATTTATTCCGCAAATAAATTTTTCCAGATCATTTTGTTTAATGTGTCTACCAAACTCTGACATTAAGCAATTATTGAGAACCTTTTCATACTCATAATATAAACTTTTTTAAGAGTCCTGGGTCACTTAAAACTATTTATACGTTTTTTTTTCATGTTGTATTAATATTAGATAATTAGTTTTAAAGACAACATGGACGGCAGTTACGAAGACATTTACAGTTTTTTTTTAATTGAACATATTCAAATTTATGTTTATGTTACAGGAATACTGAGATATTGACGGGAAATTGATTCTGGTGGCCGTGAATCTTTGCTTGTCTGCTCTTGTTGAGTCTGCCTCTTGGTCTCTGCTTGTCTGCTCTTGTTGAGTCTGCCTCTTGGTCTGTGCTTGTCTGCTCTTGTTGAGTCTGCCTCTTGATCTCTGCTTGTCTGCTCTTGTTGAGTCTGCCTCTTGGTCTTTGCTTGTCTGCTCTTGTTGAGTCTGCCTCTTGGTCTCTGCTTGTCTGCTCTTATTGAGTCTGCCTCTTGATCTCTGCTTGTCTGCTCTTGTTGAGTCTGCCTCTTGGTCTCTGCTTGTCTGCTCTGGTTGAGTCTGCCTCTTGGTCTCTGCTTGTCTGCTCTGGTTGAGTCTGCCTCTTGGTCTCTGCTTGTCTGCTCTTGAAGATTGAGACACTTATGCAACATATGGGAATCTTTATTCAGGAAACGTTTCGCCACACAGTGGCTTCATCAGTCCAATACAAAGTAGAAAGGCATAAGGCAGCAGGCAGTGGCTGCTGTGAGTAGTGCAGTGTATTTATTGCAAATGGACGAGTCAACGGATGTTACTTCATGTTCCCAACTTCTTGTTTATGTTCGTTACATTGACAGAGAAGTTATGAAGGAGGAGTACTTGTTTTCTGAACCATTGGTCACAGCCATTTGTGAAGAAGATATTTTCAAAACCCTTGGAGCCTTTCTCCTTAAACACGAGCTAGGCTGGGAAGCACTTGTCGGAGTGTATATAGATGGGGCTCCTCCTATGACCGGTTACAAATCCGGCTTCTAAACCTTAGTGAAGAACGTCGTTCCGCATGTCTCCTTCGCTCACAGTATGATTCATCTGCATGCTTTAGGGACGAAGACTCTCCCACCTAGACTTCAAAAAGTGCTCACAGGCGTTGTAAATATTGTGCACCATATCCGAGGGAGCGCAACGACTTCAAGGATTTTTAAAGTGCTTTGTGAAGAAATGGGTGGTGACTTCTCTGTTCTCCTATTTCACACATAGGTACGTTGGCTCTCACGTGACAAGATTCTAAATCGTGTGCTACAACTTGGAGAGGAAATAACAATGCTGTTGGAACGAGGTCGTACGGCGAAGGAGAATCTTCTTCATGAAAAGATTCAGGATGAGTTTTATAACAAAGGCTGCCTACTTGGCAGATTTCTTCTCTGAAGTGAATTCCCTGAATATTTCACTCCAAGGAAACCTTACAATGCTGCACACAGCTCGTGAAGAGTGGCAGCGTTGAAGTGCTAAGATTCAGCTTTACCAGAAGAGAGTTGAGGACGGTGACTCAACTTTCTTCACTCAGATGAAGACTTTCCTGGATTCTATGCCAGATGCTGAATGTAGTTTCCGTGAGGAGATCTCACCTCATCTTTTGGCAGTGAATGATGCCATCGAAACTTACTTTCCAGGACTGGACGATCGCTGTCCTGATACGTGGATCAACAGACTCTTTTCAGTCAAGAACAGTGCCATCAGTGATACTGATTTTGCTGCTAAGATAGAATTTCTTCAAATTCCTGAGGATTCTCAGCTGAAAGTCGACTTTACTGAACAAGAGCTCCCGACATTTTGGGCAAGAGTGCAGGACGACTGTCCCAGTCTTTCGATGCGTTAACTGACCATGTTAAGGCTTGTGATCGATGCTGACATGAGGCGTTGCCTGTCGAGCACTGCTCCTCGCTTTGATAGACTTAAGGCTGCAAAACAATTTCAAACCTCCCACAGCTGTTAAAAATTGACCACTGTCTGGAAAATCTTCCAGCTCCTGCCCCCAACATCTTGCTCCTGGGGGATTTCAACTTGAGGCACCTAAAATGGAGGAATATAGTAAATAATGTTGTTGCAGTAATAACACCAGGGGGCATCTCTGACGAGAACTCACACACACACGAGCTTTTAAATCTCTGCACAAAATTCAACTTAAACCAGCAAATAATAGAGCCTACTAGACTGGAGAATACACTAGACCTCATCTTCACTAACAATGATGATCTCATACGAAATCTCACCATATCAAAAACAATATACTCAGATCACAACATAATCGAGGTTCAGACATGTATGCGCGGAGCCCCAGACCGACAAAATGAGATTAGTCACGAGGGAGCCTTCACCAAATTCAACTTCAATAACAAGAACATAAAGTGGGACCAAGTAAACCAAGTCCTAAACGATATAAGCTGGGAAGTTAGACTAAGCAACACAGACCCCAACTTATGCCTAGAACAGATTAACTCGGTTGTACTCGATGTATGCTTAACCCTTTCAGGGTCCAAGGCCCAAATCTGGAGTCACGCACCAGTGTCCAAGAATTTAAAAAAAAAAAAATTGTTATTTTTTCTTATGAAATCGTAGAGAATCTTTTTGTGAAGGTAATAAAACAAAAAGTACGAAATTTGGTGGAAAATTGACGAAATTATGCTCTCGCGAATTTTGATGTGTCAGCGATATTTACGAATTGGCGATTTTGCCGACTTTGACTCCCATTTTAGGCCAATTACATTATTCCAATCAACCAAATTCTTAGCTATTTCACTAGTATTACTTCAATTCTATCGATTGAGCACAAGAAATTGCCAAGTCAACTGTTTCAACTACAAAATAAAGTGATCGGAAATTGTTAATTTGGCCAATTTAACACAAAGTTCAAAATATTCCAATTTCAAAATAGGGTCCAGAATGAACAATGTAGGTATTCCTGGCACTAAACTAACATTTCCTCTGTTCATTAGTTATGTTTTGAGGCTTTACAAATAAATTCCATTTTGATTTTTTATTCACAATGAATTTTTATTCACACCAAAAAATAGAAGATTTACTGTTATGCAATACTGTAATGATTGTATAAACATCATCACCATATTTGTGAATGTATATTAGACCCACCAGCTGACGTGTATTAGACGTGTGAGGTCGTTTGTTTACTCTTGAATATCGGCAAAAATTTAACATTTCTGCTACTTTGAGCTCAGTTTCAAGCCATTTCCAGTGCTAAAACCAATCAAAATCATCTCTATTTCTGTAATATGTCTTCCATTCTATCAAATGAGACCAAGAAATCGCAAATACATCTATAAAAAACATACGAAAAAACACTGCAAAGTTGCTGTTTTAATCGAAAAATCATGATTTCATTTTTTTTCTCTCATTATACACAGTGTGCTGCAGGATCTGTTTTATGTGGTGCACACATACCACATAGATGTATTCTCTCATATCTAGGCCCAAATGTACCACTCACAGTTTATCAGAGTGAGCTGAGCTCATGGCGTAGATCTACGGTTTGGACCCTGAACGTAAAGCCGTAGATCTACGGGACGGACCCTGAAAGGGTTAAGGCTTATTCCTTTAAGAAAAAGGAGGAGTAGATGTAAAATAGAAAGAGACAGGCGCTCCCTTTACAGGCGACGGAAAAGAATAACAGAACGGCTAAAATAGGCCAATATATCTGAAATGCGTAGGGAGACACTGGTCAGAGAAATAGCAAACATCGAACTTAAGCTAAAGGAATCTTATAGGAGTCAGGAATCGCGGGAAGAACTAAAAGCCATAAATGAAATCGAAAGAAACCCAAAGTATTTCTTTTCTTATGCCAAATCAAAGTCGAGAACAACGTCCAGTATTGGGCCCCTACTTAAACAAGATGGGTCCTACAACGATGACAGCAAGGAAATGAGTGAGCTACTCAAGTCCCGATATGATCAAAATTAATTTTTTTATGAGAGAGCCACAGAATTTGGTAAACACAAGCCTATCTGATGTTATCCTGACGCCAAATGACTTTGAGCAGGCGATAAAGGGACATGCCCATACACTCTGCCCCAGGGCCAGACTCATGGAACTCCGTGTTCATCAAGAACTGCAAGAAGCCCCTATCACGAGCTTTTACCATCCTATGGAGAGGGAGTATGGACACGGGGGTCGTCCCACAGTTACTAAAAACAACAGACATAGCCCCACTCCACAAAGGGGGCAGTAAAGCAATAATAGCAAAGAACTACAGACGTTTAGCACTAACATTCCATATCATAAAAATCTTTGAAAGGGTCCTAAGAAGCAAGATCGTCACCCCTTAGATACCCATCAATTACACAACCAGGGCAAATGGGTTTAGAGCAGGTCGCTCCTGTCTGTCTCAACTACTGGATCACTAGAAGACAAAAAGAATGCAGATGTAATATATGCAGACTTTGCGAAAGCTTTCGACAAGTGTGACCATGGTGTAATAGCGCACAAAATGCGTGCTAAAGGAATTACAGGAAAAGTTGGTAGATGGATTAAATTTCCTCACAAAGAGAACACAAAGAGTAGTAGTCAACAGAGAAAAGTCTGAGGCGGCTACGATGAAAAGCTCTGTTCCACAAGGCACAGTACTCGCTCCCATCTTGTTTCTCATCCTCAATCTACATAGACAAGGATGTCAGCCACAGCACCGTGTCTTCCTTTGCAGATGACCCCGAAAACTGCAAAGGACAGTGTCTTCCCTTGCAGACACTGCAAGGCTCCAGGCGGACATCAACCAAATCTTTAAATGGGCTGCAGAAATACAATATGATGTTCAATGTTGAGGAATTTTCAATTACTCGATATGGTAAAATGAGGAATTTAAAACTTCATCAAGAGTCAAAACAGAATCGGCCCACAAATAGAGCGAATACACCAACGTCAAAGACCTTGGGAGTGTTCCTGTCGGAGGAATCTCACCTTCAAGGATCCATAACACTGTATCAATCGCATCTGCTAGAAAAAAAGGACAGGATGGATAACTGAGAACCTTCAAAAAACTAGGGATGCCAAGCCCTGTTGACACTCTTCACTGTCCACTTGTTTTATCTAGGCTAGACATATTGCCCTGGCTCACTAACTGAACTTTCAAGGCAGCGTGAGGTGAAAATTGCTTTCGTGGACCTAGAAAATGTTACAGAGAACCTTGCCACGGCGCGTATAAGGAAATAAAAACCTCACTTGCTGGGAACTCTCTTGAAGGTCCTGACTGCGATCCTGGAATGGGGCGGGGAGAGATACATGATTATATACATACTGGAAAATCTAGAGGGATCTAATCTACACAGGAGAATTGCCGAACTTGCACCGAAAAATCAACTCACAACGAAAGCAAGACTCGGCAGACGCGATGCACACTTCCCCCATTGAAAAGACGTTAAGAGGACAATACAAATAAGAGTCAGGGACCGAGAGACTGTTCAAATGCACCTCCCAGGCATAGACCCTGGCCGTCTTCAAGCAGGCACTGGACAAGCACTAAAGTTGGTACCTGACCTGCCGGGCTGTGGCTCGTACGTTGGATGGTTTGCGTGCGCCTGCAGGATAACAGCCTGGTTGATCAGGCTCTGATCCACTAGGAGGATGGTCACAGACCGGGCCGCGGGGGCGTTGACCCGGAACTCTCTACAGGGTAAAACTCAAGGAGTAAATGAGAAGTAGGGTTTTGTATGTTGTTTCAATAGATCGGTTTGGGTTTATGCAGTGTTATGACAATGAATGGCCTATTTGTAGAGGACTGCGCGGAAATTTTTTCGCGGTTTTTGTCCTGTGGCATTTTCAATAAACAACGGTTCTTCCTATTTCATTTTGTTCTTATCTTACCTTTTCACAAGGTACACCATTTTCAAAAAATTTTTATAGGGGTCAAGGTAATACACTGAAAAGTCTTCCGGGGCCATTGGACGGATAAGGTTAACAAACACTGCGGTTATAGAGTGTGGAGGGATGGTTACTGTCGTGGTGGAGGAATGGTTTACTGTTCGTGTGGAGGGGAAGGTACTGGCGTATTGGTGAGGAAGGTACTGTCGAGTGGGGGACGGTTCTGTCGAGTGGGAGGGAAGGTATGTCGTTGTGGTGGGAAGTACTGTCGTGGTGGGAGGGAAAAGGTTACTGGCGTGATGTGGAGAGAAGGTGCTGTCGTGTGGACGGAAGGTACTGGCGTCGTGGAGTGAAGTTAACTGTCGTGTGGAGGGCAAGGTACTGGGTGTGGAGAGAAGGTGCTGTCGTGTGGAGGGAAGGTACTGTCGTGTGGAGGGAAGGTACTGTCGTGTGGAGGGAAGGTACTGGCGTGTGGAGAGAAGGTGCTGTCGTGTGGAGGGAAGGTACTGTCGTGTGGAGGGAAGGTACTGTCGTGTGGAGGGAAGGTACTGTCGTGTGGTGGGAAGGTACTGGCGTGTGGAGATGTCATGTGGGTTTGATAACGTGAATGGGGTAAAAAACACTCACGTAGACTGGTTAGTACGTATAATTATAACGGAAAGTAAGGGAAGCACCATCAGCCGCCCTGTCTCTCTCTGCTCTCTATCTGGGACTGAGGTCTACAAGTGTCCTAGGGTGAAGCCGGATATTCAAAAACATGCTATGGTCAGCAGACAACATGTATAACAGTCAGTGATTACACAGACGGTGGTAGTGAGTCATTCTATGGTAACTGGTTACTGGATAACAGGTCTACTGAGAGAGAGGAAGGTAACTGTTCGTCTGGAGGGACGGTTACTGGCATGTGGAGAGAAGGTACTGTCGTGCGGACGGGAAGGTTATGTAGTACCCTGTGGAGGGAGTAATGTCGAGTGGTGGAGGTACCGGGCTGTGTGGAGAGAACTTCACTGGTACTGTCGTGTTGAAAGAAGGTACTGGCGACGTGTGGAGAGAAGGAACTGTCGTGTGGAGGGAAGGTACTGTCGTGTGGAGAAAAGGTACTCTCGTGTGGAGGGAAGGTCTGTCGAGTGGACGGAACGTTTGTCGTGCAGAAGGGGAATGCACTGTCGTGTGGAGAGAAGGTTACTGTCGGAGTAGATGGAAAGGTACGGTCGTGTGAGGGAGGTAGTGTCGTGTGGAGGGAAGGTACTGTCGACTGGAGGGATGGTACCTGTCGTGGGGAGAGAAGGTATGTTCGTGTGGAGGGAAGGTATTGTCTGTGTGGAGAGAAGGTACTAGTGTGTGGAAGAAACGACTGTCGGGTTGGAGGAAGATACTGTTGTGATGGAGGGAAGTGTGTCGTGTGGAGGAAAGGATACGTCGTTGTGGAGACGAAGGTACTGTCGTGTGGAGGGAAGGAACTGTCGTGTGGAGGAAAGTGCTGTCGTGTAGAGGGAAGGCACTGTCGTGTGGAGAGAAGGTAAGTCGATGGAGGGAAGCGTATGTGTGTGGAGGGAGGTACTGCCGTGTGGAAGGGAAGGTACTGTCCGTATTGAGGGAAGGTACTTGTCGTGTGGAGGGAAGGTATTGTTGCGTGGGAGGGAAAGGTACTGGTCGAGTGGGGTGGGAAGGTACTGTCGTTTGTAGGAAGGAAAGTACTGTCGTGTGGTGGCAAGGGGTACTGTGTGCGGAGAGAAGGTACTGTAGTGTGGAAGAGAAGGTTCTGTCTGTGTGGAGGGAATGGTACTGTCGTGTTGAGGGAGGAAATTTACTTCAGGAGAGAGGGTTTTACTGCAGGAGGGAAGGTTATACAGAAGGGGAGGGTGAGGGCACTAACAGAAGGGAGGGTACTGCAAAGGAGTGACGGCACTGCAGCGAGGAGGGACAAACTGCAGGACAGAAAGTGCTGCAGGGGGGAAGTTAATGCAGGAGATAGGTACTGCAGGAGGAAGGTACTGCAGGAGGAAAGGTACTGCCAGGAGGGAGGGGTACTGCAGGACGGAGGGAACTGCAGAAGAGAAAGTACCGCAGGAGGAGATTACTGCAGGAAGAAGGTACTGCAGGTGGGAAGGTTCCTGAGGAGGGAAGGTAATCCAGGAGGGAAAGGTAATGCAGGAGGGAAGGTACTGCAGGATAGGAAGGTACTGGCGGAGGGAAGGTACTAAGGCGGGAAGGTACTGCAGGAGGGAGTTTACTGCAGAAGAGAAGGTTAATGCAGGAGGGGAAGGTTACTGCAGGAAAGACGGTATGCGGAGTAGGGTACTGCAGGAGGAGGGTACTACAGAACGGGAAGGTACTGTAGGAGGGAAGGAACTCAGGAATGAGGGTACTCTTGAAGGGAAGGTACTTCAGAAGGGAGGGCACTGCAGGGAGGGAAGGTACTGCAGAGGGAAAGTACTGCAGGAGGGAAGGTTACTGCAGGAGGGAGGGTACTGAACGGACACGTGGGGGACCTGCAGTCGAGAGAAATGTACTGCGCGGAGGGAAGATACTGCAGGAGAGAAGGTACTGCAGGAGGGTGGGTAACTGCAGTAGTGAGCGGAACCTGAGGAAGGAAAGTACGGCAGGAGGGAAGATATGCAGGAGGAAAAGGTGTCCAGGAGGGAAGGTACTTCAGGAAGAAGCGGAACTGTAGGACGGGGAAGGTAGGTAATGCGAGGGGGTGGTAATGCGGTGGGAAGGTACTGCATGATGGGAAGATACTGCAGGAGGGAGGAGGTACTCCTGGAGGGAAGGTAATGCAACAAAGAGGGTACTGTAGAAGGGAACGTAATGCAGGGAGGAAGGTAAGGTACTGCAAGGAGGGGAAGTTACTGCTAGGAGGGATGGTTACTGCAGGGGGGGGAGGTACTGCAGGAGGGAAGGTAGTGCAGGAGGGAGATATGCTTACGAGGGAAGGCACAGTAGGAGGGAAGGTCTGCAGGAAGAAGGTAGTTATACATGGAGGGAAGGTGTGCAGGAGAAAGGTTACTGAGTGGAAGGTAGGGTACTGAAGGGAGGGAAGTATTACAGGGCCGGAAGGTATGCAGGAGGGATGGAAACCGCAGGTAAGACGTTACTACAGGACGGGAGGTAGATGCAGGAGGAGGTGGAAAGGTACTGAGGAGGGGGAAGGTACTACAGGATAGAGGGCACTGCAGGAGGAGGGTACTGCAGGAGGGGGAAGGTACTGCAAGGAAAGACGGTACTATAAGAATGAGGTAATTGCAAGGAGGTAATGTACTGCCAGGAGGGAGGTATTACTGCAGTAAACAGATAGGGTACTGCAGGCGGGAGGGTACTGAGGAGGAGGGTACTGCAGGAGGAGGGTTACTGCATGGGTTATGCGGAGGCGGGTATTGCAGAAGGGGAACGACTGTAGGAGGGAAGGAACTGGCAGGAAAAGAGGGTACTGTAGAAGGAAGGTAGTACAGGAGGGAGGGCAATGAGGAGGGAGGAAACTGCAGGGTGAAGAGAAGGTTTTGAGGATGGAGGTAATGCAGGAGGGAAGAACTGCTAGACGGGAGGGTACTGCAAGAAGTGAGGGACCTGCAGGAGAGAAAGTACTGCATGAGGGAAGGATACTGCAGGAGAGGAGTTGCTCCAAGAGGAGAAGGTATGGGAAGAAGGTACTGTAGGGGAAGGTTAATGCAGGGGGAAGGAAAGGAACTGCCGGAGGGAAGGTACTGCAGGAGGGAAGGTACTGCAAGAGGGAATGTACTGCAGGAGGGAAGGTACTGCAGGAGGGAAGGCCACTACAGGAGGATGGTACTGAGGAGGGAAGTACTGCAGAAAGGATGGTACTACAGGAGGCAGGTTAATGCAGAAGGTAGGTACTGCTGAGGAGGGAAGGTACTACAGGAGAGGAGGTTACTGCAAGAAGGAAGGTAATGCAGAAGGGAAGGCTCTGCGGACGGAAGGTACTGGGGAAGGAGGGTACTGCAAGAGGAGTGGGTAATGGCAGAGAGGGAGGATACTGCAAGTGAGATGGTTACTGCAGGTGAGGTTTTGTACTGCATTAGGGAGGGTACTGCAGGAGGGAAGGTACTGCAGGAGGGAGGGTACTGCAGAAGTGAGGGACCTGCAGGAGAGAAAGTACTGCATGAGGGAAGATGTGCAGGGAGAGGAAGGTCGCTCCAAGCGGGAAGGTACTTGCAGGAAAGAGGGTACTGTAAGGGGAAGGTTAATGCAGGGGGGAAGGAACTGCCGGAGGGAAGGTACTGCAGAAGGGAAGGTACTGCAGGAGGGAAGGCACTGCAAGAGGGAAGGTACTGCAGGAGGGAAGGCACTGCAGGAGGGAAGGCACTACAGGAGGGAAGGTACTGCAGGAGGGAAGGTACTACAGGAGAGGAGGTACTGCAGAAGGGAAGTTAATGCAGAAGGGAAGGCACTGCAGGAAGGAAGGTACTGCGGGAGGGAGGGTACTGCAAGAGGGAGGGTACTGCAGGAGGGAGGGTACTGCAGGAGGGAGAGTACTGTGAGGTGGTGAGGGTATCTTGCAGGAGGGAAGATACTGCAGGAGAGAATGTACTGCAGGAGAGGACGTACTGCATTAGGGAGGGTATTGCAGGAGGAAATGTACTGCAGGAGGGAAGGTACTGCAGGAGGGAAGGTACTGCAGGAGGGAAAGAACTGCAGGAGGGAAAGTACTGCAGGAGGGAAGGTACTGAAGGATGGAAGGTACTGCACTATGGAAGGTACTGCAGGAGTGAGGGACCTGCATGAGAGAAAGTACTGCGGGAGGGAAGATACTACAGGAGAGAAGGTACTGCAGGAAGGAGGGTACTGCAGTAGTGAGGGAACTGCAGGAGAGAAGTACTGCAGGAGGGAAGATACTGCGGGAGAGGAGGCACTCCAGGAGGGAAGGTACTGCAGGAGAGAGGGTACTGTTGGAAGGAAGGAAATGCAGAGGAAAGGTACTGCAGGAGGGAAGGTACTGCAGGAGGGAAGGTACTGCAGGAGGGAAGGAACTATAGGAGGGAAGGTGCTGCAAGAGGGAAGGTACTGCAGGAGGGAAAGTAGTGCAAGAGGGAAGGTACTGCAGGATAGACGGCACTATAGGAGGGAAGGTACTGCAGGAGGGAAGGTACTGCATAAGGGAAGGTACTGCAGGAAAGACGGTACCATAGGAGTGAAGGTAATGCAGGAGGGAAGGTACTGCAGGAGGGAAAGTACTGCAGGAAAGAGGGTACTGCAGGAGGGAGAGTACTGCAGGAGGGAGGGTACTGCAGAAGGGAGCGTATTGCACAAGGGAAGGGACTGTAGGAGGGAAGGAGCTGCAGGAAAGAGGGTACTGGAGAAGGGAAGGTACTACAGGAGAGAGGACACTGCAGGAGGGAAGGAACTGCAGGAGGGAAGGTACTGCAGAGGGAAGGTACTGCAGGAGGGAAGGTACTGAAGGAGGGAAGGTACTGCGGAGGCGAGGTACTGCAAGCAGGGAGGTACTGCAGGAAGGACAATTAATGAAGAGGGAAGGTACTGCAGAGGGAAGGTTACTGCAGGAGCGGAAAGTACTGAAGGAGGAAGGTCCTGCAGTGGGAAGGATTCTACAGGAAGAAGGTACTGCAGGAAGGAGGGTACTGCAGTAGTGAGGGAACTGCAGGAGAGAAGTACTGCAGGAGGGAAGATACTGCGGGAGAGGAGGCACTCCAGGAGGGAAGGTACTGCAGGAGAGAGGGTACTGTTGGAAGGAAGGAAATGCAGATACTGCAGGAAAGGTACTGCAGGAGTTAAGGTACTGCAGGAGGGAAGGTACTGCAGGAGGGAAGGTACTGCAGGAGGGAAGGTACAGCAGAAATTAAGGTACTGCAGGAGGGTAGGTACTGCAGAAGGGAAGGTACCGCAGGAGGGAAGGTACTGCAAGAGGGAAGGTACTGCAGGAGGGAAGGTGCTACAGGACGGAAGGTACTACAGGAGAGGAGGTGTGCAGAAGGGAAGGTAATGCAGAAGGGAAGCATGCAGGAAGGAGGTTACTGCAGGGAGGGAGGCGTATACTGCATGAGGGAGGGTGCTGCAGGAGGAGGGGTACTGCAGGAAAGACGGAAACTATAGGAGGGAGAATGTAATGCAGGCGGAAAATGTACTGCGGAGGGAAGGTACTGCAGGAAAGAGGGTATGCAGGAGGGAGGGTACTGCAGGAGGAGGGTACTGCAGAAGGAAGTCTGTAGGTGGGAAGGAATGGCAGGGAAAAAGGGTACTGTTAGAAGGAGAAGTACTGCAGGACGGGTCGAGCTGAGCACTTCGCAGGAGAACTAGAAAGAACTGCAGGGAGGGAAGGTACTGCAGAGAGAAGGTTCTGCTGGAGGGAAGGTACTGCAAGAGGGGAGGTTACTGCCGAGGGCAAGGTACTGCAAGAGGAGGGTACTGCAGTAGTGAGGGACCTGCAGAGGAAAGAATGCATACGGAAAAGATACTGACAAGAGAGAAGGTACTGCCAGGAGGGAAGATACTGCAGGAGGTGAAGGTACGCAGGAAAGGACGGTTTACGTAGGAGGGAGGTTATGCAGGAGGAAATGTACTGAGGAGGCAAGGTATTGCCAGGAACAGGGGTTACTGCAGGAGGGGAGGTTACTGCAGAAGGGATGGTATGCAGGAGGGAAGGAACTGCAGACAGAAAAGTGGGTACTGTAGAAAGAGAGGGTACTACAGGGAGGGAGAGCACTGCTGCCAGGAGAGTGGAATGCAGGAGGGAGGAAAACTGCAGGAGGGAAGGTTACTGCAGGAGGGAAAGTACTGCAGGAGGAAGGTACTGCAGGAGGAAGGGTACTGCGGAGCTGAGGGCCCTGCAGAAAGAGAAAGTACTGCTGGAGGGAAGATATTGCAGGAGAGAAGGTACTGAGGAAGGGAAGGGAATGCAGGAGGGAAGGTACTGCGGAGGGAGGGGGCTGCAGTAGTGAGGGACCTGCCGG
>NC_069411.1:13372490-13437490 GCF_026875155.1 Cherax quadricarinatus | reverse complement strand
TGTATGTGTGTAAGTGCTCTAAGTAGTTCACTATGTCTCACGACTCGACTAGACTTAAACAAGTGACTGACAAAGTCCTCTCATAAACTAACTTCTTAACCGACTGGCAACCAGAACAGTCTGCTTTAACAAAAAAGAATGCTAAGCCCAATAGCAATACAACAAGCAACTGCGACACAGAATCAGGAACAAGGAGATAATATAACAACACTAAGTAGGGACCATCAGCAGATCCTCCACAAAAGTCACAAAACTCCCATACTACTGAATCTAAGCTCAGCATAAGAAAATCCCCGACTGTGATAATACACAGAAACCAGTACAAGTTAAGTGAGAAGTTACAGCTCAGGACCTGAGATACTCAGAGTGTCTATATGACACACAACCTAAGTACAACGTCGAAAATCACGAAGTCTATACAATGTTCTGTGAACAGAGTTCTACAGAACTAACAAGAATAATGAGACAGACAATCTGTCCAACTTCCAAGAGAGTCTAGAGCAGACTCCATACTTTAGGCGAGGTGAGGACACCCCCCCCTCGATCGCGTGATAGCAACGTGGACAACTGCAGCTCAGAAGCCGGCAGTCTAACGAGCTACAAGCGATAATTACAGTAGTTTGACAATCAATACTTGAACCGAGCACTTAATATGTTACATCCTAACAACATAAGTCAAATAACAATATAAAGCAATACATTTACGATTTAGCTATTGTCGCAAATATAAGCAATATAAAATTATATGAAAAGGTAATAATTATATATATATACATAATAATCATTGCAACCCATTCAGAGGTTGCAACACCCTCCTCCCCCCACACGACAGACGGTCGCACTAGGAGTTGCATTAAGGTCTTTCACATTATTACTGATTACTCATATCAATACAATTTAATATAAACATTAATCAGTCTCTCTTGTGCCAAGCACCTCTACAATTTCACAGCGTTTGTCAATAGGATATGCCCCTAGTACTAGGGCAGTACACAGTATCGTATCTCTGCATACTCGTGGTTATGTACATCAGTGTTGAGACAGGATAGCGCAGATGAGTAGGGCACGTTGAGGCTCGAATATAGAGGAGACTGCATTCCACTCTTAAGTAGTGGTTGTGGAATGCTATGTAGTATGGACATCTGAGTATGAAACAGCTTAAGGTGTGTAGTGAGGGGGGGGTCTGCGGCAGGACAGTGTTGTGTCACACAGTACCATCGCCCACACGACACTACCCACTCAACACTCAGCTTATGTCTCCTTACACACAATACTGTGAATATATAAATATAATAATTAGACATGACATGAGTATACATAGTTAATATGGGCTGGAGGGATTAAGTTACTTTACTGAATTTGACATAGCAAGTAACAAAAGGTATTTGGGCATAAAATTACGTAAATTTTAAATGGGGAAATGCCCAAATACACGTCAAAATGTTCAAAGGACACCACAAGAGCTATAGCATAATTTTTCTGGTGTCGTTTGAGCTTTGATGAATAGTAACATATAGGATGGAGAATATCAGTGGATGTTGACTGTTGGAGCAGCACAGCACCCACTGCATAACCACTCGCATCTATATGTAAAAAGATGGAAGATTGAAATTAGGATCAACACTGGAGCAGAGGAAAGGCAGATGCTTCAACCTTTTGAACGAGTTGAACAATGTCTAGTCCGATGAACTGAACTTTGCTACTAGAGCTCATAGTGCAAGGTGAGGTGGAGGTTGTGCGCTGGCTTGCCTGTCATTGACACACTGGCAACGTCGCACATGATCAGCTACTGTTCTTCATCTTTGGCAAGTAAATGTTTCCAGTTTACGAGGTCTTCTTGAACCAAATGTCCTCCTATGGGACTTTGTGAGCAAATCAATGCTTGCTCACGAAATGTAACTGTACACTACGAAATGCTTGACTGTGGTGAAACCTATCAGCTGACAACTTCATTATTTTTTCCTCAGTAAAACCGTTACATAATGTAACATTTATCGAGATCCTTTGCTTCACTCTCAGTAACTGCTATATCTTCATCTTTCAGTGACTGATCAACAAATGATCCTTGATTAATTTCATGAGTAGAAATTTAACGTCAGTTGTTCTTGCTAGGTTGTGACCGGGGGGAGTCATGTTAATGTCGGGGCGCAGAGCGTCACTAACAAATATTCAACCCAATCATTGTCATCACTAACTCACAGGAACAAGGATGGTTGTGAATCTTGCATAGTCTCTAGTTTGCGCTGTAGGAATAAATAGGTTTCTCTCTCAAGCTTTCAATGACATAATATCATCAGTGTTATTATCAATCACAAGTGGTTCTTTAATATGCCAGCATGAAGGATATCGTTCCCTATCAACAAGTCCATTGACCTGATGGGAAATACACACTGGATATACCCACTGAAATATAACAGTATAATAGCTTGTTTCAATATAAACTTTGTGCAGAGGCACTTTTATAACAGCCCCTCCATAGGCGCTTCTAATAATACATCTATTTTGCAATAGGTATCATCAGTTATGGGCAGTACATCTTCTCTTAATAAGTTGTGAGATAACTGCCAGTGTCTCTGAAAGTAATTATCTCAGTTAGATGTGATCCATCAAATCCTATTCTACCTCTTGAAAAGTAAGGACTCATGGCTGAACGAATCTTTTCGTCAGATACACTTTCTGACGCTAGTCATCTGTCTGAGTAATATTATCTAAAACAGTAGGATCAGGGGTATTACTAGGATTTTGGTGCCTTTGTTGCTCGGAAGAGGATACGACTTGAGTGGGGGCGCCAGCCGCACGACTGTATCTCGCATCTCTAACTTATAGCAATACTCTCTAGCATGTCCTTTTCTGTTACAATATGTACATTTAACTTTCTTCTTCTCGATATCAGATTTCTGTCTAACCACAGAGACAGATTCAGGATTGTGAGTTTTCCTTGTAAAGGTACGAGAAGTTACAGTAGCAGGTACATCAGCCGGCAATGAGCAGCTGATTTAGGTTGACAGCTTCTAGGACAAACTTTAGTTACCTTGTTTTTCTATGTTTTAGTACGTACAAGTTTGTGAGAAATCTCGTAATTGTCTGCTAATGCTGCAGTTTCCAGAATATCCGACGGTAGTATGATCGATCAGATATTCTTGAATGTCGGGAGACATACAGTTGTTAAACCTTTCGAGTTAGTAACAACTGAACAAGGCTGTTTTAGTTGTTACACGTGGCAGCTCTAGACCATCTCTCAAAAGCAACTTTTTCTCACGAGCAATTCAAACACAAGTTTGATTTGTCGTCTTTGTAACGTACGAAATACTCTTTGGAAATCTTCTTCGTTCAATTTCCTCTGTGCCTCTATTTGTGCAGTCTGCAACATAATGAGGCATTTCCAACCTCTCAAACTGTTCCTGCATTCGTCTCTCAACCCTTGATGGAGAGGACGTGTGCTGCTGCTGCCCCTGGATTGTCTGGTGGCAGTATTATTTTCACCAACATGCGCAGGCTTCGCCGGCGCAGGGTAAATACTGTCTGCATTGAATTAACCGTGGAGCTGTACGGGGCATCAATGGAGTTGCTTTTGCCTGCAATCATCAGAGATACCTATGGAATAGCCAATGAGGAGATTTGTGGACTGGCACTGAACGGTACGAAGAGGATTTTTGTAAAATTTAGTTCGGCGACTGTGTATGAGGCAGTTGTGAATAAGTTTCAAGAGGTGGCCATACCAGTTAATCATGCTGTGACGGTGAGGCTGCATGATGTGTCCAGCTATTACACTGGTTAAGATCGGAATGTGCCGTTCGAGGCGGATGCATCTGACATCCGGTTCATTATGTGTAAATACGGCACAATACATACGATCACTGCAGGAAGGTGGTCAGCTGGCCAGTAAATGGGGATACCTGAGGGTGCATTCTCTGTCAAGATGACGCTCAGACATCCAATTCCATCGTACGTGGTGAGGGAAGATTTCAGGACTCAGGTTTTTGTAACATACGCTGGGCAGCGAAGCACTTGCCATTTGTGCGGGTCGTATGATCACCTGGCTGCGCAATGTGAAAGAAGACGTGGTGATAAGGACCAGCAGCAACGATGAGATGTGGAGGAAAGGAGAGAGGATCAAGATCAACTGTTTTCGACTCTGCCTCAGCAGAGTTTGACATGGAGTGAGGAGGTTGAGATGGCCGAAGAAAAGGAGATGGCAGGGGCTACGCGGGGGGACGACATCACTTCCCTGGACGTTGTACAAGTGTGATGAGGTCATCGCGGAAGCGAATGGGTAGCGACGCGGAAAAGACGATAGTGTCGACGTTTGAGACATTCTGGGTAATGAGAGTCCTTGTCAGGATGTTGGTACAGACCTGGATCATGGGTCTGCAGTTGAGGAGGGCGTGGTGATGCCAGACCGGCCTGAAGTGTGTCGTAAGGATGCCCAGTTGGTGAGAACTGTGGAGGGTGGAGGTTCATCATGGCACTGAGCTGGATGACTTGATGCAGGTCGAGGGTACGACGCGAAAGCGCGCGCAGCAGTGCTTTCTGATTCCGACGACGTGCTTATGCCCGCACAACGACCTGGAAGAAAACATGGGCGGAAGCCATGCGGAGAGGTTTCAAGTGGCGCCCAGGGGCAGGGGATGGGTAAGGGTGGCCAGAAAGGGGGGGGGGAAAAAAGGTGCAATGAAACGATCAGGTGATAAGTCGGTAGTGTCAAGAGGGAAACCCCCTTTGTCGGTTTTAAGTGCCTGACATTGAACATCAATGGCTTGAGGTCTCAGAGAAGTGTGAGTGGTTTAGGGATATTTGATGCGTCATGATGTTGACGTTGTGTTCTTGCAGGAACACAATTATAGACCGGGTTATGAGTTGAAGGTGGATGGGTATAATGTGTATGTTGAGCATGCAGTCAGATTGAAAGGAGTTGTGGCCATTTTGGTGAAAGAAACTAGCCTGTTGGTTGTCAGGCATAGTGAGGGGGGGAGAGGGGAGGGTGATTCGTGTGGATGGGTTATGGGGTCAGGTACAGATGACGTTGGTGTGTGTGTATGGCCCAGCAGAGGGAGATGTGAGGATAAAGAATAAATTCGTGAGGGACGTTCTGGTATATTATTTGCGTGGATTGCCGGGGGTTGCTGTGATAGGAGGTGACTGGAACTGTGTGATAAGGAGTAAGGATGTTGAAGGAGGGGGCAGGGCATTGTTTGAGGATATTGGGAGAATTGTTATCCGGGGTAGGATTGACAGATGTTGAGGGAGGTGAGGTGGTGGAGCACACATTTATTAAGCGTGGGTATGCGGCTAGGCTCGATCGATTATACGTGCCTAGGGACAGTCGTAATACATAGTGTGAGGGTAATGGACGTAGTATTTTCTGATCACAGGGGTGTTTTGGTGGATATAGGTTGGGAGGGGTTGCCAAGAAGGTGTAAGGGGTTTTGGAAGTTGAATGTAAAGTTGTTGCAGGAAGAAGAGTCTCGACAGTCATTTGTTCAATTGTGGGAGGAGTTGGTGGCAGAGGCGCCTGGGAATAGTGAACTGGTTAGTTGGTGGGACTCTGTGGCGAAATCTCGTATTAAGGATTTTTATATTCGTAGTGGGAGGGAATATAACAGGTTGAAGTATGGGTACCAATCTTATCTTGAGAGGCAGTTGAAAGCTTGCTACGAGCGTGGGAGTGCTAGTTATCCGTGGACGATATTGAGGGATTAAAGGAGCGTATCAAGGATTTGCAAATGAAAGATTTGATGGCGCGTGAGTTTTGGGTGGGCTGGAAAGAGGTGTTATGGGGTGACAGGCCTTCGGCATGCATGTTGAGGAGACAGCGTAAGAGAAGAGTGGCGACGGAGATGATGGGATTAACTGTTCATGTGGGGATGGAAGGGTATAGAGAGGGGCAGGTATTAGTGACGACAGAGGGTATGAGTGGTTATCTAGATGCATGGTTTAGGTCATATGCACAAAACGGAGGTATTCGAGATGAGGCTTTAAAGGAAAATGGGAGATTTCGTGCAATGTGAGATTGATGGTATAGATAGGGTAACATTAGAAGGTCCGATCACGGAAAGTGAGATTTCGCACGCTTTGTCTGGTGCAAGTTTAGGTAAGCGCGCAGGTGTAGATGGGTTGCCTAATGATTTTTACGTTAGGAATTGGGAAGTATTGAGAGATTTTTAGTTAGGTTATTCAATGTAATGAAGGATGATGGGGGAAAATGGGGGAGCAGCAAAGGACTGCTGTCGTGGTATTAGTTCCGAAAGGTGGACAGACTACGGTAGAGGATTACCGAGCAATATCGCTTATGTGTGGCGATTATAAGTTATTTGCACGGATATTAGGGAATAGAATAAAAAAGGTGATAGGTTAAAGTAATTGACAGAGGACAATATGGGGTACGGGTAGGACAATGTATGAAGGGCATGGAGTTCTTAGAAGTTTTATAGAACAGAGAGGGGAGTTGGGGGGTGGGGGGGTGTCATTGGATTGGCGAGCTGCTTACGATAGTGTGGAGAGGGATGCGTTATGGAGGTTCATGCGTTGGCAGGGATTCGGGAAGGAAATTATATCTTGGGCAAAAACATTGTATCAGGGAGCATCTATGAGAGAACAGGTTAATGGAAGGCTAGGTGTTAACTTCAGATGGGAAGGGGTTTGCGACAGGGTTGCCCTCTATCGCAAATATTGTTTGCATGCCTCCAGGATCCCTTTTATAGGGCAGTTAGGTGGAGTATCGCAAGTGGAGGGGTTAGTAATGAACGAGAGGGTCAGCCGGGGATTGTGGGTTATGTGGATGATACAAACTGTATTGGTGAGGGATGAGAAGGATTTACACAAGGTAGGAAAGGTGGTAGATGTGTTTGGCGAGGCTACTGGAATGGAAATTAATGTGGCAAAGTCTAAGTATATGGACTAGGCAATAACGTAAATAGAGGTGGGACTGTAGGGCGCGGGTGGAGTGTGGTGGATCAGCTATTGATTTGTGGGATAGTGTACGCTAAGAATGATAGGGTCGCACAAGAGGTAAATTCGATGCGCACCGTGGATGGGGTATTGAAAAGATTGGGTGGTTTGAGGACGGCGCAGCTAACGTTGCATCAGAGGGTCATTGTGACGAACGTCCTGTTGTATAGTAAAGATATGGCACGTGGTGGCAATATACCCACTGAGGCGGCGAGAGTTGCAACGGTTGCAACATGGGATTTTCAGATTTATATGGGGATCGGGTTGTGACTGGCTAAGTAGAGGGGTGGTGATGCTTCCCGTTAGCCACGGGGGGCTGGGGCTTATACCTTTAGAAAACCGTATGATGAGTGTGTATCTAAAACGAGGGTATTTGAGGGAGGTGGGGGCGAGGAGAGGGGGGCTAGAAAAACTGCATATGGATATGCAACGATGGTGGGGGGGTAAGGATTTAATGATTGGTGAGGCCATGTTGAGGGTTTTAATGACGGTGAGGGATCCGAAGCGCCTTAAATTGAGGATTCTGAGATGGTGGGGGTGGGTCTGTGGTGGCGGCAGTTGAGGGGGCATACCCTATGTATGCGTGGGGGAATATCTGGAAATGTTTACGGCAATTGCGTATTAAACCAGGTGTAAGGGAGGTAATGTTTAGGTTTCTACATGGAATCTTGCCGTCTGGTGTTGTGTTATTTAATAGGATTATTATTATTATTATTATAAATTATTTAATAGGAGACTAAGGGAAGGTGGGGAGTGCAAAGCGTGTGGATGTTCCGAGACTATTTTTCATGCCGTGTATTTTTGTAATTGTTTAGAAGCTGTGAGGGTATGGTTAGGTAGGGTAGTTAGGTTAGTGGGTGGGGAAGGGTTACAGGTGTTAAGGGTGTTAAGTTTAGATATAGGTGGGATGAGTCAGTGGTGGTGAATGTGGTTGCGTATGTGGTACTGATTTTATTTATACGTCTTGGGCATGAGGGAGGTGGTGTGGGGAGGGGGTGTGAGGGAGGTGGGTGTGAGGGAGGTGGGTGTGAGGGAGGTGGGTGTGGGAGGTGGTGTGAGGGGGTGGTGTAGGAGGTGGGTGTGAGGGAGGGGGTGTGGGGAGGTGGGTGTGGATGAAAGAATAAAGGTGTTAGCGGCCACCATTTATAGAACTAAGTGTCGCAATAGGGATCTTTATGGGGAAGGTGGGAGACAGTGTTTACTGAGGGATACCGGAGTTTAAGTTAAAGGATTACGGGATTTAAGTGTAAAGGGGTAGCGACGGGCTAGTTTCTTGAGCGGAGATGTGTGGATGGCTTTTAAAGTGTGTGACTGGATTTGCACTGATACATTTATGCTTTTCCTGAGTAGTGAGTGTGGTGTGGGTGGTGTTTTACACATGTGTTCCTTTATGTCGTGAAGATTTTGGATAGTACATGTACGTAATGTATTGGAACACTACATCATTGTGTGTATACAAGGTGAAAGAAAAGGTAGAATCTTAAAGTTTTTGTGTGCGTGAGAATGACTGTTCGTTATGTGAGAGTGTCTTCAAAGATGTTATAGAAAGCACATACTACATGTGGTTACTAAGGTATGCCATATGACTGTATCGAATATGCAGTGATACAAAGTCCGGGGTTTCCCTTCTTGTAGGATGCATTCTGTAAGACAATTTCTGTATTTCAGAAGGTTCGAAGTTTACATAGCTGTAATGAGTAACGTGGTACAGTTTTATATTATGCGAGATTGTATTTTGGTACATAAGGCCTAATATAATGTTTCAGCGGCCTGGTTAAGATTATATAGTACATGTCGTGTGACACTGTATGTGCAGGGTAGTGTTATATATTTTAAGTACACGCTGTTGGTTTCCCTTTGCTATTTTAATGTTTAAGTCACATATAAGAGTATATGTAAGGTAATATAAAAATGTATATTGATTTTGTGTAAATACACATTTTTAGATGACTTTGTTGGATCAGGTATGCAAATGAGTTCAAGTAGCAGTGTATATTATGTATTAATAATGATATAGGGTATATAGTGTATGAAGAAGTCTTGGGTGGATTGCTCCCGTGTTGAGATAGAGTATATTATCCTTGTATGCTAGGCAAAGTTTTCATAATTGTTACTTAGAGCAAGTAGTATCCTGCGCTCTTATAGTATGTCAATGTTTTGTTGGTATTGATGGGGGGGGGGGTACCTTTTACTTCCAGAGCACATATGTACGACTTTATAAATGTTACCTTTGTGGGGGGTTGATTAGGTTTTAATGGTATGTGGTGAGGTTTTTACCTTTAAGAATTGTTTTTATATAAACTTGGCATAAGATTTTAAGTGTGCTGAGTAATTCTGGATACTGTTGAGTACACTCCGTGTGAAGTTTCTTTTTCTTTTTTGGATGGTGTATACGTATGTTGTACTTTAATTTTGTTGTTTAGTTGATTGTTGTGAATGTTTGCTTACACTTAATGTATACTGTATTTTAAATAAAATAAAAAAAAAAAAAAAAAAAAAACTGTTCCTGAGAGATAGGACCAGTGGGTAATGGAGGAGTAGGGAAATTAACGTGGTCTGGACGGTCCTTAGGTCGGACACTTCGTCCAGCCATCTCTAGAGAGTCTAGATCTGGTCTAGAGGTGTAGCATACACTGTACTAGTATTAGGCTGAGTCATCCAACCAGCTACACTCTGTACTATTGTGTCAGTGAGGCGGGAAGGTGTGAGCGGAGGTTCATTAGGCTCAGACACTTCTGCCTTAGTTGCTCTTTCTTCTACGTCATCAAATAGAGTCATACTTCCTAATTGTGACACTAGGCTTTCTGAATCTGAATCATAATCAGACATCTCTGTATGAGCAGGAAATAATATATCTTTAATTAACGCTCTGACAGTTTCTGCGGTGTAATTCCTGTTATACGTCACACCGAGATATTTGGCTACTTGCCAACACGTCTGAAGTTTTAATGTACTTAACTCAGACAAAGTCAGAGTATCAATTAACTGTTTCACTTTGGCATACATCACGAAAATAAATGTACTACGAGAGAGTGATTATGGGAAACTGTAATCCTAATAGGAATTTTAGTGTTGGTTGTCTTAGAGTTAGAACTCATAAACAGTATTTCCATCTCCTTGGATCAAGAGACTCAGTCAGGTACATACATCCACCTGGTATGTTGTACAAGACTAAACTCAAAGTCTTCAGATTAGGAAAGTACTCAAAGTGTTTGATCATAGAGTTACTAGTATGTCAAACTGGACAATTTCTCCAACACCTTGGATCAAGAGCCTCCCGGACAGTTTCTCCAAGACCTTGGATCAAGAGCCTCCCGGACAGGCCCCCATTTGTTACAAAAAACGCGATTCTTAAAGCTTAGAGATCTCCAGTGAATACTAGAAAGGACTGCCCTTCTAGCATCCAGCCTGTTACTGGGTTTTCGTAACAAGTAGTCAGTAACCTTGTCCAATTATCCATTAGAATTCAGTATGATTCAATAGTGCTTCAGGATTACAACTGGTAGGCTACTAACTAGAGAAATTAAAATTTAATAAATTTATTAATCATTAAGTTGTTAGAAGTTTTATAAAATTTAAAAATTAAATTAAAATTAATCCAGTATCAAAATAATATCACATCTCTGTTTACAGTTTTATTGTGCTGAAAGCACATATCCATTTATAATTTTAAGTCCTTTGGTACATTAACATTAATAAGATATTAAAATATGTACAAAAAGTGTGTATGTGGGTAATGTCTAAGTATTCACTATGTTCAGACTGAGTAATTTTAAACAATGACTGACAAAGTCCTTCATAAAAATTCTTAACCGACTGGCAACCAGAACAGTCTGCTTGAAAAAAAAAGAATTGCTAAGCCCAATAGCAATCCAACAAGAACTGCACACAGAATCGGAAACAAGGAGAATAATATAACACAAAAGTAGGGACCACAGCAGATCCTCCAAAAAAAGTCACAAAACTCCCATATAAAAATCTTTTTCGCAAAAGAAAATCCGACTGTGAAAATCACGAACCAGTAAAATTAAGTGAGAAGTTGCAGCTCGGGACCTAGATACTCAGAGTGTCTTTTGACACCAACCTCATACAATGTCAAAAATCACAAAGTCTATACAATGTTCTTGAAAGATTTTACAAAACAACAAAAATAATAGCAGAAAATCTGTCCACCTCCAAAGAGTTAGAGCGACTCCATACTTTGGGCGAGGTGAGGCACCCCCCCCTCGATCAGGGATAGCAACGGGACAACTGCATCAGAAGCCGGCAGTCTAACAGCTACAAGCGATAATTACAGTAGTTTCATTCGTCCCTGACCACGGTGGAGTGTGGTTGTGCCCTGCACCCCTCGGGTTTTTTGGCGACTGCCTCTTTTCGTACTAAACCCTTTTTGGTAGTGGGGAGTGCGCGCTGTGCCCCTGGCGTTGATTAGGGGCTTTATATTTTCACAGCTTGGCGCAGGCAAGCGGAGATGCATAAACACGTCTGTGTTGTTATCCGTGGGGCTGTGACGGGAACTTCTATGGACCTGATACTACCTGCATATACGAGATACATATGGTTTTTGCTGCGGGATTTTAAATGGAGTAGCGTAAATGGCACGACGGGGACTTTTGTCAAGCTTAATTTGGCAAGTGTGTAGAGGCGGGGGAGACAAGTACCAGGAGGTTATTTGACAGTTAACCCGCTGTGCGGCGACTCACGACGTTTCTCGCCATTAACATGGGTTAAATTAGAAATGTCCATTCAGGAGATGATTCTGACATCCGTCTTGCGATGGGCAAATAGGGTACAGTACATATGGCCACTGTTGGGAAGGGGGCCACGGGGCCATATGCGGGAAACTCGAAGGAACGTTTTCTGGAATATGACGTTACGTTACCCTATTCCGTCGTACGTAGTGCTGCCAGAATTTGTCCCCAGGTGTTTGTGAAATAGCGGGCAACCCCGGACCTGTCGGTTTATGTGGTCATATGATCACCTGCGGCTCTGTGGAAGGGGGCGTGGAAACAGGAAAAAAAGGAAACACTACAGAAATAGAGAAGGTGAGGATTTGCCTTAATGTGACTCTGCCTACACAAGGGGGGGCCCTGGAGTGGGGGGGTCGAGAGAGCGGGGGAGATGGAGTCGAGGTGTGACGGGGGGGGGGGACACCCCTTATTAAACGCAGCTGGGTTTTTTGGGAAGAGGACCCCCCCGACTGCGAGTGCACGATGGGGAAAGGGGATCATTAGCCATGGCTTTAAATGTTTTATTGGCTGACAAGAGATTGGGAAAGGGTTTGGGGAGTCCAGATCAGTTTTGGGTTGTTGTGGATCAGGCGTGGAACGGATCTGGGGTCTACAGTGGATAAAAATTTTGATGCAAGCTGTGGAGGTGGGGTCCCCCGGGGACAATGATAGCGACATGAGCAAGAGGGGGAGATCACGGAAGCGCGCTGTTTGCGCTATCTGCCGGGGCGGATCACGCCTGCTCATGCAGGGAAAAAAAGTCCGGGGGGAAGTTACCAGAGAGGACACAGCAGCCCAAAGGGGGCGGGGTTTGGGGTTTAGAGCTTTTAAAAAGGGAGGGGAGGACCAGGTGACAAAAACGATCGGTGGCAAGACTTACCGGGTCAAAAGGGAAAAACCCTTGTAAGTTCAAGTGCGACATTAAAATTTTAAGGGTTGAGATAAGAGAAAGTGGAGGGTTTTAGTGAATTTTGGGTGCGAAATGTGTTGACGTGGTGTTCGTGCGGAACACAATACAGCCCCGGTTAGATTTAAAGGAAATGGGTATAATGTGTATGTGGAGCATGCGATAAGGTTAAAAGGGAGGAGTTGCCACCCTGGTAAGGGAAACTAGCCCATTGTAGTGGGCATCGGGGGGTGGGGGAGGGGGGGTGATTCGTGTTAGATGGGGGGGTGGGGTGGTACAGTGAGTTTGGTGTGTTTGTATGGTCCAGCAGGGAATGTGCGTATTAAGAATAAATTTGTGAAGGGATGTCTTGTTATTATTTGCGTCTTTGCCGGGGTGCTGTAATTGGGGGTGTTTGGTTGTTGTTAAGGGTAAGGATGTGGAACCTGGGGGGCGGGTATTGTTTGGGGTTTTGGGGAATTATTAAATGGAGGGGGGTTTAATGGCGTTGGAAAAGGGGGGGGGTTGTAGAACATACTTTTGTTAGCATGGATATGGGGCAAGTTTGGATCGTTTGAGTGCCCCGAACAGTAATAGTGAAAGTGCGTGGGTACGGGGTTTTTTTCGGATCACAGGGGAGTAATGGGGGAAACCTAGTGGGAGGGATTCCCTAAAGGGGTAAAGGGTTATTGGAATTAATGTAAAGCTTTTGCAGGGTGGGGAAAAGTCGTCGTTTTTTTGCGAATTGTGGGAAAGGTTGGGGGATGGGCCCGGGGGGTGATGAACGGGTAAATTGGGGGGATTCGGTGGCAAAAAAATCGTATCAGAGAATATTAATTTGTCGTGGGGGGAAGATAAGGGTTAAAGTATGGGTTTAAAAGTACTTAAAGGGCAGTGCGTGATGTTATGAAAGAGGGGGGAGCAAGCTATCCAGGCAGGACATTGGGGTTTTAAAAGGAGAGATTGGGGTATTGAAAAACGAGCGTTTTGATGGTGTGCGTTAGGAGGATTGGAAGAAGTGCTTGGGGTGACCGGCCGTCGGCTTGCGTTTTAAAAGGGGGCCGGGAAAGAGGAGAGTGCGATGGAGATGATGGGGTTAAACGTCATGTGGGGAGGGAAAGGGGTACAGACGGGTCAAGATTGGAAACGACAGAGGGTATGGGGTATGTAGACGCTTGGTTTAAGTCATATACGAAAAGCGTGGGTTTCCGTGAAGTGGCTTGGGGGGAAAGGGGAGAGTATGGCAGGTGGCTTGATGGTCAAGATGGGGTGCATTGGGGGGCCCGATTACGGAGTGTAAATTTGGCAGGCGTGTCGGGAGTGGGTTGGAAAAAAGCCCCTGGGTATGAGGGACTGCCAAATGATTTTACGTAAAGAATTGGGGGGTTTGAGGTTTTTTTAGTAAGGCGTTTAAAACTTTAAGGCGGCTGAGTAATGGGAGAGCAGCAACGGACCCCCGTTTGGTTTTGGTCCCGAAAGGGGAGCAGCAACGGTAATGGATTACGGGCACTTTCGTTATTTGGGGAGATTAAAAGTTGTTTGCAAAATATTAGGGAACAGAATCAGGGGGTTGGGAAAGGTAATTAAAGGGGGGGCAATAGGGGTGCCGGGAAGGGTCGATGTATGAAGGGAATGGATGATTCGAGAATTTATAAAAAAGGGGGGAAGTTGGGTGGGGAGGGTTTGGGCTTTTGGAAGGCTGTTTAAAATTATGTAAAAAAGGGAGGGGTTGGGTTTATGCGTTGGCAAGGTTTTGGGGAAGAAATATTTTCGGGGCAAAATTTGTACAGGGTGCAGAGGGGGTGCGGTTTTAAGGGGAGGTAGGACTTAAAAACAGAGCGAGGGGGGACTGCCCCAAAAGGCTGCCACTATCACAAATATTGTTTGCGTGTATACGGGATCCTTTTTATGGGGGGCCATTCGGGGGTTTTGCGGGGGTGGGGGGGGGGGGTACTGCCCGGGGGGGGGGGGGGTGGTATGTGGGTTTTAGGGGGTGACACGACTGTTTGGTGAGAGGTAAGGGGGATTTGTTAGGGTGGGTAAGGTGGTGGAGGGTTTTTGGGGGGGCTTCAGGTAAAAAAATTAAATGTTGAGAAGACTAATTTTAGATTTAAAGGGATAGTACAAAGGGGGATGAGGTGGTAGGGGGGGGTGGAAGGTGGGGGATCAATAATGATATGTGGGATAATTTATGGAGAAATCAGGGTGGTAAGAGGTAAATTTGGGTGAAAATAGGGAGGGAGTATTGAAAAGATTGGTGGTTTGAGGGGGGCGCAACAAACGCCATAAAAGAGTAATAGTGACGAAGTGTTTGTACAGCAAGATAGGGCTGTCGTTGTCTGACCCCGCTGATGAGACGGGGGTAAAAAACGTTTACAACATGGGTTTTTAGGTTTATTGGGGATCGGCTGCGAAGGTTAAGTAGACGGTGTTAAATTTCCGGCAGTCGAGGAGGGCTGGGACTTTTACCTTGGAAAAAAGGTGATGAGCGTGTACCTAAAACGAAGTTATAAAAGGGGGGGGGAGGGGGGGGGAGTGGACTTGTGCGAGTTGAAAAGGATATGCAAGGGGTGGTGGGGGGTGGGATTTAAATATTGGGTTTGGGGGCCATGTTGAGGTTTATTAATGACATTTTGAGGGATCGTCGTGTTTTAAAATTTTTGCGGGCCCCTCAAAGGAGTGGAAGGTAGGTCAGTGGTGGCTGCTTTGAAGGGGCATCCCCCTTGTAGCGTGGAACAAAAATAGGACGCGTCTAAAAAAATTTACGTGTAAAAGGGTGTTTGGGAGGTAATGTTTAGATTTTTAATGGGATTTTGCCGTTGGGGGTTTTCCTATTCAAAAGAAGATAAGGGGGGGGAGGGGAATGTAGAGCGTGTGGAGCAGGAGCAATTTTGCATGCGGTATATTTTGTGACTGTATGAATGGTGCGGGGTCTGGTTAGGGGAAAAGGGTTCAGGTAGTGGGGGGGGGGGTTTCAGGTGTTGCGGGGTTTAAGTTTGGTAAGGTGGGGTGAGTAAGATGGTGAGAATGCAGGGGTATTTTTTCATGGGTTTTTTATTTCGTCATGGGCCCTGAGGGAGGTGGGGGTGGAGAGAGGATAAAGGTGTTAGCTGGCATTTTTCAGAACTAAGTGTCGTAATAGGGAAAATTTTTTGGAGGGAGTTGGGAGACTGTTTTACTGGGGCTATCGGGTTTTCGGTTGAGGGTTTATGGGGGTTTTCGTGCAATGTAGGGTCGCGGGGGGCTGGCTTCCCCATAAGGAAGTGTTGGAAAGGGTTTTTTGTTGGGAAAGAATGAATATAGTACTGGACTATGCCTTTGCTGTTGATGAGCGGGTTGTGTGTTGTGAACGTACATATTTTTCAATTAATTTTTAAATTTTGAATTGACAAAGGACGACAGACGCGTTAATGTGATGGGAATATTTTTATCTGAAAAAAATTATTTGGGATGTGTGTAATGAAAAGACAATGGGGTGCCTTGTGAATGCAAATATATTATAAAAACCCGAAGTTTGCGTGTGGTAGGGAAGGGTTCAATATTTTTTCGGGCTGTAAGGTCTGCACTGTTTGTATTGTGCTAACAACTTACATCTTAGTATGGTTTTAATGAATGGGCGAAAATATTTTTAGAAAGCTTTTACTTATCCTGTTTTTTTTATTTCATATTTTTTTTTTTTATGGACCCATGAGCCCCCTAGGTTTTGGGTTTCCGTTGAACTGATATATATTATAGGGTAAATTTATGGTGACAAGGATTTGGTTTTTTTTTAGTTTCACGGTTGTGTTGTAAAGTTATCAACATATGTAATATTTTTACCTTCCTGGGGAAGGTGATATGTTTGGGGTGTTTAGTATATATGTTGTACAAAAAAATTTTGAATTGTTTTTTAAAATTTTAAACAATTTTGGGGTACTGAAAGTATCATGTTGTTCAGTATGGAATAATGAAATATTTATACAAATACAGTTACTATAAAGTTGTTAGTGTCAGGTGCTTTACACGCAAAAAAGGGGGGGGGGTATGTTTTCAGAAGTAAGGTTTTTCATTGTGGCAGGATGTACAAACGGAAAGAGATGTACTTGCCAAGGAGTCTTTGGTTAGATTTGTGTTCCGACTAATGTCATTTCTTCAAGGGTTTGGGGTTATTGTTTACGTACAGATTTGTCTTTTGATGTAATAGGAATTGGAAAGTAAAGTATATGCGAATTTTTCATCATGTTTTCACTTTTTAATTGTGTTTATTTTTTTGTACTATGTATGCCTTTTAAATAAAAATAAAAAAAATTACAGTAGTTGAAACAAGACTTAAAAGAGCACTTAATATGTTACATCCTAAAACATAAGTCAAATAAACAATTAAAACAAACATTTACGATTTATTAAAATTTCGCAATATAAACAATATAAAATTTATGAAAAGATAATAATTTTTTATATACAAAAATATCATTGCAACCCATTCAGGGTTGCAACCCCCCCCCCACACGACGAGGTCGCACTGGAGTTGCATTAAGGCTTTCAATTATTAGTTACTCTATCAATACAATTTAATATAAACATTAATCATCCTCTTGTGCCAAGCACCCTCTACAATTTCACAGCGTTTGCAATGGATATGCCCCCATACTAGGGCATACACAGTTCGTATCCTGTATCTGGTTATTACATCGTTTGAGACAGGATAGCGCAGATATCGGGCCGTTGGGCTCGAATATAGGGAGACTGCATTCCAATCTTAAATAGTGGTTGTGGGAAAGTAGTAGTTTGGGCATCTGAGTATGGGGAAACACTTAAGGTGTGTGTGTCTGTTTGTGGTGGTAGTGTTGGTTGGGGGTAGTGTGGGTTTTGGGGTAGTGTTGGGTTTTGGGGTAGTGCTGGGTTTTGGTGGTGTGTTGGTTTTGGTGGTGTGTTGGTTGTGGGGGCAGTGTTGGTTGTGGTGGTAGTGTTGGTTGTGGTGGTAGGTGGTTTGGTGGTGTGTTGGTTTGGGGGTGTGCTGGTTGTTTGGGGGGTGTTTGGTTGGGTGGTAGTGTTTTGGTGGTGGTAGGTTTGGTTTTGGTGGTATGGGGTTGTGGTGGTAGTGTTGGTTTGGGGAGTGCGGTTTTTTGGTGGGAGTGCGGTTGGGTGGTTGGTTGCGGTTGTGGTGGGAGTGCTGGTTGTGGGGGTAGTGCTGGTTTTGGTGGGAGTGCGGTTATGGTGGATATTGGTTTTGGGGGTAGTGCTGGTTGTGGTGGTAGTGCTGGTTGGGTGGTAGTGGGTTGTGGGGTAGTGTGGTTTTTGGGGGTAGTGCTGGTTGTGGTGAGTGCTGGTTGTGGTGGTAGTGCTGGTTTTGGTGGGATGCTGGGGTGGTGGTAGGTTGGTTGTGGTGGTAGGCTGTTGTGGTGGAGTGTTGGTTGTGGTGGTATGCTGGTTTGGTGGGAGTGCTGGGTTGGGGGTAGTGCTGGTTGTGGTTTTTTAGTTTTTTTTGGTTGTGGTGGTTTGTGCTGGTTGTGGTAGAGTGCTGGGTTTTGGTGGTAGTGTTGGTTTTTGGGGCAGTGTTGGGTTTTGGGTGGTAGTGCTGGTTTTGTGGGGGTAGTGTGGTTGTGGGGGTATGCTTTTTGGTTTTGTATTTGGGTTTGTGGTGGGCTGGTTTGGTGGGAGTGTGGTTTTGGTGGTGTTTGGGTTTTGGGGTATGCTGGTTGTGGTGGGAGTGTTGGTTTTGGTGGTAGTGCTGGTTGTGGAGGTAGTATTTGGTTTTGGTGGTAGTGTGGGGTTTTGGTGGGGTGTGGTTGTGGTGGGGTGCTGGTTGTGGTGGTAGTGCTGGTTTGGGGGGTAGTGCTGGTTGTGGTGGTAGATTGGTTGTGGTGGTAGTTGGTTTGGGGTAGTCTGGTTGTGGTGGTAGTATTGGTTGTGGTGGTAGGTTTGGGTTTTGGGGGTAGTGTGGTTGTGGTGGTAGTATTGGTTGGGTGGGTTTGGTTGGGTGGTTGGTCCCTGGGGTTTTGGGGGAGTGCTGGTTGTGGTGGTGGGGTTGGTTGTGGTGGCAGTGTTTGGGTTTTGGTGTAGTGCTGGTTGTGGTGGTAGTGCTGGTTTTTTGGAGTGTGGTTGTGGGGTAGTGTTGGGTTTGGGGTAGGTTGGTTGTGGTGGGGTTTTGGGTTTGGTGGTAGTGTGGTTGTGGTGGTAGTGCTGGGTTTTGGTGGAGTGTTTGGGTTTTGGGGGTAGTGCTGGTTGTGGTGGTAGTGTGGTTTGGGGTAGTTGGGTTTGGTGGTAGTATTGGTTTTGGGGTGTGCGGTTGTGGTGGTAGTGCTGGTTTGGGGTAGTGTTGGTTGTGGTGGGACGTTGGTTGTGGTGGTAGTGCTGGTTGTGGTGTAGTGTGGTTGTGGTGGTAGTTGGGTTGTGGGGGTGGGTTGGTTGTGGTGGCGTGTTGGTTGTGGGGTAGTCTGGTTGTGGTGGTGTGTGGGTTTTGGTGGTAGTGCTGGTTGTGGTGGGAGTGTGGGTTTTGGTGGTTTGCGGGTTTGGGTTGTGGGGTGTGCTGGTTGTGGGGGTAATGCTGGTTGTGGTGGTGTGTTTGGGTTTTGGGGTAGCGTGGTTGTGGTTTTTAGTGCTGGTTGTGGGGGTAATGCTGGTTGTGGTGGTAGTGCTGGTTGGGTGGTGGTGTTGGTTGTTGTGGCAGTTTGGTTTGGGGGGTAGTGCTGGGGTGGTGGGAGGTTTGGGTTTTGGTGAAATGCTGGTTGTTTGGGGTAGTGTTGTTTGTGGTGTGTGTTGGTTTTTGGTTGGCAGCGTTGGGTTTTGGTGGTTGCTGGTTGTGGTGGTAGGTTGGTTGTGGGGGTAGTGTTGGTTTGGGGGGGCAGTGTTGGTTTGGTGGCAGTGTTGTTTTTGGTGGTGTGTGGTTGTGGTGGGAGTGTGGGTTTTGGTGGTTTTGCGTTGGTTGTGGTGGTAGTGTTGGTTGGGTGGTAGTCTGGTTGTGGTGGTAGTGCTGGTTGTGGTGGTAGCGTTGGTTGTGGTGGTAGTGTTGGGTTTTGGTGGTAGTCTGGGGGTTTTGGTGTGTTGGTTGTGGTGGTATGTTGGTTGTGGTGGCATGTTGGGTTTGGGGGGTAGTGTTGGTTGTGGTGGTAGTGTTGGTTGTGGGGGTAGTGCGGTTGTGGTTGTGGGTTGTGGTGGTGTGCTGGGTTTGGTGGGAGTGTGGTTGTGGTGGTATTTGGTTTTGGTGGTAGTTGGGTTTTGGGGGTAGTCTGGGTTTTGGTGGCAGTGCGGTTGTGGGGTAGTGTTGGTTGGGTGGGAGTGCTGGTTGTGGTGGTAGTGCTGGTTGTGGTGGTATGCTGGTTGGGTTTTGGGAGTGCTGGTTTTGGTGGTAGTGCTGGTTGTGGTGGCAGTGCTGGTTGTGGTGGGAGTGTTGGTTGTGGTTTTAGTGTTGGTTGTGGTGGTAGTGTTGGTTGTGGTGGTAGTGTTGGTTGTGGTGGTATTTGCTGGTTGTGGTGGTAGTGCTGGTTGTGGTGGTAGTGCTGGTTGTGGTGGTAATGTTGGTTGTGGTGGTAGTGCTGGTTGTGGTGGTAGTGCTGGTTGTGGTGGTAGTGTGGTTGTGGTGGTAGTGCTGGTTGTGGTGGTAGTGCTGGTTGTGGTGACAGTGCTGGTTGTGGTGGTAGTGTTGGTTGTGGTGGTAGTGTTGGTTGTGGTGGTATTGTTGGTTGTGGTGGTAGTGTTGGTGTGGTGGTAGTGTTGGTTGTGGTGGCAGTGTTGGTTGTGGTGGTAGTGTTGGTTGTGGTGGTAGTGCTGGTTGTGGTGGTGGAGGAGATGGTGACAGTCATGTGACAGTAATGGTGATGGTGGTGGTGCTGGTGATGATGGTAGTTCTGAGAACTCTCTTCAATGTTACGTTTTAACCTGGGGTTCAAACATTCACATGATATACATGATCCTGGAGCCACACTGGCCAAGGAAATAATGATATATATTCATATACATGACAACTGGATCATTGCTGAATAAATCACTGATAAAATAATCGTTTAGCAAGAGATTAATAACGAGTATTAGCAGTGCTCTTTAATAATAACATTGGTTGAACATTGGTTGAACTTTGGTTGAACATTGGTTGAACATTGGTTGAACATTGGTTGAACGTTGGTTGAACATTGGTTGAACATTGGTTGAACATTGGTTGAACGTTGGTTGAACATTGGTTGAACATTGGTTGAACATTGGTTGAACATTGGTTGAACATTGGTTGAACATTGGTTGAACATTGGTTGAACGTTGGTTGAACATTGGTTGAACATTGGTTGAACGTTGGTTGAACATTGGTTGAACATTGGTTGAACGTTGGTTGAACGTTGGTTGGACATTGGTTGAACATTGGTTGAACGTTGGTTGAACATTGGTTGAACATTGGTTGAACGTTGGTTGAACATTGGTTGAACATTGGTTGAACATTGGTTGAACGTTGGTTGAACATTGGTTGAACATTGGTTGAACGTTGGTTGAACGTTGGTTGAACATTGGTTGAACATTGGTTGAACGTTGGTTGAACATTGGTTGAACATTGGTTGAACATTGGTTGAACGTTGGTTGAACATTGGTTGAACATTGGTTGAACATTGGTTGAACGTTGGTTGAACATTGGTTGAACATTGGTTGAACGTTGGTTGAACATTGGTTGAACGTTGGTTGAACATGGTTTAAAAGTTGGTTGAACATTGGTTGAACATTGGTTAAAACGTTGGTTGAACATTGGTTTGAACATTGGTTTGAACATTGGTTGAACGTTGGTTGAACATTGGTTGAACATTGGTTGAACGTTGGTTAACATTGGTTGAACATTGGTTGAACATTGGTTGAACATTGGTTGAACATTGGTTGAACATTGGTTGAACATTTCATGTCTCCTTAACCATAATGATTAGTAAATAATTCACCAAGCTGTGCCGACTCAGGTAGGCCTTCAACAAATACCGGCCTAGGCCTGCCGGTGAGGTGACATAGTGAAGGACACTGCTGGTAATAATACTTCAAAGACCACGTACCCTTTAATGTCATCATCTTAGTGGCACCATCCTGTGGCACTCTCCAGCTGAGTGCCGGCGCAGCGAACAAGTGTTGCCTGTAGGCTGTGTGTAATTGTTCAACATATATACAAACACACATCTCTTCTCTTATTTTTTTTTGTTGTTGTAACTCGTTAAATTAGTTGAGCGAATATATTATATTGACCCGTAAGTGTATCCACCTGTGGTGTGTGTGTGTGTGTGTGTGTGTGTGTGTGTGTGTGTGTGTGTGTGTGTGTGTGGTGTGTGTGTGTGTGTGTGTGTGTGTGTGTGTGTGTGTGTGTGTGTTTGTACTCGTCTAATTGTACTCACCTAATTGTGGTTGCAGGGGTCAAGACTCAGTTCCTGGCCCCGCCTCTTCACCGAGTGCTACTAGGTCCTCTCTCTCCCTGCTCCATGAGCTTCATCATACCTCATCTAAAAGCTATGTATGGTTCCTGCCTCCACTACCTCACTTACTAGGCTATTCCATTTCCTGACTACTCTGTGACTGAAGAAATACTTCCTAACATCCCTTTGACTCATCTGTGTCTTCATCTTCCAATTGTGACCCCTTGTTTCTGTGTCCCCTCTCTGGAACATCCTGTCTCTGTTCACCTTGTCTATTCCACGCAGTATTTTGTATGTCGTTATCATGTCACCCCTAACTCTACTGTCCTCCAGTGTCGTCAGTCCGATTTCCCTTAACCTTTCTTCATAGGACATTCCCCTTAGCTCTGGAACTAACTTTGTCGCAAACCTTTGCACTTTCTCTAATTTCTTGGGTGCGTGATCAAGTGTGGGTTCCAAACAGGTGCTGCATACTATGTGTGTGTGTGTGTGTGTGTGTGTGTGTGTGTGTGTGTGTACTCACCTATTTGTACTCACCTATTTGTGGTTGCAGGGGTCGAGTCCTAGCTCCTGGCCCCGCCTCTTCACCGGTTGCTACTAGGCCCTCTCTCTCCCCGCTCCATGAGCTTTATCAAACCTCGTCTTAAAACTGTGTATGGTTCCTGCCTCCACTACGTCATTTTCTAGGCTATTCCACTGCCTTACAACTCTATGACTGAAGAAATACTTCCTACTATCTCTCTGACTCATTTGTGTCTTCAACTTCCAATTGTGGCCTCTTGTTTCTGTGTCCCCTCCCTGGAACATCCTGTCTTTGTCCACCTTGTCTATTCCACGCAGTATTTTATATGTCGTTATCATGTCTCCCCTGACCCTCCTGTCCTCCAGTGTCGTGTGTGTGTGTGTGTGTGTGTGTGTGTTGTGTGTGTGTGTGTGTGTGTGTGTGTGTGTGTGTGTGTGTGTTTTGTGTGTGTGTGTGTGTGTGTGTGTGTGTGTGTGTGTGTGTGTGTGTGTGTGTGTGTGTGTGTGTGTGTGTATGTGTGTGTGTGTGTGCCGCCTCTGTAGAGCAACGAGACTGGTGCAAAATAAATTTGTAAGAATCTTGCGGTGCTTGACAACACTCTCAGCTGCCAGGGAGCTGAGGTGTTACCTCAGCCTTGACCTTGACGGTATTGGCACCTACCTACCCTGCCCATCTCCCTCCTCCCCTCTCCCGCCTGTTGTTACCACCACTGCTAGGGACCACTGTCTGGGACCCCTGTCTGGGACCTTGGACCCCTGCCTGAGACCGTTGCCTGAGACAAGTAAGCGTCTGGGATTTCTTCCCGAGGCTCCTCTCTGGAACTACTGTTTGGGACCACCGCTTAGAATCATAGCCTGGAACTCTTAAATTGGACTTCCTATCTTGAACCACTGTCTGAGACCACTGCCCTAGACTCTTGTCTGGGATCCTTGACTGGTTCCAATGTTTGAAACCATCCCTATTAGGAACCTCTTATCTTGGACTATTGCTTGGGACCAATTGCTATCTAGGACCTCTTCTGGATTCCCTGCCTAGAGCCCCTACTTGGGATTACTGTGTGGAATAAATGTGAAATTGTTCTACCTCTGAAATATCTGGGATTACTGCCTGGGACCACTCCCTTGGTCCATATCTGGGATTACTATCTGGGACCAGTGTTTGGGACCACTGTCTGAGTCTACTGTCGGGGACCACTGCTGGTTCGTGTGTGAGCTAATGACCACGTGCTACTTGTGGTGTCATTGTACCTCTTGCCCTTTCCCTGCTTCCTCCGAGTGTGGGCGAGTGTTGTTACGTCTAGTAATGACCAACGTGTGGGTAAGTGTGGGTGAGTAGGGAATCCTTGTGTAATTATAGCCTTGAGTGACATCTACCATTGTAAAGATGACGAATCCCACAAACACTTGATCGTCAGTGATGAAAACTGTGATGGTTATAAAGAACTTAGGAGTAAGAGAAAGAGAAGACATGATAAATTGCTAAAGTACCGACGTAGACAGGCTATGACTCCTCAACGTGACACTAAACAACCTTGGTGTATCCAGGGCCAGACTAGCATAACATCAAGAGAAAAAAAAAAGTGTGAGACTTAACTTCCCTGATAACATGCAGTTTCTTACTGTGTTTGGCTAGTGGAAGCAGGAACTAAGACAGGCATTCAGTCATGTGTTACTAGACAAGAATGATAAGATGATCAAAGACTTGCTTAATACAAATTACGGATGCAGCAAGTTGCTCCGCCCTCCACTAGAATTCAATACATGAAAGAAAGGGTCAGCAGCATAATGCTTTGATATCATTTGGACAGGAGTCCTTCATATTTGACAGAGAGTGAACATATGTGACTGTATCCGCCACCCAGTTGGCGGATACAGTTACATGTATCCGCCAACTGGGTGGATACATGTAACCGTTCATTTATATCTATGTTAACAAAAAAATTGCCCACAATCAGTAGCCAGAATATCTGGTGTGAATTTTGTCAGGGTTAGGAACCAAGGTTAGTAGTGCAAGTGAACACAATTTTGTGATACCCACAGTTGGTGGCCAGGCCTCAAATACCTGCTCAGCCATAGAAGAGTGGAATAGGTTGCGTGACCATGTCAAGGCCAGTCTCAGCATAAGCCTGTTTAGGAAAAGTACCAAAAAATTACCTAATGAGTTAAGCCACAGAAAAAAATGGCCGGGAGTTCTTATATAGTGATATTCATGTGTTATTATATTCCTCTACTTCGCCTTTTTGATGCTATGTAATTCTCTTTCATGTGATTGATTTACCTAGTTTATTAGTATCTGATTAGTCAACTGTGCACTGTTTTTATTATTAACAATAATTACAGGTTTTTATTGTATCTAATACTTAGGCTGCTAAATTTAGTGTTGCAAGAATCTTAATACAAATATAAAACTTTTCTATTTGTATTTATGTTAGTAGAATTACCGACAATATGTTAGATAAAAAAACACAAGTGAAACTAATGAGACATTTTATTGTGGCAACGTTTCGCTCTCCAGGAGCAAAACGTTGCCACAGTAAAATGTAACATTAGTTGCACTTGTGTCCTTTTACCTAACTTTGCTTTTTACTTTTTTTTCTTTTTTTTTTTGGGGGGGGGGGGGAAGGGGAGTTATCCCAGGTAATTTATACATGTTACTTTGTGAGACAATTCTAATCATCCAGAATTGTGTAAGACTGTGTCTTAATAACCTTACACGACCTAGCTCTCAAGACATCTGAATGGCATGCTTACGTCTTCCGCCTGTTGAAGAGCATCAGCGTTTTTCCCCTCGGTGTAGATATTAAACTTGCAGTGCTCCGGTTATTTTGCAAAAGACTGCAACATTAACTTGGAGTGAAAAAGGTGTCGGTGTGAGGAATATCCTGGGTTTTGACTCGCTGTCTGAGGTCATGAACCCAGTGGCGTACCTAAGGAATGGCAGGTATGACACGTGCCCTGGGCGCCACTTGAAGCGGGGCGCCACTGAGCAGTTTCTATTAAAGTCAGACAAGCCATCCTCGGATAGTGAAAATAGAATTTTCTTCAGCTGCATGTCTTTGATTATCATGCGTCAGAAGCACTAGGACGGTTTAAAAAATTATTAAATAAAAATATAGTGGTGGGAGCTACATGACCACATACCTCGCAGTACTACTGCTCAGTGACAACTGGCAGTAAGACCATTCTCATGCGCAATCTGGGAAGGTAGTTACAGAGCACTGAGTAAGACCACGAAACATTTCTTCACGAAGAAGGAAAGTGGAGCTGAAGGACGGAAGAGACGAAAGTTGGAGGCGGAGGAAGCCAAACAGTAGAGCAAGTTCTTAATGCCCTTCTTTTCAAAGTCCGGAAAAAGTTGTTTGACACGTTCCATGGAGTCGCCTGCACCTGCTACAAGTTTGTTAGAATCCGAAGATGGATCAAGTAGAAATGCGTCATAAGCTGAGAAGGTAGTCAAGTGAGATAAATCCGAGTATGACGAGATTAAAAGTGAGGCTGTCAGAGAGAACGTGAACATGACAGGAGGGGATGATGATGTTGATGGTGGTGGTGGTGATGTTTATAGCAGTGATGTTGAGTTTATTGACGAGAGTTTACCTGACGAGATTGAACCTGACGAGACTGAGCCTAGTGAACTGGATAGTGTCGAAAAGCCTTGAATTGTCATACAACAAGGGATTGAAAAGCATGACATTGCCATTGGACTTACGAAATTCGACAAGGATACTGGAAAAGCAATTTTGCCTGAGGCGTTAAGAACAGAAATAATAAAGCTGGGTTCGAAGTATTTTCAGAACAGTGACGGACCTTTCCTACCAATAAATAACCACTCAATGGACAAAACTTGGTTCAAGAAGAAACTGGGAAATGGTCGTGGTGAGGAAGTGACTCGTTCGTAGCCCGTCTAAAAGTCTGCATTTTGTATCTGTTGTCTTCTCTGCTACAGGTCAGACCATCAGTCCTCATTGGAGCAGGAAAGTGGATTCAGCCAATGGAAAGCACCTAAAAGAATTATTGTTCATGAAAATGTTAAAAATGATCGGGAGTGCTTCACACAGTGGAAAGAAATGGAAAGAAATTTAGCTGAAAACAGAAGAGCTATTGACGTGGAACTTCAGTCACAAAGTAGGAAAAACAGAAGTGACGTGATATCTTGGCGAGAATCCTTCACTGTATAAAATTCCTTGTGACTCAGAAACTGGCTTAGTGAGGACAGAGAGAGTCGCTTCAGTCGGACGATGACTCCAATGTGGGAAATTTCCTTGGCTTACTGACACTACTGGCCATCTTTGACCCTGTCATGAAAGAACACCTCACTCGTGTGGAAATTAATCCCGGATCCTCGTCTTATTTTCACTGGGTGTCCAGAACGAATTCATCCACATGCTGGCATTCACTGTTCGCCAGAGTTTATTGAGAAGCATTCGTAAAGCCAACTACTATGGTCTTATGTTCGACTCGATTCCTGATCAGGTACACCGTGAGCAGATTTCAGAAGTAGTGAGGTACGTGGAACTTGAGTTTGAGAGGAAAACGGTCCGTGTTGAGTCCTTTCTTGGTTTTATCCGGATAAGCCAGAAGGCTGCTGAGAGCATGGTTGAAGACATCTTGAAAAAGTTAGAGAAGGACAAAATGGAGCTACAAGACTGTCGGTAACAGTGCTATGACAACGCTGCTGTGGTGGCTGGAACAAAAGTGGTGTTCATCAAAGAATAAGCGAGAAAAATAACCTGACAGTGATTGTGAATTGCGACAATCACTCACACAACTTGATGGGTGTACATGCAGCCAAGCAGGATACAATGATGGTCACGTCTTCTGTGTTCTTGTCTTGTTTAACACAGAGCTGGGAAAAAAAAAAACTCAAAAACGCCGTGCCTGTTGTTGTTAAGCCGGAGTCCGAAACCAGGTGGAGTGCAAAGACAGAAGCAGTGAAGCCCGTCAACAAATACCTTGAGGAGATACTTCAAGTTCTCCAGGACATGAGACCAGTGAAACGAGAAGTGACGTAAGGCAGCTGTATAACGAAATGTTGAGCTACGATTTTCTGGCTATGCTAGGATTTTGGAACCGAGTACTCATTCGCATTGACCGTATTCATGCAGGATTCTAGCCTGAACTTTCACGATGCTGCCCTGGATCTGAACCCCCATTCCAGATCATTTTTGATGATGAAAGAAAATTATTGGTCAGTGAGTCACTGGAAGAAGGACTCGATCTCTGTCAAGAATGGAATATTAAAGTTGAAAGACGTCAGAGACGATAGAAACTAATGGCTGATGACAACTGGGGAGACGCTGGGTTAACAGCCGAAGAAGAAATGGAGAGAGTCATGGTGGTGCAGATAGTCGGCGAATACTGCATTAATGGTGGTGGTTGTGGTGGTGACAGCTGCGGCACCAGATATATCAGTGATGTTGGTGGTGGTGAGGGTGGTGGTTGTGGTGGTGGTGATACTGGCGGTGCTAGTGGGGGTGTTGGTGGTGGAGGTGCTGGTGGTAGTAGTGGTGGTGGTGGTGGTGGTGGTGGTGGTGGTGGTGGTGGTGGTGGTGGTGGTGGTGGTGGTGGTAGTAGTAGTGGTGGTGGTGGTGGTGGTGGTGTTGGTGGTACTCGTAGTAGCGGTAGTGTTGGTGGTACTGATGTTACTGGTGGTGGTGGTTGTGGTATTGTTGTTGGTACTGGTTGTGGTGGTGGTGGTAGTACTGGTGGTGGTGCAAGTGGTAGTGGTAGTATTGGTGGTGGTGGAAGTGGTGGTGGTGGTGGTGGTGGTGGTGGTGGTGGTGGCGGTGGTGGTGGTGGTAGTGGTGGTAGTGGTGGTGGTGCTGGTGGTACTGGTAGTGGTGGTGGTACTGGTAGTAGTGGTGGATTACCACCACCACCACTACCACCATGTGCTGGTAGTGGTGGGGGTGGTGGTACAACATACCTGGGAGTATTGGTGGTGGTGGAACAACATACCCAAGGGTACTAGTGGTAGTGCTGGTGGTACAACATACCGGGGGTGCTGGTAATGATGGTGGTACAACATACCGGGGATACTGGTAGTGATAGTGGTGGTGGTACAACATACACGGGGGAGCTGGTAGTGGTGGTGGTACAATATACCCGGGGGTCCTGGTGGTAGTGGAGGTGGTGGTACAACATACCAGGTGGTACTGGTGGTAGTGGAGGTGGTGGTGGTACAACATACCCGGGGGTACTGGTGGTAGTGGAGGTGGTGGTACAACATAAACGTGGGTACTGGTGGTAGTGGAGGTGGTGGTACAACATACCCGGGGGTATTGGTGGTAGTGGAGGTGGTGGTACAACATACCCGGGAGTACTGGTGGTAGTGGAGGTGGTGGTACAACATACCCGTGGGTACTGGTGGTACAACATACCCGGGGGTACTGGTGGTAGTGGAGGTGGTGGTACAACATACACGGGGGTACTGGTGGTAGTGGAGGTGGTGGTACAACATACACGGGGGTACTGGTGGTAGTGGAGGTGGTGGTACAACATACCCGGGGGTACTGGTGGTAGTGGAGGTGGTGGTACAACATACCCGGGGGTACCGGTGGTAGTGGAGGTGGTGGTACAACATACCCGGGGGTACTGGTGGTAGTGGAGGTGGTGGTACAACATACCCGGGGGTAACATACCCAGACAATACACCGGACATACCCCAAATATCCTCAACTCTTTTGTTTAGACGAAAATTATGTTATGATATGATGCTACTGTGTTGTGTGCTACTGTGCTACTGTGTTGTGTGCTACTGTGTTGTGTGCTACTGTGTTGTGTGCTACTGTGTTGTGTGCTACTGTGTTGTGTGCTACTGTGTTGTGTGCTACTGTGTTGTGTGCTACTGTGCTACAGTGTTGTGTGCTACAGTGTTGTGTGCTACTGTGTTGTGTGCTACTGTGTGCTACTGTGTTGTGTGCTACTGTGTGCTACAGTGTTGTGTGCTACTGTGTGCTACAGTGTTGTGTGCTACTGTGCTACAGTGTTGTGTGGTACTGTGTGCTACTGTGTTGTGTGCTACTGTGTTCTACAGTGTTGTGTGCTACTGTGTGCTACAGTGTTGTGTGCTACTGTGCTACAGTGTTGTGTGCTACTGTGTGCTACTGTGTTGTGTGCTACTGTGTGCTACTGTGTTGTGTGCTACTGTGTGCTACTGTGTTGTGTGCTACTGTGTGCTACAGTGTTGTGTGCTACTGTGCTACAGTGTTGTGTGCTACTGTGTGCTACTGTGTTGTGTGCTACTGTGTGCTACTGTGTTGTGTGCTACTGTGTGCTACTGTGTTGTGTGCTACTGTGTGCTACAGTGTTGTGTGCTACTGTGTGCTACAGTGTTGTGTGCTACTGTGCTACAGTGTTGTGTGCTACTGTGCTAAAGTGTTGTGTGCTACTGTGTGCTACTGTGTTGTGTGCTACTGTGTGCTACGTGTTGTGTGCTACTGTGTGCTACTGTGTTGTGTGCTACTGTGTGCTACAGTGTTGTGTGCTACTGTGTGCTACAGTGTTGTGTGCTACTGTGGTACAGTGTTGTGTGCTACTGTGCTACAGTGTTGTGTGCTACTGTGTGCTACTGTGTTGTGTGCTACTGTGTGCTACTGTGTTGTGTGCTACTGTGTGCTACTGTGTTGTGTGCTACTGTGTGCTACAGTGTTGTGTGCTACTGTGCTACAGTGTTGTGTGCTACTGTGCTACAGTGTTGTGTGCTACTGTGTGCTACTGTGTTGTGTGCTACTGTGTGCTACTGTGTTGTGTGCTACTGTGTGGCTACATGTGTTGTGTGCTACTGTGCTACTGTGTTGTGTGCTACTGTGCTACAGTGTTGTGTGCTACTGTGTGCTACTGTGTTGTGTGCTGTTGTGTGCTACTGTGTGCTACTGTGTTGTGTGCTACTGTGTGCTACTGTGTTGTGTGCTACCGTGTGCCACTGTGTTGTTTGCTACTGTGTGCTACTGTGTTGCGTGCTACTGTGTGCTACTGTGTTGTGTGCTACTGTGTTGTGTGCTACTGTGTGCTACTGTGTTGTGTGCTACTGTGTGCTACTGTGTTGTGTGCTACTGTGTTGTGTGCTACTGTGTTGTGTGCTACTGTGTTGTGTGCTACTGTGTGCTATTGTGTTGTGTGCTACTGTGTGCTACTGTGTGCTACTGTGTGCTACTGTGTGCTACTGTGTGCTACTGTGTTGTGCGCTACTGTGTGCTACTGTGTTGTGTGCTGTTGTGTGCTACTGTGTGCTACTGTGTTGTGTGCTACTGTGTGCTACTGTGTTGTGTGTTACCGTGTGCTACTGTGTTGTGTGCTACTGTGTTGTATGCTACTGTGCTACAGTGTTGTGTGCTACTGTGTTGTGTGCTGTTGTGTGCTACTGTGTTGTGTGCTGTTGTGTGCTACTGTGTGCTACTGTGCTGTGTGCTACTGTGTGCTACTGTGTTGTGTGCTACGTGTGCTACTGGTTGTGTGTGTTGGCTACTGTGGTGCTACTGTGTTGTGTGCTACTGTGTTGTGTGCTACTTGTGTGGCTACTGGTGTTTGTGTGCTACTGTGTTGTGTGCTACTGTGTTGTGTGCTACTGTGTGCTACTGTGTTGTGTGCTACTGTGTGCTACTGTGTGCTACTGTGTTGTGTGCTACTGTGTGCTACTGTGTTGTGTGCTACTGTGTTGTGTGCTACTGTGTGCTACTGTGTGCTACTGTGTTGTGTGCTACTGTGTGCTACTGTGTTGTGTGCTACTGTGTGCTACTGTGTTGTGTGCTACTGTGTGCTACTGTGTTGTGTGCTACTGTGTTGTGTGCTACTGTGTGCTGTGTTGTGTGCTACTGTGTTGTGTGCTACTGTGTTGTGTGCTACTGTGTTGTGTGCTACTGTGTGCTACTGTGCTGTGTGCTACTGTGTTGTGTGCTACTGTGTTGTGTGCTACTGTGTTGTGTGCTACTGTGTTGTGTGCTACTGTGTGCTACTGTGTGCTACTGTGTTGTGTGCTACTGTGTGCTACTGTGTTGTGTGCTACTGTGTTGTGTGCTACTGTGTGCTACTGTGTTGTGTGCTACTGTGTTGTGTGCTACTGTGTGCTACTGTGTTGTGTGCTACCGTGTTGTGTGCTACTGTGTGCTACTGTGTTGTGTGCTACTGTGTTGGTGTACTTTGTGCTACTGTGTTGTGTGCTACTGTGGTTGTGTGCTACTTGTGTGCTACTGTGTTGTGTGCTACGTGTTGTGTGCTACTGTGTGCTGTACTGTGTTGTGTGCTACTGTGTTGTGTGTGTGTTACTGTGTGCTACTGTGTTGTGTGCTACTGTGTGTACTTGTGCTACTGTGTTGTGTGCTACTGTTGTTTGTGTGATACTGTGTGCTACTGTGTGCTACTGTGTGCTACTGTGTTGTGTGCTACTGTGTGCTACTGTGTTGTGTGCTACTGTGTGCTACTGTGTTGTGTGCTACTGTGTGCTACTGTGTTGTGTGCTACGTGTTGTGTGCTACTGTGTGCTACTGTGTTGTGTGCTACTGTGTTGTGTGATACTTTGTGCTACTGTGTTGTGTGCTACTGTGTGCTACTCTGTGCTACTGTGCTGTGTGATACTGTGTTGTGTGATACTGTGTGCTACTGTGTGCTACTGTGTTGTGTGCTACTGTGTGCTACTGTGTTGTGTGCTACTGTGTTGTGTGCTACTGTGTGCTACTGTGTTGTGTGCTACCGTGTTGTGTGCTACTGTGTGCTACTGTGTTGTGTGCTACTGTGTTGTGTGATACTTTGTGCTACTGTGTTGTGTGCTACTGTGTTGTGTGCTACTGTGTGCTACTGTGTTGTGTGCTACTGTGTTGTGTGCTACTGTGTGCTACTGTGTGCTACTGTGTGCTACTGTGTTGTGTGCTACTGTGTGCTACTGTGTTGTGTGCTACGTGTGCTACTTGTGCTACTGTGTTGTGTGTTGTGCTATGTGTGGTGATACTGTGTGCTACTGTGTGCTACTGTGTGCTACTGTGTTGTGTGCTACTGTGTGCTACTGTGTTGTGTGCTACTGTGTTGTGTGCTACTGTGTGCTACTGTGTGCTACTGTCTACTGTGTGCTACTGTGTGCTACTATGTTGTGTGCTACTGTGTTGTGTCCTACTGTGTGCCATTGTGTTGTGTGATACTGTGTTGTTTGCTACTGTGTGCTATTGTGTTGTGTGATACTGTGTTCTACTGTGTTGTGTGCTACTGTGTGCTACTGTGTGCTACTGTGCTGTGTGCTACTGTGTTGTGTGCTACTGTGTTGTGTGCTACTGTGTTGTGTGCTACTGTGTGCTACTGTGTTGTGTGATACTGTGTGCTACTGTGTTGCGTGATACTGTGTTATCCGTGTTGTGTGCTACTGTGTTGTGTGCTACTGTGTGCTACTGTGTTGTGTGCTACTGTGTGCTACTGTGTGCTACTGTGTGCTACTGTGTTGTGTGCTACTGTGTGCTACTGTGTTGTGTGGTACTGTGTGCTACTGTGTTGTGTGCAACTGTGTTGTGTACTACTGTGTGCTGCTGTGCTGTGTACTACTGTGTGCTACTGTGTTGTGTGCTACTGTGTGATACTGTGTTGTGTGCTACTGTGTGATACTGTGTTGTGTGCTACTGTGTGCTACTGTGTGCTACTGTGTGCTACTGTGTTGTGTGCTACTGTGTGCTACTGTGTTGTGTGGTACTGTGTGCTACTGTGTTGTGTGCAACTGTGTTGTGTACTACTGTGTGCTACTGTGTGGCTACTGGTGTCTACTGTGTGCTACTGTGTTGTGTGCTACTGTGTGATACTGTGTTGTGTGCTACTGTGTGATACTGTGTTGTGTGCTACTGTGTGCTACTGTCTGCAACTGTGTTGTGTGCTACTGTGTGCTGCTGTGTTGTGTACTACTGTGTGCTACTGTGTTGTGTGCTACTGTGTGCTACTGTGCTGTGTGCTACTGTGTTGTGTGCTACTGTGTTGTGTGCTACTGTGTGCTACTGTGTTGTGTGCTACTGTGTTGTGTGCTACTGTGTTGTGTGCTACTTGTGTTGTGTGGTGCTACTGTGTTGTCGTGCTACTGTGTTGTGTGCTACGTGTGTTGCTACTGTGTGTGTGCTACTGTGTTGTCGTGCTACTGTGTGCTGTGTGCTCGTGTGTATGTGTGGTGCTACTGTGTTGTGTGCTACTGTGTTGCTGTGCTGCTGTTGTTTGTACTGTTGCTGCTGTGTGCTTTACTGTGTGCTACTGTGTGTGTGCTACTGTTGTTGTGTGCTACTGTGTGCTACTGTGTTCTGTGTGTGTTACGTGTGTGTGCTACTGTGTGTGTGCACTGTGTTGTGTGCTACTGTTGTGTGCTACTGTGCTGTGTGCTACGTGTGTGTGCTACTGTGTTGTGTGCTAACGTGTGTGTGTACTGTTGTGTGCTACTGTGGCTGTGTACTGTGTACTGGTGTTGCTACTGTGCTGTGTGCTCTGTGTGTGTGCTACTGTGTGTGTGCTACTGTGCTGTGTGCTACGTGTGTTGGTGCTACTGTGTGGTGCTACTGTGTTGTGTGTTACTGTGTGTGCTACTGTGCTGTGTGCTACTTGCTGTTGCTCTGTGTTGTGTTACTGTGTGTGTGCTCTGTGGTCTGTGGTGTGTACGTGTGTGTGCTGTGTGCTGTGTGTACTGTGTGTGTGTGCTTCTGTGTAGTGCTGGTTGTGTTACTGTGTGTCTGTGCGTGTGACGGTGTTCACTGTGCTGTTCTGTGTACGTGTTACTGTGTTGTGTGCTACTTGTGCTGTGCTGTTCTAGTGCTGTGTGCTAGTGCTGTGTGCTACTGTGCTGTGTTTCGTGCTGTGTCTGTGTGTGTACTACTGTGCGTGTGCTGTGCTGGTGTCTGCTTGACGTGTTGTGTGTGCTGTGTACTTGTGTCTCGTGACTGTGTTCTTGTGTGTGCTACTCTGTGTGCTGTGTGTTCGTGCTACTGTGTTCTGTGGTGCTTCTGTGTTCGTGTGCTACTGTGTTGTGTGCTACTGTGTTGTGTCTGCGTGTGACTGGTGTGCTATCGTGTGCTGTGTGTGCTTGCTCGTGTGCTTGTGTGCTACTGTGTTGTGTGTGCTACATTGTGTGTTCGTGCTTACTGGTGTTGTGTGCTACTGTGTTGTGTTGCTATGCTGTGCTGTGATGTCTCACTGTGTGTCGTGTGCTCTGTGTGTGTCGTACTGATGCATCTGTGTGCTGTGCTGTGTCTACTGTGCTGTGTCGTGCTTGACTTTGTGTTCGTGATGTGTGTCTCAGTATACTGATGTGCTATTGTGGTGCTACTGATGCTGTGTGCTTCTAGCTGTGCTGGTGTACGTGTGCTGATGTGCTCACGTGTACTGTGTTCACTGTGACTGGTGTTACAGTTGCTGATGTGTCTGACGTGTTCATGTTGTGGATGTACAGTGTGACTGGATGTTCATAGTTGACTGGTGTTCATCAGTGTGACTGGATGTTCATCAGTTGATGGATGTTCGTGTGTACATGGTGTTCATGTGTGACTGATGTTCATCGTGTGACTGGATGTTACATATGACTGGATGTCTCATGTGATGGATGTTCATCAGTGTGACTGGATGTTCATCGTTGCTGGATGTTCATCAGTGTGCTGGTGTTCATCATTGACTGGATGTTCTAGTCAGTTGACTGGATGTTCTAGTGTGTGGTGTCATCGTTGACTGATTGTTCATCGTGTGACTGGATGTTCATCAGTGTGATGATGTTCAAGTACTGTTCTGATGGATGTCATAATGTGACTGGATGTTCATCAGTTGACTGGATGTTCATCAGTGTGACTGGATGTTCATCAGTGATGACTGGATGTTCATCAGTGTGACTGGATGTTCATCAGTGTACTGGATGTTCATCAGTGTGACTGGATGTTCATCATATGACTGGATGTTCATCAGTGACTGGATGTTCATCAGTGTGACTGGATGTTCTCAGTTGACTGGATGTTCATCAGTGTGACTGGATGTTCATCAGTTGACTGGATGTGTATCAGTATGACTGGATGTTATCAGTGTGATGGTGTTCATCAGCTATGACTGATGTTCATCAGTGTGACTGGTGTTGTGTTCATCAGTGTGATGGATGTTCATGTGCTGTGATTACTGGATGTTCATCAGTATGATGTGTTCTCTAGTGTGACTGGATGTTCATCAGTGTGACTGGATGTTCATCGTATGACTGGATGTTTATCAGTGTTGACTGGATGTTCATCAGTTGACTGGATGTTCATCAGTGTGCTGGATGTTCATCAGTTGACTGGATGTTCATCAGTATGGGTGTTCATCAGTTGACTGGATGTTCCTGTGACTGATGTCTAGTGACTGGATGTTCATCAGTGTGACTGGATGTTCTCAGTGACTGATGTTCATCAGTGTGACTGATGTTCATCAGTGTGACTGGATGTTCATCAGTGGACTGGATGTTCATAGTTGACTGGATGTTCATCAGTTGACTGGATGTTCATCGTGTGACTGGATGTTCATCAGTTGACTGGATGTTCTCAGTGTGACTGGATGTTCATAGTGACTGGATGTTCTCAGTTGACTGGATGTTTCAGTGACGTGCTGTACTGGATGTTCATAGTTGACTGGATGTTCATCAGTGTGCTGGATGTCATCAGTATGACTGGATGTTCTCAGTATACTGGATGTCTCATCATGTGACTGGATGTTCATCATGTGACTGGATGTTCTCAGTGTGACTGGATGTTCATCAGTGTGACTGGATGTTCATCAGTATGACTGGATGTTCATCAGTGTGACTGGATGTTCATCAGTATGACTGGATGTTCATCAGTGTGACTGGATGTTCATCAGTATGACTGGATGTTCATCAGTATGACTGGATGTTCATCAGTTATGGATGTTCATCAGTGTGACTGGATGTTCATAGTGTGACTGGATGTTCATAGTGTGACTGGATGTTTTCAATCAGTGTGGATGTTATCAGTGTGACTGGATGTTCTCAGTATGACTGGATGTTCATCAGTGACTGGATGTTATCAGTTGACTGGATGTTCATCAGTATGACTGGATTTCTTCATGTGACTGGATGTTCATCAGTGTGACTGGATGTTCATCAGTGTGACTGGATGTTCTCAGTGTCTGGATGTTCATAGTGTGACTGGATGTTCTCGTATGTGAGTATCGTGTGGATGTTAATCAGTGTGACTGGATGTTCATCAGTATGACTGGATGTTCATTAGTGTGACTGGATGTTCATCAGTGTGACTGGATGTTCATCAGTATGACTGGATGTTATCAGTTACTGGATGTTCATAGTTGACTGGATACGTTCTGATTATCAGTATGACTGGATGTTCATCAGTGTGACTGGATGTTCATCAGTTACTGATGTTATCAGTGTGACTGGATGTTCTTCAGTATCACTGGATGTTCATCAGTGTGACTGGATGTTCATCAGTATGACTGGATGTTCATCAGTATGACTGGATGTTCATTAGTGTGACTGGATGTTCATCAGTGTGACTGGATGTTAATCAGTGTGACTGGATGTTCTTCAGTATCACTGGATGTTCATCAGTGTGACTGGATGTTCATCAGTATGACTGGATGTTCATCAGTATGACTGATGTTATCAGTGTGACTGGATGTTCATCAGTGTAACTGGATGTTAATCAGTGTGACTGGATGTTCTTCAGTATCACTGGATGTTCATCAGTGTGACTGGATGTTCTTCAATATCACTGGATGTTCATCAGTATGATTGGATGTTCATCAGTGTGACATGGATGTTCTTCAGTATCACTGGATGTTCATCAGTGTGACTGGATGTTCATCAGTGTGACTGGATGTTCATCAGTGTGACTGGATGTTCATCAGTGTGACTGGATGTTCATCAGTGTGACTGGATGTTCATCAGTGTGACTGGATGTTCATCAGTATGACTGGATGTTCATCAGTGTGACTGGATGTTAATCAGTGTGACTGGATGTTCTTCAGTATGACTGGATGTTCATCAGTGTGACTGGATGTTCATCAGTATGACTGGATGTTCATCAGTGTGACTGGATGTTCATCAGTGTGACTGGATGTTCATCAGTATGACTGGATGTTCATCAGTGTGACTGGATGTTCATCAGTATGACTGGATGTTCATCAGTGTGACTGGATGTTCTTCAGTATCACTGGATGTTCATCAGTGTGACTGGATGTTCATCAGTATGACTGGATGTTCATCAGTGTGACTGGATGTTCATCAGTATGACTGGATGTTCATCAGTGTGACTGGATGTTCATCAGTGTGACTGGATGTTCATCAGTGTGACTGGATGTTCATCAGTATGACTGGATGTTCATCAGTGTGACTGGATGTTAATCAGTGTGACTGGATGTTCATCAGTATGACTGGATGTTCATCAGTGTGACTGGATGTTCATCAGTGTGACTGGATGTATCATCGTTGATGGATGTTCATCAGTGTGACTGGATGTTCATCAGTATGACTGGATGTTCATCAGTGTGACTGGATGTTAACACTTGACTGGAGTTTCTCAGTATACTGGAGTTCAATTAGTGTGACTGGATGTTCATCAGTTGATGGAAAGCTATGGATGTGTCTTCAGTATCACTGGATGTTCATCAGTGTGACTGGATGTTCATCAGTATGACTGGATGTTCATCAGTGTGACTGGATGTTAATCAGTGTGACTGGATGTGCTTCAGTATCACTGGATGTTCATCAGTGTGACTGGATGTTCATCAGTATGACTGGATGTTCGTCAGTATGTCACCACTTCTTGGAAAAGACCCGTGCCGAGAGAGTACCGGCGAATACGAAAAAAAAAATCAGTGTGACTGGATGTTCATCAGTGTGACTGGATGTTCAAGGTGAGTCAGTAGAACATACAGTAGTAACACAGGAGAGTATCACGTTGTTCTAGTTACTCATCAATGATGCTCCTGAAGGCAGATCAAATAATATCTGATGCAGAACTGAAGTTGTATTAAAACGAACTACTGCCTGAGGTTATCTCAGACTAACGCAGCACAAAGGTAGTAAGACATTTATTGTTGACGATTAAAATTTTTGATATATGTTGCATATGGGGAAAAGTCAGTTTAAATATTCACAATAAACTCGGTAGGTCTTATTATAATATGCGGCAGTCCACAAGATCTGTGAGAAGATAATTTGTAATGAGTTTTCGCTATGGTATTTGATCCCGTTTGAAGCACTGCTGAGCTGTGCGCTTATAATACCTTGTCGCTGGAAACTGTTATTGGCTGCGATGTAAACACTAGCATCAGCGGTAAATTCCAGCCACCACAGCCTACTGGACGGGCACACACTATCATTTATATACATGAGGAATAAAACGGTACTGAGGATTGCATCTCGCCGAGCCTCGGCTACATTTTTGTTTTGAATTAATATCAGAGTACAGGAGTGCGCAGCCGCTGGAAAGTGAGTTGAGTACCGACACTCGTGCTAAGGTCAGTGAAATCGTCATCAAGGACCTCCATCCGCAACTTCAGCGAAGCACTCTCCATACACCAGCTACAGTTCTCCCAGCAGTCTGGATGTTGTGGGGTACCTCCCTCAGCCACATTACCCTTCAGGAAAGAGCGCCATGGTGCCCATGAAGGGATCATGAACTAAGGAATTCGAGCTACCCTTCCCTTTCTTGAATCTATCCCGATTTCCTCCCAGTCCCCAGGTGCGAGTTAAGACCTATGTGAGTATATCACTACAAACACTACCATTGTTACTGATACTATCATTGATAATGCTACTAATTAGGAATCTGGTAACCACTTAAAGTTCCCCCAAAGGGAAACTTTTAAGTGGATGCCAGGTTTTTTTTACCATTTCTCCTTCCTCTCACTTTTCTCTTTGATTTCACTCATGGCTCACCCAGAGATGCAGAGACGAACAATCAGAAGGGCTAGAACATGGTTACAGTATAGAAAACAAAGAACACAGGAAAAAACAAGAGAGTAATAAGCAGAAGAACCAAAAAGAAAAAAAAAAAAAACTACACTTCGAGAATGACATAGCATCGAAAGGCAAATCTGAATCAAAGTTACTGTACAGCCATATCAAAATGAAGAAAACAACAAAGGACCAAGTACCAAGGCTGAAGATAGAAGGTTGAGAACTCAAAAGAAATGACCGGTTAGTCTGTTAAGACCCGAGCATGGGATTTAAGGAAATGAAAACATTATATTGTAAAACTGGTATAGTATACCAATGAATTCCGAACCCAGTACACACAATAAGAGAAGAGGTAAAGAAACTATTAAGTGAGCTAGATATCTTAAAGACAATGGTACTAGATAATATCTCTCTGGGGCATGAGAGATCAAGCAGGAGTTCTGTGTGAATCACAATATTCAACAAGTTAATACAGGGCAATTGCCTGAGGTCTGGAAGAAAGCGAATGTAATCCTAGTATTAAAAGCAGTGGACAGACAAGGAACATTAGAGGCCACTGCCAGTGACATGCATTGTATATAAAGTTATAGAGAAGAGTTGTGGAACGCCTGGAAATTAGCAAGTTCAATAATGCAAGAAGTAAGAGTTCAGTGAAGACAACAGCAATGAAATAAGACAGAGGGAAATGGATTGGTGCTCTGAATATTTATGAGCTAAGAAGAATTTTGATACAGTACTCACAAAAGACCGGGCCAGCAGTTAAAAGAACATAAAGGAATAGCATGGAAGGCACTATAATGGATAAAAGAAACCTTGAAAGGAAACAAAGATATGCAAGTGTGAAGAGTGAGGTTCCACTAGGACTTGTGCTGGAGCAAATACTGTTTCTTGTAAACGAAAACGATATAACACATGATATATAGTCAAAGGTATTCTTGATTGTAGACGATGAGAAACTAAACAGGAAAATACAAACAGGAATGGTCTAGAAAAGGCTACAAACAGACCTTGACAAGCTGGAGGTTTGTCTGGCTGGAGGCTATTAAAATTTAGCCCCCTGCAAATGCAAAGTTTAAAAAAAAGTAAAGGCAAAGAAGACCAGAAAGGGAGTACTAGTTTTGGGGACATAGGCTGCAAGCCTCACTCAAGAAGGACCTCGGGGTACACACACACACACACACACACACACACACACAAGGAAACGGATCTCGGGGTGAGTGTAATACCGAGCACATCTCTTGAGGCACACAACCACCAAGTAACTGCTGCAGCATGTGACAAACATAGGAATAGCATTTCAGCAACTCAGTAAGGAATCGTTTAAGACTGTACACCTTTTGCAAAAAAACGAGTCCTGGAGCTAAGGGATATGTCCTACGAGGAGAAGTTAAAGGAAATCAACGTGACGACACTGGAGGATATGAGGGACAGTGGGGACCTGATAACGATATATAAAATACTGAGAGGAATTGAAAAGGTGGATAGGGATAGGATGTTTCGGTGATGGGACACAGCAACAAGGAGTCATACCTGGAAGATGAAGACTCAGATGAGTGAAAGGGATGTTAGGAAGTATTTCTTCAGTTATAGAGTTGTCAGGAAGTGGAATAGTCTTGAAACTGACGTAGTGGAGGCAGGACCCAGGCAGCTTTAAGAAGAGGTATGATAGAGCTCATGGAGCAGGGAGAGAGTGGGCCTAGTAGCGACTATTGAAGAGGTGGGGATAGGAGCCATGAATCGACCCCCACAGCCATAATTAGGAGAATACGTACACACACACACAAGCGCGCACAAGCACACACGCACGCATATACAACAGGCCTAGTGTCCAATCGACATGTGCCTTGGACAAAATGGTAAGACACACACAACACACACACACAACACACACACACACATACACCACACACACAAACACACACACACACACACACACACACATACACACACACACACACACACACACACACACACACACACACACACCAGGGAGGGGACACAGAAACAAGAGGCCACAATTGGAAGTTCAAGACACAAATGAGTCAGAGAGATAGTAGGAAGTATTTCTTCAGTCATAGAGTTGTAAGGCAGTGGAATAGCCTAGAAAATGACGTAGTGGAGGCAGGAACCATACACAGTTTTAAGACGAGGTTTGATAAAGCTCATGGAGCGGGGAGAGAGAGGGTCTAGTAGCAACCGGTGAAGAGGCGGGGCCAGGAGCTAGGACTCGACCCCTGCAACCACAAATAGGTGAGTACAAATAGGTGAGTACACACACACACACACACACATCCACCACACACACACATACACCACATACACACATACACTACACACATATACCACACACACACAGACCAAACACCACACACACACACACACACACACACACATACACACATACACACACACACACACACACACACACACACACACACACACACACACACACACACACACACAGGAGCACCTGGAAAGAAACAAATGTATAATTGACAACCAGCACGGTTTCAGGGAAGGAAAATCCTGTGTCACAAACCTACTAGAGTTTTATGACAAGGTGACAGAAGTAAGACAAGAGAGAGAGGGGTGGATCGACTGCATTTTTTTGGACTGCAAGAAGGCCTTCGACACAGTTCCTCACAAGAGGTTACTGCAAAAGCTAGAGGATCAGGCACACATAACAGGAAAGGCACTGCAGTGGATCAGAGAATACCTGACAGGGAGGCAACAACGAGTCATGGTACGTGACGAGGTGTCAGAGTGGGCGCCTGTGACAAGCGGGGTTCCACAGGGGTCAGTCCTAGGACCTGTGCTGTTCTTGGTATATGTGAACGACATAACGGAAGGGATAGACTCAGAAGTGTCCTTGTTTGCAGATGATGTGAAGTTAATGAGAAAAATCAAATCGGATGAGGATCAGGCAGGACTACAGAGAGACCTGGACAGGCTACAAGCCTGGTCCAGCAACTGGCTCCTTGAGTTTAACCCTGCCAAATGCAAAGTCATGAAGATTGGGGAAGGGCAAAGAAGACCGCAGACACAATATAGTTTAGATGGCCAAAGACTGCAAACCTCACTCAAGGAAAAAGATCTGGGGGTGAGTATAACACCGAGCATATCTCCTGAGGCGCACATCAGTCAGATAGGTTTGCCTATCAATCAGATAGGTTTGCTATCCGTAGGTTTGCCAGGCGCCCGTATGCTGCAGCATACGGGCGCCTGGCAAACCTATGGATAGCGTTCCGATACCTCAGTAAGGATTCGTTCAAGACGCTGTATACCATTTACGTCAGGCCCATACTGGAGTATGCAGCACCAGTTTGGAATGCACACCTAGTCAAGCATGTCAAGAAATTAGAGAAAGTGCAAAGGTTTGCAACAAGACTAGTCCCAGAGCTACGGGGATTGTCCTACGAAGAAAGGTTGAGGGAAATCGGCCTGACGACACTGGAGGACAGGAGGGTCAGGGGAGACATGATAACGATATATAAAATACTGCACGGAATAGACAAGGTGGACAAAGACGGGATGTTCCAGAGAAGGGACACAGACACAAGAGGTCACAGTTGGACGTTGAAGACTCAGATGAATCAAAGGGTTGTTAGGAAGTATTTCTTCAGTCATAGAGTAGTCAGGCCGTGGAATAGCCTAGAAAGTGACGTAGTGGAGGCGGGAACCATACATAGTTTTAAGGCGAGGTATGATAAAGCTCATGGGACAGGGAGAGAGAGGACCTAGTAGAAATCAGCGAAGAGGCGGGGCCAGGAGCTATGAATCGACCCCTGCAACCTCAAATAGGTGAGTACAAATAGGTGAGTACACACACACACTCACACACACACAACAGGCCTAGTGTCTAATCGACATGTGCCAAGGATATAATGGTAACTAACAGTTCCACACAAGAGATTAGTGCAAAAACTGGAGGACCAGGCAGGGATAGCAGAGAAGGCACTGCAATGGATCAAGGAATACATGTCAGGAAGACAACAGCAAGTCATGATACGTGGCGAGGTGTCAGAGTGGGAGCCTGTGACGAGTGGGGTTCTACAGGGGTCAGTCTTAGGACCAATGCTGTTTCAGGTATTTGTGAAAGACAAAACGCAGATGATGTGGAGTTGATGAGAAGAATTCAATCGGACGAGGACCAGGCAGAACTACAAAGGGCTCTGGACAGGCTGCAGGCCTGGTCCAGCAATTGGCTCCAAAAATTCAACCTCACCAAGAGAAAAATCATGAAGATTGGGGAAGGGCAAAGAAGACCGCAGACGGAGTACAGTCTAGGGGGTCAGAGACTACAACCCTCACTCAAGGAAAAATATCTTGGGGTGAGTATAACACCAGGCATATCTCCTGAGGCGCACATCAACCAAATAACTGCAGCATATGGGCGCCTAGCAAATCTAAGAACAACATTCCGCTGTCCTCATAAGGAATCGTTCAGGACCCTGTACACTGTGCACGTTAGACCCATATTGGAGTATGCGGCAACAGTTTGGAACCCACACCTAGCCAAACACGTAAAGAAACTAGAGAAAGTGCAAAAGTTCGCAACAAGATTAGTCCCAGAGCTAAGGGGTATGTCCTACGAGAAGTGGTTAAGGGAAATCGACCTGACGACGCTGGAGGACAAGAGAGATAGGGAGGACATGATAACGACATATAAAATACTGAGAGGAATTGACAAGGTGGACAGAGACAGAATGTTCCAGAGATGGGACACAACAAGGGGACACAGTTTGAAGTTGAAGACTTAGATGAATCGCAGAGATGTTAGGAAGTATTTCTTCAGTCACAGAGTAGTCAGGAAGTGGAATAGTTTGGGAAGCGATGTAGTGGAGGCAGGATTTATGCATAGCTTTAAGAAGAGGTATGATAAAGCTCATGGTGCAGGGAGGGTGACCCAGTAGCGGCCAGTGAAGAGGCGAGGCCAGGAGCTGTGACTCGACCCTTGCAACCACAACTAGGTGAGTACACACACCACACACACACCCAACACACACACACACACACACCCACACCCACACACACACACACACACACACACACACACACACACACACACACATGCACACACACGCACACGCACACACGCACGCATATACAACGGGCTTAGTGTCTAATCGACGTGTGTCTAAGGAGAAAATGGTAGCTAACAAAATGGTAGCTAACAAAATGGTAACAACACACACCAGAAAGTTTGTGAAGAGCTTCAGGGAGGCATTCTCAGAGAGAACAGAAAAACTTCCAGCGAGCCAACGCGTTAGAGTACACCAGAAATTGATGGACACTTGACGCACAACCGGGAAGGAGGTAAAGAAACTGGTATGTGAGTTAGATACCTCAAATGCTGTGGGACTAGATAACATCTCTCTGTTTGTCCTGTGAGAGGGAGCAGAGGCACTGTGTGTGCCACTAGCGACAATCTTCAACACTTCTATCGAAACAGAGCAATTACCAGAGGTGTGGAAAACAGGATGTTTAGTCTCAATTTTTTAAAAAAAGGGACACAGACAACATTAAATTACAGACCAGTGTTACTGACATGTATAGTATGTAAAGTCATGGAGAAGATCATCAGAAGAAGAGTGGTAGACAACCTGCTGGAGTTCTATGACAAGGTAACAGAAGTAAGACAAGAGAGAGAAAAGGTGTGTAGATTGAGTTTTCTTGGACTGTAAGAAGGCTTTTGACACAATACACCAAAAGACACTGATACAATAGCTAGAGGAGCAGGCAGGAATAAGAGAAAAAATACTGCACTGCATCAGGAAATAGATGACAGGAAAGGAACAACGAGTGGTGGTGTGTATCTAGGTGTCAGAGTTGGTGCAAGTGTCAAGTGGGGTACCATTAAGGTAATTTCTAGGGACGGTACTGTTTCTTATATATGTGAATTACATAACGGAAGGGATAGATTCAGAGGTGTCCCTGTTCGCAGACGACGTGAAACTAATGAGGAGAATACAAACAGACGAGGATCAAGGAAGACTACAAAGCGATCTGGACAGCCTCTAGTCTGATAAATGGCTCCTGGAGATGAACGTCACCAAGGGCACAGTCATGAAGCTTGGAGAAGGACAAAGAAGATAACAGACGGAGTACAGGCTCGGGGGTCAAAGGCTGCGAATCTAATTCGAAGACAAGGATCCTGGGGTTAGTATCATACCGAGCACATTTCCTGAGGTGAACTTCAGTCAATTAACTGCTGCAGCGTTATGACATTTAAGTAAAGAGCCATTCACGACACTGCACACCGGGTACATCAGGCCCATATTGGAGTATGCAGCACCAGTATGGAACCCACACCTAGTCAAGCACATCAAGAAATTAGAGAAGGTGCAAAGGTTTGCATCAAGACTAGTCCAGGAGCTAAAGGGCATGTCCTATGAGTAGAGGTTAAGGGAAATCGACCTGACAATACTGGAGGACAGGAAGGATAGGGGGAGATGATTATGACACATAAAATACTGAGAAGAATTGACAAGGTAGACAGAGACAGAATGTTTCAGAGATGGGACACAGCAACAAGGGGTCACAGCAACAATTGGAAGTTGAAGATTCAGAAGAGTCACAGGGATGTTTGGAAATATTTCTTCAGTCATAGAGTTGTCAGGAAGTGGAATGGTGTGGAAAATGATGTAGTAGAGGCAAGATCCATATAAAGGTTTAAGATGAGGTACAATAAAGCTCATGGAGCAAGGGGAGAGTGACCTAGTAGCGACCAGGGAACAGGCGGGGCTAGGAGCTATAACTCGACCCCTGCAACCACAATTAGGTGAATCAGGTGAACAAACACACACACACACAAAAGCACATTAGCACACACACACACACACAAACACTCTGAAAATACATAAGCTTCCTTCTGTGGTAAAATACATAAACTTCTTTCTGTGGTTAAAAAAAAAATGGGTCACCCAAGAGGGTAGGGAATCAGGAGTCTGGTGGATGAACCTGGGAGGGAAGATTGTGAGGCAGAGCTCACAAAAAGGGAGGAAGAGTGGGGAAGGAAGCTAGAAGAGCTTGGCAAGGAAATGAAGGAGAGGATAGTTGAAGAGCCGGAAGTGGGGGCTATGAACCATAGAAGCAGAAGCTAAGATATAGTGCCTAGAAGAGGAACTAAAAAATCTGAAACAGCTTAAAGAGATAAAAGACAGTGCAGACATGACATCAGGAACTTCTATATCAGTCACAGACAAGAGGACTGTAGAGAGCAGTCGAGCTATACTATATGCAAAGGCCCTATCACACCCACATGGGGCCCAGGAAAAGATGAGGAGCACACTAAGAACAAATGAGAGATCTTAAAACAACGAAGGAGCTATGCTATATACAGAGACTCTTAAACTGAACTGCAGTGGCCGGGAACAGCTGATCAGGAAAGACAGGCCACTGAACATAAGGGCTTCAGCCAGGGAAGGGATTGAAGGCAGGAACACTTCAATGGAAGGAACTAAAGCACGTCAAATGATGCAAAGGGAGATACAGTGGGAGGACGAAAGGGAGAGGTCAGTTTTTGACTATGGGCTCCAGGAAGTTGAATGGGATACCTATGAAAGAAAACAGGAGGAGAAAAAAGTAATTGAAGGTATCATGAAAGCAATAGGTGAGGACAACATGACCAGGTGACAAATTTTTGGAGAATTGGGTGGTTTGCAAGTGGAAGAAAACGGCATGTCAAAGTAATCTTCAAGGCAGAATCAGCTTGAATCAGGATCCAGCAGGAGAAAGCACGACTAAGGGACAAACCAGAACACCAGAGAGTGTTCCTCGATCAAGACAAAACACAAGAAGAAAGAATGATACTGAAACAGAGCGTACAGAGACGATAGGATGAACGAGAGGCAATGAAGAAGATGAGCACAAGAACCCAGACCCAGGTGGAAGAGCAAACACACTCTTCTCCAGAAACACCTACAGAAGAAATCAAACCACGATAACCCTAAAGCAACTGAACAATCTAAACCAAAACCCACACACTGTTCCCTCTGTCCCCATCCCTCATATAACAAACCCCACGACTACAACAACCCCCTATGGACACTGCCCACACCCCCCTTATCACAAACCTCACCCCCATATGCCCCTGCCAGGGCTCCCACTACCCCACCCCGAATATTATTCCAGTACCACAGTTTTAGAAAAGAAGTTGAAGGTTTGGCACATGAACATGGATGGAATAACAAATAAATATGAGGAGTGCCATGAAAGAATCAATGAGAAGTCCTCAGACATCATAGCAGTCACAGAAACGAAACTCACTGAAACAATATCAGACACAATCTTCCCACCGGGATATCAGATCCTGAGGAAAGAAGGAGCAGAGGGGAGGGAGGGGTTGCACTGCTCATTAAAAATGGTTGGGGATTTGAGGAAATGGAAGGCATCACGAGAATGGAGAAAGGGATTACATAGGTACAATTCAGTCTGGGGAACACAAGGTAGTCATTGCAGTGATGTATAATCCACAACAGAAGTGCAGGAGGCCAAGAGAGGAATATGAAGAGAGCAACAGAGCTATGGTGGACACACTGGCTGAGGTGGCAAGAAGACCTCACTTGAGCAGAGCAAAGATACTGGTTACTGGCAATTTCAACCACAGGGAAATTGATTGGGAAAGCCTGGAGCCACCTGGGGGTCCGGAAACATGAAGAGCCAAGATGATGGACGTGGTGCTGGACAACCACATGCATCAACGTGTTAGGGACACTACCAGAGAGAGAGAGAGGGAAAGATGAATCAGTTCAGACATTGAGGACAACACATATGAGAGGCCCCTTGGAGCTAGCGATCATGTGGTTTTGAGCTTTGAATACATAGTAGAGTTACAAGAGAACATAAGAAAGGAGGAACACTGCAGCAGACTTGTTGGCCCATACTAGGCAGGTCCTTCACAGATCCATACCACTAATAGAATATTTGCCCTCATAAGAACATAAGATCATAAGAAATAAGGAACACAGCAACAAGTCTACTGGTCTATGCGAGGCAGCTCCAATTCTCCCCACCGGCTTAAGCCAATGCCTTGACCTAGTGAGGTCAGACACGTCACTTAAGGGAAGAGCACTGCGTCCGACCTAGTCGCTAGTCAGGTCCATTTCACACCCACCCACACCCACTCATAAGAACATAAGAACACAAGAAAGAAGGAACACTGCAGCAGGCCCACTGACCCACGCGAAGCAGGTCCATGTTCCCCCGGATTAGCCCAATGGCCCACCTAGTCAGGTCACTTCCACTTAAGGAAGGAGCACGGCATCAGACCTAGAAGCACAAGCTAGTCAGGTCCAACTCACACCCACCCTATTTTTAAAACTACACAACGTTTTAGCCTCTATAACTGTACTGGGGAGTTTGTTCCACTCATCCACAACTCTATTACCAAACCAGTGCTTTCCTATATCCTTCCTGAATCTGAAGTTTTCCAACTTGAAACTATTGCTGCGAGTCTTGTCTTGGCCAGAAATTTTCAGCACGCTATTTACATCCACTTTATTTATTCCTGTTCTCCATCTATACACCTCAATCATATCCCCCTAATTCTACGCCTTTCGAGAGAGTGCAGACTCAGGGCCCTCATTCTATCCACATAGGGAAGATTTCTGATACATGGGATCATCTTTGTCATCCTCCTCTGTACGTTTTCCAGAGCATTTATATCCATTCTGTAATACGGTGACCAGAACTGTGCAGCATAATCTAAATGAGGCCTAACCAAGGATATATAGAGTTGAAGAACAACCTGAGGACTTCTATTATTTATACTTCTAAATACGAAACCAAGAATTCTTTTAGCTTTACTGCGAACACTAATGCACTGTTGTCTTGGTTTCAGATTACTGCTACCCAGAACTCCTAAATCCTTTTCGCAATCAGTAGTATTAGGATCTACATTATTTAGTTTATATGTGGAATGGTTATTTAACTGTCCAACATTTAGAACTTTGCATTTGATAATATTAAACTGCATCTGTCACTTCTCCGATCATTGCATCAATCTATTCAAATCATCCTGGAGTGCTCTAGTGTCCTCATTAGAGTGAATTGGATGGCCTATTTTGGTGTCATCAGCAAATTTGCTTATGTCCCTATTTATTCCCTCATCTATGTCGTTTATGTAAATTGTGAACAACAACGGGCCCAACAATGACCCCTGAGGAATACCGCTTGTGACGTGCCCCCATTCTGATTCCTCCCCATTTACACAAACTTTCTGCTGCCTATTTGTCAGCCATGCCTCTACCCAGGAAAAAATTTCTCCTCTTATTCCATGTGCCTTAAGTTTCCTCAATAGCCTCTGATGTGGAACTCTTTCGAAAGCCTTACTGAAGTCAATATACACAATATCATATTCATTACCATGATCTACCTCCTTTAATACCTTAGTGAAAAAAGTTAGTAAATTCATAAGACAGGAACTCCCCTTTGTAAAACCGTGTTGAGATTCATTAATCAATTTATGCCTATCAAGATGGCTACGAATTGCTTCGGCAATTATTGATTGCATAAATTTTCCCACTATGGAGGTAATGCTTATTGGTCTATAGTTCGAAGCTAAGGACCTGTCACCTGCCTTGTAAATAGGTATAACTTTTGCCATTCTCCATTTATCAGACACTATGCCAGTTTGTACTGATGTGTATAAAAGATTAGCCAAAGGTATGCTAAGTTCCTCTTTACATTCCTATAACACCCTTGCAAACAGTTCATCAGGACCTGGGGATTTGTTAGGTTTTAATTTCTCTATTTGTCTGAGGACCATGTCACTAGTTACTGCAATCGTGCATAGCTTATTATCGTCCTGTTCTACATAATCTATTATTTCTGGAATTTCGCTGGTATTTTCCTGGGTAAAAACTGAGAGGAAGTATTGAAAATTTCACACATATCCTTATCACTGTCAGTGATCTGACCTGAGTTACTCTTAAGAGGGCCAATCTTTCCCTAATCTTACTTCTGTATACCTGAAAGAACACTTTTGGGTTAGTCTTCGAATCCCTTGCGACCTTAGCCTCATAATCCTTTTTGGTTTTCTTATTCTTTATTTTTGTTTCTCTATTTAATTGAATATACAGATTTCTTAACTGCCCATCCCCTCTTTTGATACGCCTATATATGCCTCTCTTTTGACCAATGAGATGTTTTAATCTATTGTTCATCCATTTGGGATAATTTTTGTTAGATCTAATTTCCCTACTCGGAACAAAAGTTGTCTGGGCAGCTAGAACTATGCTCTGAAAAACGTCATATTGGCTACCAAGATCACCTACCTGACCCATAGTCAGGACATCCCAATTTAACCCACCCAGGTAATTTTTCAGTCCCATGAAATTGGCCAAGCGAAAGTCTGGGACAGAGATTTGATTGCAGTAATCTGGGTAATTCCATGATATATTGAAACTAACTGATTTGTGATCACGTTCCCCAAGCTCATCATTAACCTCAAGATTATTAATTAGTGAATCTTTGTTGGCAAGAACTAAGTCAAGCAGATTGTTTCCTCCAACTGGTTCTGTCACAACCTGTTCTAAAAAGCAATCCTGAACCGTATCAAGAAAGTCACTAGACTCAAGATTTCCTGTTATATTGTTCCAATCAATTTGTCTAAAGTTAAAATCTCCCATTATCACAACATTTTCATATCTAGATGCCTTATGAATTTCGTCCCATAACAGCTTACTGCACTCCCTATCAAGGTTTTGGGGCCTATAAATCACACCCAAAATTAATTTGTCACGTCCCTCGAGAAACTGTAGCCAAACAGATTCTGTGTTCGATGTTTCTAATCTTATATCATGTCTAAAACAACAATTAAAATTATCTCTGATATACAGCTCCACTCTACCACCCTTCTTGTTGACCCTATCAGTGTGGAATAGTTTGTAACCTTGTATGTTGCATTCAGAAGGCATTTCTCTATCTTTCTGGTTGAATCAGGTCTCTGTTATACCAATAATATCTATATTACCTGCACTTGCAAGTAATCTTAGTTCATCTATATTATTTCTTAGACTCCTACTATTTGTATAGTAAACCTTAAGGGAGCTAGTCACTCGTTGCCCTCTACTATCTCTCTTTGTTTGTTGATCAATTGATTTGCCATTACTAGCAACTTTATTTTGAATAATGTCTTTTAAACATATCCCTGAGGTATCCCAGTAATATCTGCTGTTTTCAACCCTAATACTGCAGCCTGATTGTTTCCCACAAACACCCATACCTCCATAATCTATCAGTTTAAATTCCTTGACAAGTCATCAATTACCCCCTCAATCGAATTGGCTAATGCAATCACTCCATCCCCAGAGAGATGAACCCCATCCCTTGCATACATATCACGTTTGCCATAGAATAAGAGGAGAGGTTAACAGGAGTTTAATGGAAAAGCCAAACTACAAAAGGGGGGACTACACAGATAAGATAAACTTCCTGTGGGAAGTTCAGTGGGACAGAGAATTGGTAGGAAAAACAATAAACAAAATGCTGGAATACATAACAAAATGCAAGAGGACAGAGGAAATGTTTGTTCCCAATGGCAACCGAAATAATGGGAAGACCAGAACGAGCCCTTGGTTTACCCGAAGATGTAGGGAGGAAAAAACTAAATGCACTAGAGAATGCAAAAAATACAGAAGGCAAAGGACCCAGGATAAGAAGATTAGTCGAAGAGCCAGAAACGAATGTGCACAGATTAGGAGGGAGGCCCAGCGATGGTCCGAAAACAACATTGGATCCAAAGTCAATTCTGACCCGAAACTACTGTATACCCACATTAGGAGGAAGACAACATTCAAGGACGAGGTGATTAGGCTGAGGAAAGATGGTGGGGATCTCACAAGAAACGATCAAGGGGTATGTGAGGAGCTCAACACAAGATTTAAGGAAGTATGCACAGTGGTGACAGGAAAGACTGGGAAGACAGCACGGAGGGGGGACACCAACAAGTGTTGGATGACATGCGCACTACCGAGGAGGTGAAGAAGCTGCTAAATGACTTTGATACTTCAAAGGCGATGGGACCGCACAGCATCTCTCCGTGGGTCCTAAGAAGAGGCACAGAGATGTTGTGTGTGACACTAACAACAATCTTCAACACATCCCTTGAAACTGGGCAACTACCTGATGTATGGAAGATGCCAGTGTAGGCCCTATTTTTAAGAAAGGAGACAGGAATGAGGCACTAAACTATAGACCAGTGTCACTGATGTGTATAGTATGCAAAGTCATGGAGAAGATTATCAGGAGGAGAGTAGTAGAGCACCTGGAACTGAGCAAGATTATAAACGACAACCAGCATGAATTCGTGGAAGGCAAATCCTGCATCACAAACCTTCTGGAGTTTTATGACAAAATAATAGAAGACACGAGAGACAGGGGTGGGTTGACAGCATTTTCTTGGACTGCAAGAAGGCCTTCGACACAGTTCCCCACAGGACATTAGCGCAGAAGCTAGAGGATCAGGCACGTAAAACAGGAAAGGCACTGCAATGGATCATAGAATACCTAACAGGGAGGCAACAACGAGTCATGGTACGTGATGAGGTATCACACTGGGCGCCTGTGACGAGTGGAGTCCCACAGGGGTCAGTCCTAGGACCACTGCTATTCTTGGTATATGTGAATGACATGACGGAAGGGATAGACTCAGAAGTGTCCCTGTTTGCAGAAAATGTGAAATTAATGAGAGGAATCAGATCAATTGAGGATCAGGCAGGACGACAAAGTGATCTGGACAGGCTGGACATTTGGTCCAGCAACTGGCTACTCGATTTTAACCCCGCCAAATGCAAAGTTATGAAGATCGGGGAAGGGCAAAGAACACCACAGACAGAGAATAGGCTAGGTGGCCAAAGATTGCGAACCTCGCTCAAGGAGAAAGATCTTGGGGTGAGTATAACACCGAGCATGTCTCCGGAGGCGCACATCAACCAGACAACTGCTGCAGTATATGGATGCCTGGTAAACCTGAGAGTAGCGTTCCGACACCTCGGTAAGGAATCGTTCAAGACACTGTACACCGTGTACGTCAGGTCCAAACTGGAGTATGCAGCACCAGTTTGGAACCCACACCTAGTCAAGCACGTCAAGAAATTAGAGAAAGTGCAAAGGTTTGCAACAAGGTTAGTTCCAGAGCTAAGGGGAATGTCCTACCAAGAAAGGTTAAGGGAAATCGACCTGACAATTATACTTATCTTTCTTCTTAAATTCCATGAAGAAAGAAATCAGTCATGGGGGCTGGAAAAGGTGGATGGAGTAACAGCGCCCTGGACAGTAAAAGCCCAACAGTTGCCATCCTACCAGAAAAGTAAATGTCACTATCGCCACTAGGTATGGGAACACCGCATACCCAAACAAAAACAGTGGCACACAGCTCTTATTGTAGTGCTCTTAAGTGGTGATATCCAAATTAATCCAGGACCTCAAACTGTTGTGCAGAGGCAAAACAGACGGATAAATGACGGCGATAATGACGGTCTAGTAGCTAGGGATGATAACCTTAACTCCATATGTAATGCATACATAGGTCAATGTGAGACAGTACAGCCATTATTATCTCAAACACTACCAAACATATTGTCGGTATTCTATACCTTTCTTGCACAACTACCAAACAGGTGTATTCACTGTACTAAAGTACGCCCTCTCTTGTTCATAATTTGGCCCTCTCTTGTTCATAATTTACATTAATGACCTTGATGAAGGGATTACGAGTGACATGAGTAAATTTGCTGATGATACAAAGTTAGGCCGTATAATTTACTCTGAGGAGGATATCAATGAAGATAGACTTAAAGCCTTAAATCTCCACTCTCTGGAGAAGCGTAGAATGAGGGGAGATATCATTGAAGTGTATAAGTGGATGACGGGCATAAACAAGGGAGATATTAATAAAGTACTGAGGGTGTCGAACCAGGTAAGAACCAGGAATAATGGATTTAAGTTGGATAAATTTAGATTTAGAAAGGACATAGGTAAGTACTGGTTTTCTAACAGAGTTGTGGATGCGTGGAACAGTCTTCCTAGTGGGGTGATAGAGGCTAGGACCTTGGGTAGCTTTAAGAAGAGACTGGACAAATATATGAGTGGGAGGAGCTTGGTTTGATTGGTGTCATTGGGAACGGGAGTTATTTCTTGGGAAGCTTTAGGTAGTAGTCGTTTTGATAAGGACTTGCCTCACATGGGCCAGTAGGCCTTCTGCAGTGTTCCTCCATTCTTATGTTCTTATGAAAAACAGAAAAGACACCTTATGTAAAATGTGTAAGGGGTGGGTGCATGATGGATGTATGTATAATTACAGCAACGGTGCCAGAATTCACTTTGTAACAAATGCACTTTGGCACAGTTACCCTTTAACAATGATGACATTGATTTACCTAATTTTAATACAAATGACCCATTGCCATATACTGATGATCATAATTGTTTTATGAAAACAGGCCTTCACTTTATTCATGTCAATGCAAGATCACTTCTTCCTAAATTGGCAGAGATTAGGATTCTAGCTAACAAAATTAGGGCGGCAGTTATAACCATCTCTGAATCCTGGTTGGATGATACGGTGACTGACGACTAGGTCAAAATAGAAGGTTACAATATAAAACGCTTAGATAGGAACAGAAAGGGTGGTGGAGTATGTGCCTACATTAGAAATGACTTACCTTACAACCCAAGACCTGATTTAAATAACAATAAGCTGGAGATTCTATGGTTTGAAGTGCTGCTTCCCAAGACCAAACCCATCTTAGTAGGAACTAGTTACCGCCTTCCTACCCAGGACCAGTTCTTAGAAGACTTTTCCAGAGTCTTGTCCGGACTTGAAAACAATTGCGAGACAATAATACTGTGTGACTTCAATATCTTTTTACAGCAGCAAAATAACGGGCTATGCAAAAGGTATAAGCAAATTCTAGGTTTAAATAGTTATACTCAACTAATTAATACACCAACCCGGATCACACAGTTCTCAGCCACCCTAATTGACCACATACTTTGTAATCACTCTGAGAACATTAGTCAGTCAGGTGTGAAGGCTTACTCAGCCCTGTAACAACTTCAGACAGTATTACCAAGGCTGGCTCCTCCTCAGGAAAATTAATGTATAGAAAAAGAAATAATTCACAAAGATAAACACTTTATTATTAAGTAATGAAAACATAAAACAATAAAACATAAGTTTGTATCCTACATGAAAGAAAAATGAAAAATGAAATGGAAAAATGATATTTGAATTCAACACTAACATGTACAGTTATACTGGGGTATCTGGTTGAGGTAGACACCGTCTTGTAGAAATTGTAGCCGTTACTGATGATGGGGGAGGGTCACAGGTGTTGAGTGACAACCCAACGACTAGTTCTTCACAGAGTCTATAGCCTTGAATAGTCTTTCCAGATGACAGGAACGCAGGTTCTTTACCACTGCAAAGATGAGGGGTCGTTGCCTGTTGTTGCCTACTATTACTCAGGTAGGTAGATCAAAAAGTGACGTCTCAGGACTTCAGTCCGTCTCCTTCAACACGTTTCTTTGGTTGGCAGATGACCCGAGTTGTCATTCCAAGCTAGAAAGAGACAGAGGTTACCCACTGCTTAAGAAATCACTCTCCATGATAAGTACAATACCTAAAAGAAACGGTGATTATCTAAAAGCATAATGTGGAACACAAGACTGAAAGAACTAAGTTTATTATTGGTCAAAAGTGAAGCTTTCAACCCAATATATCCACTAGAATAGGAGCAGAGGTTTTTACTTACAGTTGTGCTGGGAGCTGCGAGTCAAGTGATTACTGTTTGGTCCGAGCCCCACACGTCACATTTTGGGGTGGAAAAAGGAAGGGGGGAAGGGGATAGAGGGAGATAGACTGACCCTACCTTAACAAGCAGCCGGCAATCAAACTATCGTCACCATATACTCGCTCGCTACTCCTATCTGTTGAACTTTTCCCTCACACAGGCGTCATTACCACAGGCCTTAGTGATCATTTCATCATTTACTGCACTAGGAAAATCACTAGGGATAGGATAGGCCTACACAGGACAAGAAAAATGAGGTAAACTAGAAACTACAGTAAAGAAACACTAGTAAATAGGCTACACAATTGTGACTGGGCAGAAATAACAAGTTACACGGGCGTAAATGATGCCTGGGAAAAATTCAAAACAATGTTCACTACCATCCTTGATAATATTGCACCAGTTAAAGAGGTTAGGATTAAACGAAGAACTGAACCCTGGATGAATACTGAGATATTAGATAATATGAAATTCAGAGACCAGCTGCTAAAAATATTTAAAGCAAACAAACAGGATATTGCAGCACTAAATGAATTCCAAAGGGTGAGGAACAGAGTACAGAGACTTATAAAAGGAGCAAAGGCAAAACACTATTGCTCAAAAATTGAAGAGTACAAGCATAACCCCAGAAAGCTCTGGCAACAACTAAACCAGTTGGGGTATAGCCATAAGCCAGTAGATAGGTCTAACATAGTACTCACTGTCGATAACGAGGTATGCCACGAAACATCTAGGGTGGCAAATTGCTTTAATTCCTTCTACACATCTGTTGCATCAACACTAGTAAGTAAACTACCAGCTGCATCAAATACCTTTAACACAGACTCTGATAAGTTTCAGACATATTGTACCAATAAAGGGGTAACCACAAACAGTTGTCAACTAGTAAGTGTATCTCATGACTTTATTCAAAAAGAACTAAGCAGGTTAAACTCAACTAAGAGCACTGGCCCGGATAACATCCCGTCTAAGTTCCTAAAAGATGGTGCTTTTGAACTGTCAACCCCTACTGCTCACATAATAAATCTATCATTGTCCTCATCGCTCTCGGGCCGTGTGGACCTGCTGTGCAGACGCTCCTGAATCAGTTGGTTTCTGCGCAGTTTTCCTGTTAGTTTCAAGATGGCGGATCGTGCCGGCAGGAGGTCAATACTGTTTGCATCGAGCTGATAAGGGGTTCGTTGAGCACTGCTACTATGATTGTGCTTCTTCCAGCTATTATTAGAGACCTCTACGGCATTCCTAATGAGGAACTGTACAGTGTTGCCCTCAGTGGTTTGAGAAGAGTCTTCCTGAAGTTTATGAGGGCCAGTTTCTACAGTAGTATGGTGGCTGAATACCAGGAACAAAGGATGTGCCTTAACTCGACAGTGGAGGTATGTATGCATAATGTGTCTACATACTTACTTCACATGGGTTAGGGTATGGAATGCACCGTTTGAAGCAACGCAGTTTGGAATTGAGGACGTCTTCAGAAACTACGGTGTTGTTCATGAGGCTAGAGGGGGGGTGTGGAGGGATGGCCCAAATGTAGGCCTCCAGGATGGTTCCTACACCCTCAAGATGACGTTGAGGAGGCCTATACCTTCATATGTTCTGTTGATGGAATACAGAACTCAAGTCTATGTGCATTACGCAGGGCAAAGGAGGACGTGCCGTCACTCGTACAAGAACATGGCGGCGCAATGTGTATGTAGGGCTGCCACAAGTGTGCCAATGCTTTTGGAGGAGGAACGACAGCTGAGTACGGTGGAAACGGCGAGGAATGGAACGGATGGACAGAGGAAGGTTCTCTGGAGTGAGGAGGTGGAGAATGATGGGAAACCTGTTGGGGAGGTGTGTCACACTCCCCCCTCCTCCACTGCCACAGGCAGTGGAGGAGGGGGAAAAGTTGACGCAGGAGGTGTTATTGGAGACTGTGCTACAGGATTTTTTGGAGGAAGCTTTGGTCGGCGAGGACCTGGATGGAAGGTCCAGTGATGTGCAGAAGGTGGAAGGGCTGCAGGGGAAAGTGGAGGTCTTGGGTGGGCAAGGCCAGGAAACAGTTGTGGTAGCTGAGGTACATCAGGAGGATGTACCTGATGATGATATGAGTTTTGGTGGTAGCTCTAGGAAGCGGCCTGCGGGGTCGTCTGAAATGGACGAAGTATTGACACCTGGGCAGAGACCAGGTAAGAAGGTATGGGCAGATGTGGTAGGGAAAACCACTACAGGGGGGGGGTGCACAAGGTAAATCGGGTGGGGTGGGACAGTGGGGGGTGGGGGGTCTGATTAGGAAGAATTGTAAGGAGAGTGCGGGCAGCTTAAAAGGGAGTGTGAGCAAGCCACGGCAGCACAGAGGTAAGCCGCCTTTCCTTGAACACTCAGGTGTGTGACTTTAAACGTTAATGGTCTCAAGAATGAAGTCAAAAGGGTCTGGTTGGAGTGATTGTTGAGAAGGTATGCCGTAGACGTTTGTTTCTTGCAGGAGCACAACCATAGGTCAGGATGTGAGTTGCAATTGAGGGGATATAAGATGTTTGTAAGTTTGGCTTTGCATTTTAAAGGATGAGTGGCTGTATTGGTAAAGGAGACCAGCCCATTGCGCATCATGGGATGGGAGGAGGGGGGAGGGGGGAGGGTTGTTCGGGTGGATGGATATTGGGGGGAGGGGAGGGTATGTTTTGTGGGGGTTTATATGCCGGCAATTAGTAACATGAGGGTAAAAGCAGACTTTGTTAGGGAAGTTTTGTTCTACTATCTCAGGGGTTTACCTGTTATTTCGATAGTTGGAGGAGATTGGAATTGTGTGATTTGGCATGGGGATGTGATACCCAGGGGTGCGGGGTGTGTGTTGAGTGTTTTGAGGGATGCTTTACGGGATGTGGGAGTGGTTGATATGGTGGGCAGGGGGGGTATCAGGTGGAACACACTTATGTGCAGGGGAGTTATGAAGCACGGTTGGATAGGATTTATGTTAGGCAGGGGATGGGTGTGGAGAGGGTTAGGACTATTGACGTGGGTTTGATCACAGGGCAGTGTTGGCTGACCTTAGGGTAGATGGTATTCCGCACACATTTCCGAGTTATTGGAAATTGAATGAGGAGGATCTAGGTTTGTCCTTTCAGGACTGGTGGAAAGTTTTTTGGGAGGCTAGGGATGAGGATGTGAATTTGCTAGATTGGTGGGAGTTGTATGCAAAGGTGGAGATTGCAAAATTTTTCAAGGCACGTGGCAGGGAACGGGCACGCTGGCGGTTTGGCCTGCAGAATTACTTAGAGGGGCAGTTGAATGATTGTTATGGGGGGGGGTTAGGGAAGGTGTGAGTGGTGTTATGGGGGAACTTAGAAGTCATTTAGTGGAGCTTCATAACGAACGGTTTGATGCACTCCGAGTCAAGGCGGGCTTGGAGGACGTCTTAAAAGGTGACAGGCCGTCCGGGTATGTACTAAGGAAAATCAAGGACAGACAGTTGAGGACTACTGTGGCACATTTAGTGGTGGGGGAGGGGGGGTTATGTGCAGGGTCAGGGTCTTTCTGATACAGACAGTATCAGTAGGTACGCAGATTATTGGTTTCGGGAGAAATGGAAGAGGAGGGAGGGGGTTGTTGGGTTGGATTCATTTGGGGTTATTGGAGCACATCTGGGTTTGGGGCAGGGGGACAGGGACATGTTGGAGGGCAGCATTAAGGAGGCAGAGGTGGGGGAGGTGGTGCAAGGGTTGAGTCAGGGAAAGGCACCAGGAATAGATGGTTTTTCTAATGATTTTTATAGAGCACACTGGGGGACTCTGAGGAAGTGCCTAGTGGAAGTTCTGAATTATATGTTGAGCAGTGGTAGGATGGAGCGAACACACAAAACTGGGATTGTTGTCTTGGTGCCGAAGGGGAGGGAGGGGAAGGGTTTGGGTGATTATCGTCCGTTGTCATTAATGTGTTCGGATTATAAAATTTTTGCAAAGATATTGGGTAATAGATTAAAGAAGGTAATTGGGGCTGTGATACATAGAGGTCAGTATGGGATCCCGGGACGAAGTATGAAGAATGGGCACAGTAGGATAAGGGATTTTATAGAGAACTGCCCAGGAGGGGGCGTCCTTGGTTTGGATTGGGCTCAGGCTTATGACTGTGTGAAGAGGGAATTTTTATGGGTCTGTTTGGAGAAGTTGGGTTTTGGAGGGGGGTAGTGAGATGGGTGCGCACTCTATATGAGGGGGCAGTCATGAGGGTGCAGGTTAATGGAAGGCTGGGGAGCCGGTGCTGATCGAACAGGGCTTAAGGCAGGGTTGCATGCTCTTGCAGTTGCTCTTTGCATGTGTGCAACATCCTTTCTTTGAGGCTGTGGAAGAGGAATTGCGGGGGTTAGAGGGGGGCTGCATGGGGGAATTGTAGGTTATGTTGATGACAAGTTGTGTACGAATGGTATATAATACCGATAAGATGAGATTAAGACACATGTGCAACATCTGGGTATCTTTATTGTAGACGTTTCGCCATCCAGTGGCTTTATCAATACAAATTCTAGGACATAACTTGAAGACAGTAGAACTATGTACAGAAGATGAGGTAATCAGTCCCTCAACCTAGGAGTAGGTGCGAAGAGCACCATAGTCGTGGAGATTCTGAAGCAGAAGAAAGGATCCTGGCGCTTATATAGTAACGTCAGGTGTAGCAGACGAGGGTATATTCACTGGTAGGCGGGATTCCCCAGTGGAAGTAGGTCCTTCCCAAAGAGATGGGTTAGTTGTAGTAGTAGTTGTCGTAGTCGTGAAGGTTATGTACATGTCGTGAAGGTTATGTACATGTTATGTAAAGATACCCAGATGTTGCACATGTGTCTTAATCTCATCTTGTCGGTATTATATACCATTCGTACACAACTTGTCAGACACTGCAACATCATGGAATCTTAATTCTGAGGACATGTACATAACCTTCACGACTACGACAACTACTACTACAACTAACCCATCTCTTTGGGAAGGACCTACTTCCACTGGGGAATCCCGCCTACCAGTGAATATACCCTCGTCTGCTACACCTGACGTTACTATATAAGCGCCAGGATCCTTTCTTCTGCTTCAGAATCTCCACGACTATGGTGCTCTTCGCACCTACTCCTAGGTTTAGGGACTGATTACCTCATCTTCTGTACATAGTTCTACTGTCTTCAAGTTATGTCCTAGAATTTGCAATGATAAAGCCACTGGATGGCGAAACGTCTACAATAAAGATACCCAGATGTTGCACATGTGTCTTAATCTCATGTTGATGACACCACTGTTCTGGTAATGAGTGGGGGGGCTTTAAGAAGGGTGGGTGAGGTAATTAAGGGTTTTGGGGATGTTTCGGGTATGGAAGTTAATCTTGCAAAGTCGAGGTTATTGGAGGTAGGGACTTGGGTTGGGGGAGATTGGGGAAGGGGATGGGATGGTCAGTTGGTGACAGACTTAGGGTTTGTGGGATTTGGTATATTGCGCAGGTACTCCCCTCCGGGGAGTCGCCGCAAGAGAGAAGATGTTACCCTCCAGCCGGAGGGCCCAAGAAAGAAGACAGAAGAAAGAAGAAGATGAACGACACCCCCAGCCGGGGGCCACAGCCGGGTCACCATATGGAGAAGACCCGGGCCGGAAGTACCGGCAAACCTCTAATGAATGAATGAATGAATTGCGCAGGTGCAGGATTGCAGGAGGAACAACTCTGAACTAGTCACGAATAGGGTTCTGGGCAAGCTTAGAGGTTTGAGGGTTAGCGAAGTGGCGTTACAGCAGAGGGTTTTGGTTATTAACTAGCTTGTGTATAGTAAGGTATGGGGTGTGGCAGAGGTGTTCCCTTTGCGGATGCAGGACATTCAGAAATACAGAGGAGGGTTTTGAGGTTTGTGTGGGGGTTTGGGAGGGCCTGGTTATCTAAGGAGGTGGTTATGACGGATGTGAAACGTGGGGGTCTAGGATTGTTGGCTTTGGGGCCTAGGGTGATGGCCTTATATATTAAGCAGAGGTATATTAGGGTAGGGGGGAGGGGGGTGTTAGGGTGGATTGGATGATGAGGGATGCTAGAAACTGGTGGAGTGGCAGGGACTTGAAGATTTGCTGAGGATTTTATTAACAGTGCGACAGGTTTCAATATTGAGGGTTAAAACGTTGGTGGGTGTGGTGTGGGGTAGTGGTGTCTTACAGGGGGTTGCCGTGTACCCCATGTATAACTGGCAGGTGATATGGAGGGAGTTCAGGCTGCTTAGGATACCAGCAAGGGTCAGGGAGTTGGTATACCGTTTCCTCATGGGGGTCGTAGCATCCAAGCATGTGTTGCATAAAATGGGGTTGATGAGGGAGGCGACATGCTTCTTCTGTGGGGAGGAGGAAACCGCCTATCATGTGGTACATTTTTGCTCGTCTTTGCGGGGGTGAGGGTCTGGATGGCGGGTGTTATCAGGCTGTTGGGGGGGGGGAGTTGGTCGTTTCTTAGGACCTTGTCGATTGATGTTAGTGGGGTATCAGGAGCAGTGGGAAGGGCTTTGATGTATGTTATGGCGGATTATTTGCATGTTTCTTGGGGAATGAGGGAGATTCAAGGTCAGTTGGGGATAAAAGCGTTAGCAGCTAGGTTCTATAGAACAATGTGTAGGAATAGATTAATCTATGGGGGGCGTTGGGAGTCCAGTTTCTCAGAGGGTTATCGTAGCCTCTCTGTGGCGAAACTCCTCCGGGATCATGAGGGCGGGCAAGGGGCTGGTCTCCTTTGGTGAATGGTGGGTATGGTAAGGTTGTGGAGGTTGTGTTGTATGTGATGTGTGAGTGGAGTATGTTAGGGCTTCAATTTGAGACCTGGTTGTGTTCCTTGCGAGTTAATTCATCTTTTAATTTGGTCAAAGTCACCCTGCTTTCAATTTAGTTCCACATGTAAGTCATATATATACATATTTTTTTTTTTTTTTGGTAATTGGATAATTATTGAACTAACTGTCAGGGATTGGTGGTTTAGGCATCTGTTCTGGTGGTTTATATAATGTCATGGGCCTTGTGACCATTTATACTTTATGTGAATTTGGTCCATTGTGTTACTAAGCATGTCCATAGGTTGTGTTTTGAATTACTTTGGAATAGGTGTTTGGGGACGTTAAGCTTGGTAAGTAGGTCAAGAGTCCGATAGTATGGTCTGATTATTGCATATATGGCGGTCTAAGATTTAGCTGCAAGTACTTCCTGTTATTGTTTTATTCAATGCCAGATTTAGGATTGTTATACACTTTCTCATGTCCATGCATTGCACAATTTAATTTTAGCAATGATGTACTATTGTGTTTCAAATAGAGAGATAAGGATTTTATGTACTGTAACTAGACAGTTTTGATACCTTATGTTAGGATTTTGTTAGTTGTATGGGTTGCACTTGCATATATAATGTTATGTCTTTTACTTGCGGGTGTTTCCTGCCCAGTGTTTATGTGGGGAGTTTCATTGTGATATGTACCAATGTAATGTTTATTGTAGGCTTTGGTTTGCCTAATGTTTAAGTTAATGTTCTGTATAATTTTAATTTTTGTATGTTGTATGATATTTACTGTGCACTGTGTGCAAGGTGTCTAACTGTACAGAGCTGTGGGGGATTTGTGTGTGCACAGACATAAATTGTGAGTTTTTGTTTTTGCTAATGTTTTTGTTCTGTGCTGGAGCTCTCTCGCTCTTTTATTCTGTTAAACGTTTCCTGCTATTTGCGGGAAGTATTACTGTGGTATGTCTTTGCAATTTTATTGTAGGGTTAGGTTTGTCTTTTGTTTAATTATTGTAATGTATAATTTTATCCTTCGTATGCTGTATCATATCATCTGTGTACTTTGTGCAAGGGGGTCTTATTGTACTGTATAACAGGCATGAATTATAGGTTTAGACTTTGTTAATGTATTTTCTGAGCAGGTGTTATCCTCTTCTTTTCATTATTAGGTGATGGTATATGCTTTAATACAATATGAATGTAACACTTACGGTATGCTATGGGGTTGATGGTAGGCCATTGTATTTGCAAATGGTTAATTATTGTGTTATTTTATTTATTTATATCTTGTACTGTGTCCTTTTAAATAAAAAAAAATCACCACTAATACCGTACCGGAGGGGTTCAAGGAGGCCAGAGTTACTCCTGTCTTCAAGAAAAATAGTAGGTCTGATGTCAGCAACTATAGGCCTGTTAGTATACTCAGTATAATATCAAAAATTCTAGAGAGTGCGGTGTACTCTTAAGTAGTTAAGTACCTTAATGACAACAACATTCTCCATAGCTATCAATCGGGCTTTAGAAGATCTTACTCAACCGACACCTCCCTAATTAATCTGATGGATTACCTGAGAACTGAAATGTCAAAGGGGAACCTCATAGGTATGGTAACCTTAGACCAGCAAAAGGCCTTCGATACTGTCAACCACAATATATTATGTAAGAAACTTCAAGCTATCGGTATAGGTTCTGTAGACTGGTTTAAGTCCTACCTTAGCAACAGGAGACAAATTGTCAAAATCAACAAAACGGAATCAAAACCCCTGCTGATAGCATGTGGAGTTCCCCAAGGTAGTATTCTGGGTCCCTTATTATTCCTATGTTATGTCAATGACATGCATATCAGTGTCAAGTGCAAACTCCTACTGTTTGCAGATGACAGTGCCCTGATAGTGTCAGGTAAAGACCCACAAGATATAGCTAATGTTTTAACACTGGAACTGGAGTCCTGCAGCAAATGGTTAGCAGACAACAAACTATCATTACACCTAGGGAAAACTGAAGCATAAACTGAGAAGGGTAAATAATTTTAATGTCTAGTGTAATGGGGAGCCCATCACTTTGGTTTCATCAGTAAAATATCTGGGAATCCCCTTTGACCCATGCATGTCAGGAGAA
>NC_069411.1:13362490-13367490 GCF_026875155.1 Cherax quadricarinatus | reverse complement strand
ATCAAAGTTAATAAGTTTAATATAGAGGAACTGGCAAGGGTAAATCTTATTTTAACGAGTTCTTCAGATAAAAAAAATTTAAATTAAAATCATCAACGGGAAACTTTCGAAAACAAGGAAGAAAACTTCAAAAACTAACCATTTTTAAAAATAAATTTAAGTCAGTCAAGGAGTTTAATTTATCCCCCAAGTCTATGTTTTTTTTAAACATTAAAGTTAGAAATTTTCCCCAACAATGGGCTAAAAATATCGACAAGCCAGGGGGAAATAATTTATATGAAATGCCCTAGGGAGCAAAATAATTGGTCTGATGGATTCCCTGGTTTGTGTTTTTTTTATTAGTCCATACAGGAAGGAAAAAATGGATTAGGGGAAGTAAATTGTTTGATAATTCTTCTTTGCCTTTTGTAAAAGTTTTATTTTTTTAAATTGAAATTGTTTTTAAGGGTTTTTCAAGGGGTTTTTTCCAAAGTTTAAAAATAGGTTTCAGTATCATCTAAGAGATTATTAAATTTTTTCTTTTTTTTTCATTTTCTTTCATAATTACTTTTGCATTTATTTTTCTGCTTTAGTAAGGCGCAAATTTTTTTTGGTTTTAAGTGTACATAAGATTAAAGAATTTTTTGAGGGAAAATTGGGAATGTTTGGTTTTAACATAAAAGCTATATACCTTTTCCTTTTAATAATTTTAATTTTCTCAGAGGATAAATCAAAAATTTTTTTAAAAAATTTAAAACAAAAGGTTTTTGCAATTTCAACATTTTTAAAGTTTTTTTAAATTTTGAAAAAAATTAGCCCAAAAAACCTTTAGAGCACCCATTTGTATGTTTGTCTAAAATTTCATCTGAATAAGTTAATTCAAAATTGTTTTTAGCATGTTTTGTCCAATCACTTTTTTTTAAATTAAATGTGAAATTTTTTCTTTTTTGTTTGCTCTTGATTTCTTTACAAATTCTTCTGAGTTTTTTAAATACCCAATGTTTCCCAACATACTTGTTTCCATTCTGAGGTATTGCCTGATTAAAAAAGGTATTTTTTTTTTTTTCTCAATATTTTGAATGTTTCCCTTCTCCTGTATTTTATTTATTTGGCAAAGCTGCTAATAACAATTTTGAAATTTAAAATTTATCAGATGAAATTTTAGACAAACTAAACTGCTCTCTAGGTTTTGGCCTAAGTTTTGCAACTTCAAAAAAACAAAATAATTTAAATTGCCAAAACCCTTTTTGAAACTTTAAAAAAATTTTCCCTAAATTTATCCACTGATGAAATAATATTAAAAAGGAATGGTATATAGTTTCTATGTTTAAAAAACCAAAAATTCCCCAAAAACCCTCAAGATTCTTTAAGTCTTATGAACCTTTAAAAATAAAAATTTGGGGCCTTTTCAAAAACAGACAAAAAAAATGCAATAGGAATTATGAAAAAAAAATGATTTCCAGAAAAAAATTTAAAAAATCTCTTTTGATGATACTGAAAAACCCATTTAAAAATTAGGGGAAAAAACCCCCGAAAACCGTTTAAAAGCAATTTCAATAAAACAATAAAAATTTTTACTGGGAAAAGGGAAAAAGAATTAGTCAAACAAATTTTCTTCACTAATCCCCTCCCTTTACCTTACATGTATGGGCTAATAAAAAAAACACAAAACCCAAGGGTCCATCAGGGCCAAATTTTTAGCTCCATAGGGGAGTTTCATATAAAAATTTTTCCAAATGGCCGGTTTGATATTTTGAGCCCTATTTTTGGGCAAAAAATTTTTAACTTTAAGTTTTAAAAACAAACCCTAGACTTTTGGGTTATAAATTTTAAAATCCTTTACTGACTTTAAAAGTTTTAAAATGGTTAGTTTGATGTTACTTTCCCTTTTTTACGAAAATTCCTGTTGAAAGATTTTTTTAAGGGTTTTTATTGAAGAACTCGTTAACTATGATTTACCCTTGCCCCTTCCTACTATCATTAAACTTATTAAACTTTGCATTGTTGAAGCAAAATTTGTATTTTAAAGATAAGTTTTACAAAATCAGAAATTTGGTAAAGGCAATGGAAAAACCCCTTTCCCTGTTCTTAGGTAACCTATACATGGAATTTTTTTTAAAAAAAGGTTTTCTTAAACCCCAAACCCCCCCTAAAAAGAGCAAAAAGGGTTCAGATTTTTTGAAAGATTTTTGTTTTCTTATGCCCAAAAATTAGAAAATACACCCTTTTTTTTGGGAAAAAATTTAAAAAGCTTAGCCCCTTCCATAAACTTTACTGTTGAGTTTTTAAGAAAAAAACTTTATTGCCTTTTCTAATGTTTTAAATTTTTAAGGGAATAATGAATTCAAATTTAAAAATTTTCAGAAAACCTACAAATTTAAATGTTCCCATGTTTCCCCTATTATTCCCCGCCCAAGTTTGAGTCAAACTGTCTGTTTTCTCATCAAGTTTTTTAGAGCTTAACGAATTTGTAGTCCGGGGTTCAAGAGGGGGGAAATTCCCAAAATTTTTGAAATTTGTTTAAAGATTTAAAATACCCCCCCGAAATGTAATTGATAAATCTTTTAAAGTTGCTAGGAACAATTTTTTTTAATCCAAAAAAGGGGAAAACCCCCCTTATTCAACTAAAAATTGTTGGTTTTTCCCTTACCATGAAAAAAATTTTTCTCTTCTTAAGACTTTTTTAATATTAAAATTGTATTCCCCCAAAACTTGATACCAAATAAAAACCCCTTTTTATTAAGAATTCCCCCCAAAATTTCTGATGGAAGTGTCCCATTTAAAATTCCTTGTAAAATTTGTGATTTAAAATTTATTACGGTCAAATGGTAAAAAACTCGAACTAGATTAAAAAAACATAAAATAGCATTTGGGAAATGGACAAGATTTAAACTCAAATTTTTTCCCTGTAAGAGATTTTAACCAACCAATTGATTTTCAAAAAAAAGAAAGTAGTATAAGCAAGGGCCCCTGGTCGACCCGGAATATAAAAAGGGAAACTTGTTTCATAAAAACAGTTTGACAATAAATGAATATTTCCCCTTTTGGGTTTTTATAAATTAGATCCATTTATAAATTAATAAATTTGGGAAAAATTTTTAAAAATACACTGGACAAATAAATAGCCCTTTGGGGGTGAGTTTGGCCCAAAGGAAACCCGTCCAAGTTGGCCCCGCCGCGCGTCACGTGTTTAACCGTTTTTGGGATCTGATTGAGGGGGCTGGCCGACCCCCCCTTTTTAGCTTCCCTTTGGGTCTTCACTTTCCTAGTTTTTTGGGTAATTTGAGTAGTCACGAAAAACGCTGGAATTTCTCTAATTTTTTTTTAGAGTGGTTTTTTTTTGAAAAAATTTATATATATATATATAAAAATTTTATATATATATATATATTTATATATTATATTTATTATATTTATATATACAAAAAAAAAAAAAAACAAAAAACACCACACACACACACACACAAAAAGGGAAAATCGATTGGGGGAACTTGGGCCGCATGGGGCCGATACATGGAAAAGGGGTAAGATTAAAAATTGGGGGTGGTATGGGAAAAATTCATGTTTCCAACAGTAAGGGGCAAATACAAAAAGGAGAGGAGGGATGAACCAGCAAAGGTTGGGAAATTAGTAAATTTACCTTGGTTTGTGGGGGGATATCGACGGCATCACATTGAAAAAACCCCTTGGGGGGCCCCGACCCTGTGGTTTTAACTTTGAATACACAGTAGAGCTACAAGTGGAGGGGGGAAGCAGGAAAGGGCCCGGACGAATGAAGCCAAAAAAACAAGAAAAAGGGGGCTACACAGGAATGAGGGAAATTCCTGAAACCCGGGGTTTAGTGGGGCAGGGGAAATGGAGGGGGAAACCAGTTAATGAGAGAAAGGAATATGTAGCAAAAATGAAAAGGGGGCTGAGGAGAGGTTTGTACCCCAAAGGGGAAAAGGGGAAAAATGAAAAAACCAGGATGAGCCCTGGTTCACCCAAAAAGGGGCAGGGGGGCAAAAACCAAATGTTTCTAGGGAAAGGAAGAAAATAGAAGGCAAAGAAACCCCCGGAGAAAAGGAAGCGTCGAAGAGCCAGAAACGAATATGCACAGATAAGAAGGGAGGCCCAAAGACAATATGAAAATGACATAGCAGCGAAAGCCAAATCTGATCCGAAACTGTTATACAGCCACATCAGGAGGAAAACAACAGTCAAGGACCAGGTAATCAGGCTAAGGAAGGAAGGAGGAGAGACAATAAGAAATAACCGTGAAGTATGTGAGGAACTCAACAAGAGATTCAAAGAAGTGTTCACAGAGGAGACAGAAGGGGCTCCAGAAACACGGAGAGGTGGGGCACATCACCATGTGCTGGACACAGTGCACACAACCGAGGAAGAAGTGAAGAGTCTTCTGAGTGAGCTAGATACCTCAAAAGCAATGGGGCCAGATAACATCTCCCCATGGGTATTGAGAGAGGGAGCAGAAGCACTATGTGTATCCCTAACAACAATATTCAATACATCTTTCGAAACAGGGAGATTGCCTGAGGCATGGAAGACAGCAAATGTAGTCCCAATCTTTAAAAAAGGAGACAGACATGAAGCACTAAACTACAGACCAGTGTCACTGACATGTATAGTATGCAAAATCATGGAGAAGATTATCAGGAGAAGAGTGGTGGAACACCTAGAAAGGAATGATCTCATCAACAGCAGCCAACATGGTTTCAGGGACTGGAAATCCTGTGTCACAAACCTACTGGAGTTCTATGACATGGTGACAGCAGTAAGACAAGAGAGAGAGGGGTGGGTGGATTGCATATTCTTGGACTACAAGAAGGCGTTTGACACAGTTCCACACAAGAGATTGGTGCAAAAACTGGAGGACCAAGCAGGGATAACAGGGAAGGCACTACAATGGATCAGGGAATATTGTCAGGAAGACAGCAACGAGTCATGGTACGTGGCGAGGTGTCAGAGTGGGCACCTGTGACCAGCGGGGTCCCACAGGGGTCACTCCTAGGACCAGTGTT
>NC_069411.1:13319990-13352490 GCF_026875155.1 Cherax quadricarinatus | reverse complement strand
CATGGAAGACAAATCCTGTGTCACAAACCTCCTGGAGTTTTATGACAAGGTAACAGAAGTAAGACGCGAGAGAGAGGGGTGGGTTGATTGCGTCTTCCTAGACTGCAGGAAGGCCTTTGACACAGTTCCCCACAAGAGATTAGTGCAGAAACTGGAGGATCAGGCGCATATAACAGAGAGAGCACTGCAATGGATCAGGGAATACCTGACAGGGAGGCAGTGACGAGTCATGGTACGTGAAGAGGTATCACAGTGGGCGCCTGTGACGAGCGGGGTCCCACAGGGGTCAGTTCTAGGACCAGTGCTATTTTTGATATATGCGAACGATGTGATGGAAGGAATAGACTCTGAAGTGTCCCTATTCGCAGATGATGTGAAGTTGATGAGAAGAATTAAATCTGATGAGGATGAGGCAGGACTGCAAAGAGACCTGGACAGGCTGGACATGTGGTCCAGAAACTGGCTTCTCGAATTCAATCCTGCCAAATGCAAAGTCATGAAGATTTGGGAGGGGCAAAGAAGACCCCAGACAGAGTATAGGCTAGGTGGACAAAGACTACAGACCTCACTCAGGGAGAAAGACCTTGGGGTGACCATAACACCGAGCACGTCACCGGAGGCACACATCAACCAAATAACTGCTGCAGCATACGGGCGCCTGGCAAACCTGAGAATAGGGTTCCGATACCTTAATAAGGAATCGTTCAAGACACTGCACACTGTGTATGTTAGGCCCATACTGGAGTATGTAGCACCAGTCTGGAACCCACACCTGGTCAAGCACGTCAAGAAGTTAGAGAAAGTACAAAAGTTTGCAACAAGGCTAGTCCCAGAGCTCAGGGAAATGTCGTACGAGGAAAGGTTGAGGGAAATCGGACTGACGACACTGGAGGACAGAAGGGTCAAGGGAGACATGATAAAGACATACAAGATACTGCGGGGAATGGACAAGGTGGACAGAGATAGGATGTTCCAGAGAGGAGACACAGAAACAAGGGTCACAACTGGAAGCTGAAGACGCAGACGAGTCAGAGGGACGCTAGGAAGTATTTCTTCAGTCATAGAGTTGTCAGGAAGTGGAATACCCTAGTAAGTGAAGTAGTGGTGGCAGGAACCATACATAGTTTTAAGAAGAGGTATGATAAAGCTCAGGAAGCAGAGAGGGAGAGGACCTAGTAGCGATCAGTGAAGAGGCGGGGCCAGGAGCTGAGTCTCGACCCCTGCAACCACAATTAGGTGAATTAGGTGAGTACACACACACATACACACACTCACACACGCACACACACACACGCACACACACACACACACACACACACACACACACACACACACACACACACACACACACACACACACACACACACACACACACACACACATACACACACACACACACATACACACACACACACACACACACACACACACACACACACACACATACACACACACACACACACACACACACACACACACACACACATACACACACACACACACACACACACACACACACATACACACACACTCACACACACACACACACACACACACACACACACCACACACACACACACACACATACACACACACACACACACACACACACACACACACATACACACACACACACACACACACACACACACACACACACACACATACACACCCCACACACACACACACACACACCAACAAGTGTTGGACGACATACATACAGATGAGGAGGAGGTGAAGAAACTGCTAAGGGACATCGATACCTCAAAGGCAATGGGACCGGACAACATCTCTCCATGGGTCCTTAGAGAGGGAGCAGATATGTTGTGCGTACCACTTACCACAATCTTCAACACATCCCTGGAAACTGGGCAACTACCTGAGGTATGGAAGACAGCAAATGTAGTTCCCATTTTCAAAAAAGGAGACAGAAAAGAGGCACTAAACTATAGACCTGTGTCATTGACGTGTATAGTATGCAAAATTATGGAGAAGATTATCAGGAGGAGAGTGGTGGAGCACCTGGAACGGAACAGGAGTATAAATGCCAACCAGCACGGATTCACGGAAGGCAAATCCTGTGTCACAAACCTTCTGGAGTTTTATGATAAAATAACAGAAGTAAGAAAAGAGAGAGAGGGGTGGGTTGATTGCATCTTCTTGGACTGCAAGAAGGCCTTTGACACAGTTCCTCACAAGAGATTAGTGCAGAAGCTAGAGCATCAGGCGCATATAACAGGAAGGGCACTGCAATGGATCAGAGAATACCTGACAGGGAGGCAACAACGAGTCATGGTACGTAATGATGTATCACAGTGGGCACCTGTGACGAGCGGGGTCCCACAGGGGTCGGTCCTAGGACCAGTGCTATTTTTGGTATATGTGAACGACATGACGGAAGGGTTAGACTCAGAAGTGTCCCTGTTTGCAGATGATGTGAAGTTAATGAGGAGAATTAAATCTGATGAGGACCAGGCAGGACTTCAAAGAGACTGGACAGACTGGACACCTGGTCCAGCAAATGGCTTCTCGAATTTAATCCTGCCAAATGCAAAGTCATGAAGATAGGGGAAGGGCACAGAAGACCACAGACAGAGTATAGGCTAGGTGGCCAAAGACTGCAAACCTCACTCAAGGAGAAAGATCTTGGGGTGAGTATAACACCGAGCATGTCTCCGGAAGCACACATCAATCAGATAACTGCTGCAGCATATGGGCGCCTGGCAAACCTGAGAACAGCATTCCGACACCTTAGTAAGGAATCATTCAAGACACTGTACACCGTGTATGTCAGGCCCATACTGGAGTATGCAGCACCTGTTTGGAACCCGCACTTGATAAGCACGTCAAGAAACTAGAGAAAGTACAAAGGTTTGCAACAAGGTTAGTTCCAGAGCTAAGGGGAATGTCCTATGAAGAAAGATTAAGGGAAATCGGCCTGACGACACTGGAGGACAGGAGGGTCAGGGGAGACATGATAACGACATATAAAATACTGCGTGGAATAGACAAGGTGGACAAGGACAGGATGTTCCAGGGAGGGGACACAGAAACAAGAGGCCACAATTGGAAGTTGAAGACACAAATGAGTCAGAGAGATAGTAGGAAGTATTTCTTCAGTCATAGAGTTGTAAGGCAGTGGAATAGCCTAGAAAATGACGTAGTGGAGGCAGGAACCATACACAGTTTTAAGACGAGGTTTGATAAAGCTCATGGAGCGGGGAGAGAGAGGGTCTAGTAGCAACCGGTGAAGAGGCGGGGCCAGGAGCTAGGACTCGACCCCTGCAACCACAAATAGGTGAGTACAAATAGGTGAGTACACACACACACACACACACACACACATACACACACACACACACACACACACACACACACACACACACACACATACACACACACACACACACACACACACACACATACACACACACACACACACACACACACACCACACACACACACACACACACACACACACACACACACACATACACACATTCCTGCTGGATGTTCAAGCCTCTACTACCTTAAAACTTCTTTTATTTCTTTTTCCCTACTCCAGTCCATCCAGGGAATCTCATGACTCCACCTTCAATCCATCCATAAATTATTCACCCTCTTTGTCCAGCTGTCCTGCTGTATCCCTCACAGTGAGGAAATCATCCCAGCAACCTACACGCCGCTCTCTCAGTTATGCCTCATGCTACACAAGTATTGCATTCTGCGTATTATTGATACCTCAAAATGATCTTACACCTAACATTTCCACTGCCTCCACTCTCTCACTTTCTGCAATAATTCAAGACCATTCCTCATACCTATATAAGAGTTGAAAGTACAACTACAACAGTATACTCCGGCTCATTCCCATTTTTGTCTCTACTGGTAAATTTGCTTCTTTCTACAGACGCTTTCACACTCCTACATTTTCTCTCTTCTTTGATTCACCTCGTATTTTATAGATCTATCTGCCGAAACATGCTTTTTAAAATGTGAAATGCATTCATAGCCTCTGTGTTCTGTTCTTCCAGTTCAATATGCAATATTTCATAGCCTAGCTTTTTTATAACTGCCATCACCTTGCTCTTTGCTAAATCCAATTTCAACTTGCTTCTGCTACACAGCCTCTCAATACTCTCAAAACCTTTGTAATATCTCTTCAGACTCTCCCAAAAGTATTGTGAATCACTAGAGATAAACTGTGATACTTCTGCTTCATGTAACAATCAATTCTCTTACACAACTGGTAATAACTTAAACAAGTGTGCTTCATCTGATGATTCACCAGAATAAGGTGAAGCACTGGTCGCCACATAACATCAGGTGAAGCACTGGTCGCCACATAACGTCAGGTGAAGCACTGGTCGCCACATAACATCAGGTGAAGCACTGGTCGCCACATAACATCAGGTGAAGCACTGGTCGCCACAAAACATCAGGTGAAGCACTGGTCGCCACATAACATCAGGTGAAGCACTGGTCGCCACATAACATCAGGTGAAGCACTGGTCGCCACATAACATCAGGTGAAGAACTGGTCGCCACATAACATCAGGTGAAGCACTGGTCGCCACATAACATCAGGTAAAGAACTGGTCGCCACATAACATCAGGTGAAGAACTGGTCGCCACATAACATCAGGTGAAGCAATGGTCGCCACATAAAATCAGGTGAAGCACTGGTCGCCACATAACATCAGGTGAAGCACTGGTCGCCACATAACATCAGGTGAAGCACTGGTCGCCACATAACATCAGGTGAAGCACTGGTCGCCACATAACATCAGGTGAAGCACTGGTCGCCACATAACATAAGGTGAAGCACTGGTCGCCACATAACAAACATCAGGTGAAGCACCGGCTCCATGTAACAAACATCAGGTGAAGCACTAGTCTCCACTAACAAACATCAGGTGAAGCACTGGTCTCCTCTAATAAACATCAGGTGAAGCACTAGTCTCCAAGTAACAAACATAAGGTGAAGCACTGGTCTCCACGTAAAGAGCATCAGGTGAAGCACTGGTTTCCACTAACAAATATCAGGTGAAGCACTGTCTCCACTAACGAACATTAGTTGAAGCACTGGTCTTCACGTAACGAGCATCAGGTGAAGCACTGGTCTACACTAACAAACATTAGGTGAAGCACTGGTCTCCACGTAACGAGCATCAGGTGAAGCACTGGTCTCCACTAACAAATGTCAGGTGAAGCACTGGTCTCCATCAACAAACATCAGTTGAAGCACTGGTCTCCACTAACAAACATCAGGTGAAGCACTGGTCTCGACGTAACGAGTATCAGGTGAAGCACTGGTCTCCACTAACAAATGTCAGGTGAAGCACTGGTCTCCACTAACAAACACCAGGTGAAACATTGGTCTCCACTAGCAAACATCCGTTGAAGCACTGGTCTCCATGTAACGAGCATCAGGTGAAGCACTGGTCTCCACGTAACGAGCATCAGGTGAAGCACTGGTCTCCACTAACAAATGTCAGGTGAAGCACTGGTCTCCACTAACAAACATCACGTGAAGCACTGGTCTCCACGTAACGAGCATCAGGTGAAGCACTGGTCTCCACTAACAAACGTCAGGTGAAGCACTGGTCTCCACTAACAAATATCAGTTGAAGCACTGGTCTCCACTAACAAACATCAGGTGAAGCACTGGTCTCCACGTAACGAGCATCAGTTGAAGCACTGTTCTCCACAAACAAATGTCAGGTGAAGCATTGGTCTCCACTAACAAACATCAGTTGAAACACTGGTCTCCACTAACAAACATCAGGTGAAGCACTGGTCTCCAGGTAACGAGCATCAGGTGAAGCACTGGTCTCCACGTAACGAGCATCAGGTGAAGCACTGGTCTCCACATAACGAGCATCAGGTTAAGCACTGGTCTCCACTAACAAACATCAGGTGAAGCACTGGCCTCCACGTAACGAGCATCAGGTGAAGCACTGGTTTCCACGTAACGAGCATCAGGTGAAGCACTGGTCTCCACGTAACGAGCATCAGGTTAAGCACTGGTCTCCACTAACAAACATCAGGTGAAGCACTGGTCTCCACGAAACGAGCATCAGGTGAAGCACTGGCCTCCACGTAACGAGCATCAGGTGAAGCACTGGTCTCCACTAACAATGTCAGGTGAAGCACTGGTCTCCACTAACAAACATCAGGTGAAGCATTGGTCTCCACGTAACGATAGGTCCCCTTAAAAATAACTATGGGCACCTTACTGACAATGAGAATGAAATGTGCTTGATTTTAAATAATTATTTTCTCTCAGTTTTTACACAGGAAGACACTAACAATATTCCAGTAATTAATTTTTACAGTGGGCTAGAAGAAGATAAATTATGTAACATCACAGTCACTAGTGAGATGGTTGTGAGGCAGATAGACAGACTGAAGCAAAATAAGTCGCCGGGTCCTGATGAGGTTTTTTCAAGGGTTCTTAAGGAATGCAAAATGGAACTCTGTGAACCATTAACTAATATTTTTAATTTATCTCTTCAAACAGGTGTAGTGTCTGATATGTGGAAGATGGCTAATGTAACTCCTATTTTTAAAACAGGGGACAAGTCGTTACCGTCAAATTACCGCCCAATAAGCCTGACCTCAATTGTAGGCAAATTACTAGAGTCAATTATAGCTGAGATTATAAGAAGCCATCTCGATAAGCATAGCTTGATTAATGATACTCAGCATGGATTCACAAGAGGCCGGTCTTGTCTAACTAATTTATTAACTTTCTTCAGTAAAGCTTTTGAGGCTGTTGACCACAATAAAGAATTTGATATTATTTACTTAGATTTTAGTAAGGCTTTTGATAGAGTTCCGCACCATAGACTGTTAAAGAAAGTGGCAGCCCATGGCATTGGGGGAAAAGTGCTCTCGTGGATCGAGTCATGGCTCACTGACAGGAAGCAGAGAGTGTCCATAAATGGGGTTAAATCCGAGTGGGGATCTGTAACAAGTGGCGTTCCACAGGGATCAGTCTTGGGCCCGTTGTTGTTTATAATATATATCAATGATCTTGATGAGGGAATTACTAGTGATATGAGCAAATTCGCCGATGACACAAAGATAGGTAGGATAATTGATTCAAACGTAGATGTTAGGGAACTTCAGGAGGATTTAAACAAACTCTATTCTTGGTCAGAAAAGTGGCAGATGCAGTTCAATGTAGATAAGTGCAAGGTTCTGAAGCTTGGGAGTGCCCATAACCCTAGTACTTATAAATTAAATGATGTAGAACTTAGCCATACAGATTGCGAAAAGGACTTGGGGGTTATGGTGAGCAGCAACCTTAAACCAAGACAGCAATGCCTAAGCGTACGTAATAAGGCAAATAGATTACTGGGATTTATATCAAGAAGTGTAAGCAACAGAAGTCCAGAGGTCATACTGCAGCTTTATACATCATTAGTAAGGCCTCACCTTGATTATGCAGCTCAGTTCTGGTCTCCGTATTACAAAATGGACATAAATTCGTTAGAAAACATTCAGCGTAGGATGACTAAATTAATACATAGCATCAGAAATCTTCCTTATGAAGAAAGATTGAAGACTCTTAAGTTACATTCACTTGTTAGACGAAGAATGAGGGGAGACCTGATCGAAGTGTATAAGTGGAAGATAGGTATTAATAAAGGGGATATTAATAAGGTCTTGAGGATGTCTCTCCATGAGAGAAACCCCCAGTAATGGATTTTTAAATTTTGATAAGTTTTGATTTAGAAAGGGGCTTTGGAAAGTTTTTGGTTTTTGGGAAAAAGGGTAGTTGATGAGTGGAAAAAGTTTTACCCCGTTTGGGGTTTTTTGAGGTAGGGGCTTTTGGGGAGTTTTTAAATTTTAGGTTGGATAATACATGAGGGGGGGGTTGGATTGGAGTGGGGGCTTTCAAAAACAGAGCTTTTTTCTTGGGGTAGCATTGAAAATTGGGTTTGGGGAAAAGTTTTGTTAGTGGGATGAATTTTGTAAAGGGGCCTGCCTAGTTTTGGGCCAGCAGGCCTCCCGCAGTGTTCCTCCCCTTTTTTTGTTTTTTATTTTCTTATGTAACGAGCATCAGGGGAAAACCCCTGGTGTCCCTAACCCAAAAATCAGGTGAAAACACGGGCTCCCCGTAAAGAGCATCAGGTGACCCCACTGGTCTCCACTAAAAAAATGTAAAGGGGAAGCACTGGCTCCACTAACAAACCAAACCGGTGAAGAATTGGTTCCCCGTAACGGAGACAAAGGGAAAGCACTGGTCTCCACTAACCAAAAAATCAGGTTTAAAAAAAGGTCTCCACTAAAAAAAACATAGGTGAAGCCCCTGGGCTCCCGTAACGAGCACAAGGGGAAGCACTGGTCTTCCCCGTAAGAGGTTTGGTGAAGCAAATGGATCCCTTTAAAAAAAAATTCCCGGGGAAGACGGGGCTCCACGTAAAAATTATCAGGGTGAAGCACTGGTCTCCAGTAACGGGTCATCGGTGAAGCACGGTCTCCACTAACCAAAAATTTTGTTTTAAGGGATTGTTCCCGTAACAAACATCAGGGGGGAAAACACTAGTCTCCATAAAAAAACATCACGACAGCAAAAAGGGGGTAAGGGAGCGAACCACTTGGGCCCCCACCCAAACCCAAAATCAGGCGAAGCGCTGGGTTTCCCCTAACAAACCTCCCTTGAAGCATGTTCTCCACTAAAATAGGTGAAGGGCCCGGTTTTCCCAAAAACGAGCAAAAGGTTTAAGCGTTGGGCTCCCCTAACAAAAAATCCCTTGAAGCACTGGTCTACCTAATATCAGGTGAAGCATGGTTCCCCCACATAACAGCATCCGATGAAGCACCGGTTTCCCCCTAAGAGCATCAGATGAAAACACTGGTCTCCCAAAAACAAAATCAGGTGAAGCCCCTGTCTCCACCTAACGGCCTCAGGTTAAAACATGGTCTTTCCCCTAACAAAAAAATCAGGGGGGAAGCAAATTGTCTCCAAAAAACAAACATAGGTGAAACATGGTCTCCACTAACAAAAATCAGGTGAAGCACTGTTCTCCACTAACAAACAAAGGTGAAGCACCCGGTTTTCCCCCCTAACAAAAAATTTAGGTGAAGCAGTTTCCCCCTAAAAATCGGGGAAGCACGGGTTTTCCAACCCCTAAAGGCTCAGATGAAGCATGGTCTCCACATAACGAGCATCAGATGGGAAACACCGGTCTCCCCTAACCCAAAAATAAAGGGGAAGCAAATAAAATTCCACATAACGAGCCCCAGGGTTTAAACACTGGGGCTCCCCTAACAAAACATCAGGTGAAGCACTGGTCTCCCCTAAACTAACATCCCGGTTTTTAACATGGGCTCCATAAGAAACAAAAGGTGATGCACTGGGCTCCCCTTAAAAAACATAGTTGAAACATGGTCTCCCCTAACAAACATAGGTTTAAGCGTTTGGGTTTAAATAACAAACATCAGGTTTAAGCACTGGTTTTCCCCCTAACCAAAAATCCGTTTTAAGATGGTCTCCCCACAAACATCCGGTGAGCATGGTCTCCCCTAACAAAAAATCAGTTGAAGCTGGCCTCCCTTACCAAAAAACGGTTTAAACATGGTCTCCCCTAACAAAGTTTAGGGAAAACACTGGTGTCCCCTAACAAAATCAGGTGAAGACTGGTCTCCACGGGAACGACCATCAGGGGAACACTGGTCTCCACTAACAAAGTCAGGGAACCTGGTTTTCCCCTTAAAAAACATCAGGTGAAGATTTTGGTTTCCCCGTAACGGCGTCAGGTAAAGCACTGGTTTTCCACTAACAAAAATCAGGTAAAACACTCGTCTCCACTAACCCAAAAATAGGTGAAAACATGGGCTCCAAGTAAAAGATCATCAGGTGAAGACCCGGGCTCAAAGTAACGATCATCAGGTGAAACAATGGGCTCCACTAACAAAAAAACAGTTAAAAACATTAGTCTCCACGTAAAAAATCAGGTGAAGACTGGGGCCCACTAACAAAAACAGTTGAAAGCACTGGTCTCCATCATAAACCTCAGTTGGGAAACAATGGTCTCCACTAAAAAAAAATCACGGGCAGCAAACAGAGGTTTTAAAAGAGCGAAACCCCTGACCCCCACCCAACCCCAAACATAGGTGAAGCGTGGTCTCCCCCTAACAAACAAACCGTTGAAGCCCCTGTTTCCACTAACATCAGGTGAAACACTGGGCCCCCCCACATAACGAGCAACAGGTGAAAAAAACTGGTTCCCCTAAAAAAACATCAGGTGAAGCATAGTTCACTAACAAACATCAGGTGAAGCATGGTCTCCACTAAAAAAACACAGGTGAAACACTGTTCTCCACTAAAAACATAATTTGAAGCACTGGTCTCCCCTAACAAACATTTTAGATGAAGTGGTCTCCATAAAAAAACATAGGGTGAAAACACTGGTCTCCACTAACTAAATAGGTTTTTAAAAACTGGTCTCCATAAGAAAAAATTTAAAGGGGAAGATGGTCTCCATAACGAAAAAAAAAAAGGGGAAGCATGGTCTCCACTAACAAACATCAGGGGAAGCACGGTCTGCAATAAGAAAATAAGGGGGAAGCACTTTGGGCTCCATAACAAAATCAGGTGAAGACTGGTTTTCCCCTAACGAACATCCCCTGAAGCACCGGGCTCCATAACAAAAATTCAGGTGAAGCAAAGGTCTCCCCAAAAAAACACAGGTGAAGCATGGTCTTTCCCCTAACAAACCCAAAAGGGGAAGCATGGGGCTTTCCCAAAAAACCCAAAATCAGGTGAAAACATGGTTTTTCCCCGTAACGAGCATCAGGTGGGGCACTGGTCTCCAACCCAAAGAGGTAAGGGGGAAGCCCCTGGGTTTTCCACTAACAAAATCCCTTGAAGCAAAGTTTTCCATAAAAATAGGTGAAGCACTGGTTTTTTCCCCCATAACGAGCAACGGTGAAGAAATGGTCTCCACTAACAAACTCAAAGGGGAAGCACTAGTCCCAAAACAAACATCGGTGGAAACCAGGGGCCCCTAACAAACATCAGGTGAACCCCGTTCTCCCCTAACAAAATTAAAGGGGAAGGGATGGTCTCCCCCTCAAAAAACTCAGGTGAAAACACTGTTCTCCCAAAAAAAGGTGGGAAACACTGGTTCCAACCCTAACGAGCACGATGAAAACATGGCCCCCACTAAAAAACATCAGGTTTAAGCCCCCGGCTCCCCCTTTTTCTAAAATCAGGTTTTAACACTGGTTCCACTAAGAAAAATCAGGGTTTAAAACATGGTCTCCACTTAAAGAAACCCTGGTGAAGCACTGGTTCCCACTAAAAAACATCAGGTGAAGATGGTCTGCACTAAGAAACATCAGGTGAAACCCTTGTCTCCACTAACAAACATTTAGGTAAGCACTGGTCTCCACTAACCCAACATCAGCTAAGGCCCCAGGTCTCCACTAAAAAAACTTCAGGTGAAGCACAGGGGGCTCCAAAAAACAAACATCAGGTGAAGCATGGGGGCTCACTAACAAAATAAGGTGAAAACACTGGTTTTCCCCTAACAAAATCGGTGGGAAACAAGGTTTTTTCCCCGTAACGGATCAGGTGAAGCCTGGGCTCCACCTAACAGCGTCAGGTGAAGAACTGGGGTTTCCCCAAAAAAATCAGAGAAGCACTGGTCTCACTAAAAACATAGGGGGAAAACCTCATCTCCCCCTAACAAAAATCAGGTTTAAGCAAAAGGGTCCAAATAACAAACATTTTAGGTGAAGCAAAGGGGCTCCCCCGTAACGATCATCAGGTGAAGCACCCGGTTTTCCACGTAACGATTATCGGGTTGGGAAACATGGTCTCCCCGTAAAAGATCATCAGGGGGAAAACACTGGTCTCCCCTAAAAAACAAACAGGGGAAGCACTGGTCTCCACTTAAAAAAACTCAGGTGAAAACACTGGGTTTCCCCTAACAAACATCAGGTGAAACACTGGGGCTCCAAAAACAAACATCAGGGTTTAAGCATTAGTTTTTCCACTAACCCAAAATTTAGGGGAAAACCCCTGGTCTCCACTAAAAAAAATCCGTTTTAAGCATTGGGGTTTCCCCTAACAAACATTTAGTTGAAGCCAATTGGGCTCCCCCCAAAAAAATCAGTCGGAACCCCCCTGGTCTCCACTTACAAAATCGTTTGGGAAGGGCTTGGGCTCCTTTAACAAAAAAATCAGGTGAGCACTGGTCTCACTAAAAAACTTTAGTGAAGCACTTGCTCCCCTAACAAAATCAGGTGGGAAACGCTAGTCTCCCCTAAAAAAACATCAGGTTTAAGCCTGGTTCCCCTTTTCAAAAAATCAGGGGGAAGCACTGGGGCTCCACTAACAAACATCGGTGAAACACTGGTCTCCACTAACAAAAAATAGGTGAAGCATGGTTCCCCTAACAAAAAGTCAGGTGAAGACTGGGCTCCCCTAACAAAAAATCCGTTGAAAGCATGGTCTCCACTAACCAAAAAACGTTGAAGCACTGGTCTCCCCTAACAAACATTAGGTGAAGCACAGGGGGCTCCCCCTTACCCAAAAATTCAGGTGAAGCATGCTCTCCCCTAACAAAAATTTAGGTGAAGCACTGGTCTACACTAACAAAAAATCAGGTGAAGCACTGGTCTCACTAACAAAATTTTAGGGAAGCATGGGCCCACTAAAAAAACAACAGGTGAACACTGGGGCTCCACCCTTTAAAAAAACTAGGTGAAGCCAGGTCTCCAGAACGAGCATCGGTGAAGCCCCCGGGCTCCACTAAAAACATCAGGTGAAGCATGGTCTCCACAACAAAAATAGGTGAAGACCCGGTTCCCGTAACGGCATTTGGTGAAGCACTGGTTCTCATAACAAACTCAGATGAACACTGGTCTTTCCCCTTTAAAAAACATCAGGGTGAAGCGATGGTCTCCCCCAACAAAAATCAGGTGAAGCATGGTCTCCACGTTTAAACCCATCATCAGGTGAAGGCCCCTGGGCTCATTTAAAAAACATCAGGGGAAGGGGCAGGTCTCCACAAAAAAACATTTAGGTGAAGCCCCTGGTTCCCCTAACAAACATTTTAGGTTTAAGCCCCTGGTTCCCAAAAAACAAAATCGTTGTTGTATTAGTTTCCACTAACGGAAAAATCACGGGGAAGCTTGGTTTTCCTAACAAACATCGGTTTAAGGCGGTTTCCACTAAAAAAACATCCGTTGAAACACTGGTTCCCCCACTAACAAACATCAGTTGAAGCAAATGGTTAACCAAAAAACTAAAATCAGGGGAAGCACTGGTTTCCACTTACAAAAATCAGGGTTTAAAACACTGGTCTCCACTAACAAACCCTCAGGGTTTAAAAAAATGGGTTTTCCACTTCCAAAAATCAGGGGGAAGCACTGGTCTCCCCCAAAAAAAACATCAGGTTTAAGGCCCTTTTCTCCACTAACAAAACCCAGGTGAAGCATGGTCTCCACTAACAAACATCAGGTGAAGCAATGGTCTCCCCCTAACAAAAATTTAGTTGAAGCATGGACTCCAATAACAAAAATCGGGTTTAAGCATGGTCTCCACTAACAAAAATCCGTTTAAACATGGTCTCAAATTTTCAAATATCAGGGGAAGCATGGTCTCCCTTACCAACTTTAGGTGAAGCACTGGGGCCCCCACAACCAAAAATAGGTGAAGCATTGGTCTCCACTAAAAAAAATCCGGTGAAGCACTGGTTTTCCACTAAAAAAAAAATTTAGGTGAAGCACTGGGGCTACCCCTAACGAAAAATCAGGTGAAGCACGGGGCTAACTAAAAAACAAAACAGGTTTAAAACACTTTTCCCCCGTAACGAAAAAAACAGGTGAAACCCCTGGCCCCCTGACAAACAAACAGGTGAAACACTGGTTTTCCACCGGGAACGAGCATCAGGTGAAGCATGGGTCTCCCCTAAAAAAAAATCATGTGAATTTACTGGTCTCCCCTAATAAAATCAGGGGAAAGCATGGTCCCCCACTAACAAACCCTCAGGGGGAAGCACGGTTCCACTAACAAAAATCAGGTGAAGATGGTTGCACGTAAAAGGGTCATCAAATGAAAACCCCTGGTTTACGTATCGATCATCGTGTGAACGCTGGGGCTCCCCGTTTAAAGATCCTCAGGTGAAGCACTGGTTCCCAAAACCCAAAAATCAGGTGAAGCACTGGGTTTTCCACTTACAAACATCAGGTGAAGCACCGGTTCCACTAACAAAATCAGGTTTAAGCATGGCCCCCTAAAAAACATCAGTTGAAGCACTGGTTTCCCCTAACTAAATCAGGTGAAAAGGGCTGTTTTCATCAAAAAATCAGTTGGGAAACAGGTCTCCACTAAAAAAACATCAGTTGAAGATGGCTAACTAAAAACATCAGTTGAAAACACTGGTCTCACTTACAAAAATCCGTTGAAGGGACTGGGGCTCCACTAACAAAACAAACAGGTGAAGCACTGGTCTCCACTAACAAACTTCGTTGAAGCATGGTCCCACTAAAAACATTTTAGGTGAAGCACTGGTTTTTCCACTAAGGGAAAAAATCAGATGAAGCACTGTTTTCCCTTTTTAAAAAATCGGTGTGAAGCACTGTCTCCCTAACAAACACAGTTGAAGCCTGGTCTCCCTTTTAAAAAAACAGGAGAAACAGGGGCTCCACTAACAAACATAGGTGAAGCCCCTGGTCTCCAATAACAAAATTCAGGGTGAAGCACTGGGTTTTCCCTAACAAAAAAATTTTTGGTGAAGCATGGTCTCCCCTAACAAACCCGTTGAAGCACGGTCTCCACTAATAAAAATTTGTTGAAGCCCCTGGTCTCCAGTAACAAACTTTAGTTGAAGCAAAGGTCTCCACTAAAAAAATCAGGTTTAAGCACTTGGGTTTTTCTAACCCCCCCTAGGTGAAGCACTTGGGCCCAATAAGAAAAGGGCAGTTGAAAAACTGGTCTCCACTTTTTTAAAATCAGGTGAAGCCCCTGGTCTCCCCTAAAAAAATTAGTTGAAAACTGGTCTCCCCTAAAAAACATCAGTTTTTAAGCGCAGTCTCCACTAAAAAACAGGTGAAAAACGGCTCCACTTTAAAAATGGGGAAAACATTTTTCTCCATAACAAAACATAGGTGAAGCACTGGTCTCCATTAAAAAACATCGGTTTTAAAAAACGGTCTACATAACAAACGTCAGGTGAAGCACTGGTCTCCCCCTTAAAAAAACCAAACAGTTGAGGCCACTGGTCTCCACTAACATACATCAGTTGAAAGAACTTGGGGGTTCCCCTAACAAACAAATTGGGGGGAAAAACAGGTCCCTTTCCCCCCTTACAAACATCGGTTAAGCCCCTGCCCCTCCCTAAAAAACCTCAGGTGAAGCACTTTGGGTTTCACTAACAAAAATCAGGTGAACATGGTCTCCACTAACAAACATCGGTGAAACACTGGTCCCACTAAAAAAAATAAAGGGGAAAACACTGGTTTTCCCGTAAAGGCATTTAGGTGAAACACTGGTCTCCACGTTAAACGAAATCCCGGGGGAAAACATGGTTTATCTCCACGTAACAAACATCAGGTGAAGCACTGGTCTCCACTAACAAACATCAGTTGAAGCACTGGTCTCCACTCATAAACATCAGTTGAAGCACTGGTCTCCACTAACAAACATCACGACAGCAAACAGAGGTAAGAGAGCGAACCACTGACCTCCACCTAACCAATCATCAGGTGAAGCGCTGGTCTCCACTAACAAACATCCGTTGAAGCACTGTTCTCCACTAACATCAGGTGAAGCACTGGTCTCCACATAACGAGCAACAGGTGAAGAACTGGTCTCCACTAACAAACATCAGGTGAAGCACTATCTCCACCTAACAAACATCAGGTGAAGCACTTGGTCCTCCACTAACCAACACAGGTGAAAGCACTGTTCCCACTAACAAACATAAGGTGATGCACTGGTCTCCAACTAACAAACATCAGATGAAGCACTGGTCTCCACTAACAAACATCAGGTGAAGCACTGGTCTCCACTAACTAACATCAGGTGTAACACTGGTCTCCACTAAGAAACATCAGGTGAAGCACTGGTCTCCACTAACAAACATCAGGTGAAGCACTGGTCTCCACTAACAAACATCAGGTGAAGCACTGGTCTGCACTAAGAAACATCAGGTGAAGCACTTGTCTCCACTAACAAACATCAGGTGAAGCACTGGTCTCCACTAACGAACATCAGCTGAAGCACAGGTCTCCACTAACAAACTTCAGGTGAAGCACAGGTCTCCACAAACAAACATCAGGTGAAGCACTGGTCTCCACTAACAAACATAGGGAGGTGAAGCTCTGGAGTCCTCCAAGAAACAAACATCAGGTGAAGCACTGGTTTCCACGTAACGAGCATCAGGTGAAGCACTGGTCTCCACCTAACGAGCGTCAGGTGAAGCACTGGTCTCCACTAACAAACATCCGTTGAAGCACTGTTCTCCACTAACATCAGGTGAAGCACTGGTCTCCACATAACGAGCAACAGGTGATAGCTCTGGTCCTCCACTAACCAAAACATCCAGGTGAAGCACTAGGCCCTCCCACTAACTAACAATCAGTGAAGCACAGTCTCCACTAACAAACATCAGGTGAAGCACTGTTCTCCACTAACAAACATAAGGTGAAGCACTGGTCTCCACTAACAAACATCAGGTGAAGCACTGTTCTCCACTAACATCAGGTGAAGCACTGGTCTCCACATAACGAGCATCAGATGAAGCACTGGTCTCCACTAACAAACATCAAGTGTGAATCCACTGGTCTCCACAACTACCAACAGTGTAACACTGTCTCGCACTAAGAAACATCAGGTGAAGCACTGGTCTCCACTAACAAACATCAGGTGAAGCACTGGTCTCCACTAACAAACATCAGGTGAAGCACTGGTCTGCACTAAGAAACATCAGGTGAAGCACTTGTCTCCACTAACAAACATCAGGTGAAGCACTGTCTCCACTAACGAACATCAGCTGAAGCACAGGTACTCCACTAACAAAACTTCAGGTGAAGCACAGTCTCCACAAACAAACATCAGGTAAGCACTGGATCTCCACTAACAAACCATAAGGTGAAGCACTGGTCCTCCACTAACAAAACATCAGTGAAGCACATGGTTTCCACGTAACGACATCAAGGTGAAGCACTGGTCATCCACCTAACGAACTCAGGTGAAGCACTGGTCTCCACAACAAACATCAGACTGAACACTGGTCCCTCCAACTAACAAACATCAGGTGTGAAGAAGCACGTCATCTCCACTAACAAACCTCAGGTGAACACTGCCTCCACTCAACAAACATCCAGGTGAAGCACTGTCTCCTCCACGTAACGATCAGCAGGTGAAGCACTGGTCTCCACGTAACGAACATCGGGTGAAGCACTGGTCTCCTCGTAACGAATCATCAGGTGAAGCACTGTCTCCACTAACAAACTCAGGTGAAGCACTGTCTCCACTTACAAAGCATCACGTGAGCACTGGTCCTCCACTAACAAACATCTAGGAGTTAAGCACTGGTCTCCACTAACAACATCAAGTTGAGAAGCATTAGCTCTCCACTAACAAACATTCTGGGTGTAAGCACTGGTCGCCACTAAAAAAGCATCATTGAAGCACTGGTCTCCACTAACCAACACCGTTGAAGCACTGGTCTCCACCTGAAATCAAACAAGTCAGTCTAACGCACTGGTCTCGCACTTACAAACATCAGGTTGAAGGACTGGTCTCCTTTAACAAACATCAGGTGAAGCACTGGTCCTCCACTAACAAACATCAGTAGAAGCACTTTGTCTCCACCTAATCAAACATCAGGTGAGCGCTAGGTTCCTCCACTAACAAACATCAGTGAAAGCACTGGGTACTCCACTTTCAAATACAGACTCAGGTGAAGCACTGGGTCTCCACTAACAAACTCTCAGGGAAGCACTGTCTCCACAACAAAACAGCAGTTAAGCACTGGTCCTAACACTAACCAATCCGTCAGGTGCAAGCACTGGTCTCCACTAACAAACATCAATTGAATGCACTTGTCACCAATAAACAAGACATTCAGTTTGAAGCACTAGGTCTCCACTAACAAACATTATGAAGCACAGGTCTCCACTTACAAACATCAGGTGAAGCACTCTCTCCACTAACAAACATCAGGTACGCACTGGTCTACACTAACAAACATCAGGTAAGCACTAACTGGTCTCCACTAACAAACATCAGTGAAGCACTGGTCTCCCACTAACAACATCAGGTGAAGCAATCTGTCTCCACGTAACGCGCATCAAGGTGAAGCACTGTCCTCCAACGTAATCCGAGCATCAGTTGAAGCACTGGTCTCCCAAACCCGTAAACAAACATAGGTGAATCACTGAGGTCTCCCACATGAACAAACATCAGGTGAAGCCACTGTCTCCACGTAACGACATCAGGTGAAGTCACTGGTCTCCACTAACAAACAATCGCTGAACACTGGTTTCCACTAACCAACATCAGGTGAAGCGATGGTCTCCACTAACAAACATCAGGTGAAGCACTGGTCTCCACGTAACGATCATCAGGTGAAGCACTGGTCTCCAACTAACAAACATTCAGGTTCGAAGCGCAGTCTCAACTTACAACATCAGTGACACTGGTACTCCACTAACAAACATCAGGTGAAGCACTGGTCTCCAATAACAAACATCAGTTGTAGTATTAGTTTCCACTAACGAACATCACGTGAAGCTCTGGTCTCCACTAACAAACATCAGTTGAAGGACTGGTTTCCACTAACAACATCAGTTGAACACTGTCTCCACTAACAAACATCAGTTGAAGCACGTCTACACACACAAACATCAGGTGAAGCACTGTCTCCATTACAAACATCAGGTGAAGCACTGGTCTCCAATAACAAACATCAGTTGTGAAGCCCCAATGGTCTCCACTTTACAAACATCAGGTATGAAGCACTGTCCTCCCACAAACAAACCATATACTGGTGAAAAGCACTTGTCTCCACTAACAAACCTCAGGTGAAGCACTGGTCTCCAACTATCAAACACTCAGGTGAAGCAATGTCTCCACTAACAAAAATCATTGAAGGCACTGGACTCCAATAACAAACAACTGTTGAAAGCACTGGTCCTCCACTAACCAAACATCAGTTGAAGCTACTGGTCTCCAATTAACTAATACAGGTGAAGCACTGGTCTCCCACTTCCACATCAGGTGAAGCCTCGGCCTCCCACTAACAAACATCCAGGTGAAGCATTGTTCCCCACTAACAAACATCAGTGAATTCAAACTGGAGTCTCCACTAACAAACATCAGGTGAAGCACTGGTCTACACTAACGAACATCAGGTGAAGCACTGGTCTCCACTAAAAAACATCAGGTGAAACACTTGTCTCCACGTAACGAACAGCAGGTGAAGCACTGGCCTCCACTAACAAACATCAGGTGAAGCACTGGTCTCCACGTAACGAGCATCAGGTGAAGCACTGGTCTCCACTAACAAACATCATGTGAATCACTGGTCTCCACTAATAAACATCAGGTAAAGCACTGGTCTCCACTAACAAACATCAGGTGAAGCACTGGTCTCCACTAACAAACATCAGGTGAAGCACTGGTCTGCCACTAACGATCATCAAGTGAAGCTCTGGTCTCCACGTATCGATCATCGTGTGAAGCGCTGGTCTCCACGTAACGATCATCAGGTGAAGCACTGGTCTCCACTAACAAACATCAGGTGAAGCACTGGTGTCCACTTACAAACATCAGGTGAAGCACCGGTCTCCACTAACAAACATCAGGTGAAGCACTGGTCTCCACTAACAACATCAGTTTGAAGCACTGGTTCCACCAACAAACATCAGGTGAAGGAGACTGGAGTACTCCACTAACAATTCATCAGTGAAGCCACTGGTCTCCACTAATAAACATCATTGAAAGCACTGGTCCTCAACTAAACAAACATCAGTTGAAGCACTGAGGTTCCTCCCACTTACAAACATCAGTTGAACACTGGTCTCCACTAACAAACTATCAGGTGAAGCACTGGTACTCCCACTAACAAACATCAGTTGAAGCATCTGGTCTCCACTAGCAAACATCATGAAGCACTGTCTCCACTAAGAAACATCAGATGAAGCAACTGGTCTCCACTTACAAACATCAGGTGAAGCACTGATCTCCACTAAACAAAACATCATATTGAAGCACTGGTCTCCACTACAAACATCAGGTGTAGCACTGGTCTCCACTAACAAACATCAGTGCAGCACAGTCCTCCAATAACAAACATCAGGTGATAGTTCCACATGTTCTCCCTAACAAACATCTGGTGAAGCACTGGTCCCTCCACTAACAAACAGTTGAAGCACTGGTCCTCCAACTAATAAACATCAGTTCTGAAGCACTGGTCTCCAGTCAACAAACTTCAGTTGAAGCACTGGTCTCCACTAACAAACATCATGTGAAGCACTGTCACCACTAACCAACATCAGTGAAGCACTGGGTCACCACTAAGAAAACGTCAGTTGAAAGCACTGGTCCTCCACTTTACAAACATCAGGTGAAGCACTGGCTCCCCTAACAAACATTAGTTTTGAAGCACTGTCTCCCCACACTAATAATACATCAGTTTAAGCGCTATCTACCCACTAACAAACATCAGGTGAAGCCTGTCTCCACTTACAAACATCAGGTGAAGCACTGGTCTCCACTAACAAACATTCAGGTAAGGGCCCACTGTCTCACTAACAAACATCAGGTTGAAGCACTGGTCTACATAACAAACGTCAGGTGAAGCCACTGGTCTCTCCACTAACAAACATCTGAGGCACTGGTCCTCCACTAAACAAACATCATTGAAGCACTGGTCTCCACTAACAAACATTAGGTGAAGCACAGGTCACCACTTTACAAACATCAGTGAGCACTGCTCTCCACTAACAAAACATCAGGTGAAGCACTGGTCTACACTAACAAACATCAGTGAAGCACTGGGCTCCACTACAAAACATCAGGTGAGCACTGGTCTCCACTATCAAACATCAGTGAAGCACTGGTCCTCCACTTAACGAGCATCAGGTGCACAGCACTGGTCTGCCACGTAACGAGCAGTCAGGGAACACTGGTCTCCACTAACACACAATCAGGTGAAGCAACAGGTCCTCCACTAACAAACCATCAGGTGTAGCACTGGTCCACCACGTAACGAGCATCAGGTGAAGCACTGTCTACCACTAACCAAACATCAGATGAAGCACTGGTCTCCACTAAACAAACATCATGGATGAAGCGATGGTCTCCACTAACAAACATCAGGTGAAGCCAACTGTGTCTCCACGTAACGATCATCAGGTGTAAGCACCTGTCTCACGCACTTACCTAACAAAGCATCAGGTGAAGGCGCAGGTGCTTAGACATCTACTTACAAACATCAGGTAAGCACTGGTCTTCCCTAACCACAACATCAGGGCAAGCACATGGTCTCCAATAACAACATCAGTTGAAGGATATTAGTTTTCAACTAACGAACATCACGTGATAGCTCTGGTCTCCACTAACAAACATCAGTGTTGAAGGACTGGTTTTCCACTAACGAAACATCAGTTGAATGCACTGGGTCTCCACAAACAAACATCAGTTGAAGCACTGGTCTACACTAACAAACAACAAGGTGAAACACTGCGGTCCTCACACTTACAAACATCAGGTGCAAGCCTGGTCTCCACTAACCAACATCAGTTGAAGACAATGGTCTCCACTTACATACATCAGGTGACCACTGGTCTCCACAAACAAATACATCAGGTGAAGCACTTGATCCCCACTAACAAACATCAGGTGAGCACTGGTCTTCCACTACAAACATCAGGTGAAGCAATGGTACCTCCCCTAACCAAAAATCATTGAAGCACATGTGACTTCCTATAACAAAACATATCAGTTGTAAGCACTGGGTCTCCACTAACAAACAATCAGTTGAAGCACTGGTCTCAACTACCAAATATCAGGTGAAGCACTGGCTCCACTTACCAACATTTCCAGGTAAGCACTGGCCTCCACTAACAAACATCAGGTGAAGCATTGGTCTCCACTAACAAACATCAGGTGAAGCACTGGTCTCCACTAACAAACATCAGGTGAAGCACGTCTAACTAACGAACATCAGTGATGAGACACTGTGGTCACCACTAAAAAAACATCAGGTGAAACACTTGTCTCCACGTAACGAACAATGGGCAGGTGAAGCAACTGGCCTCCCACTAACAAACATTCAGGTGATGCACTGAGTCTCCGACGTAACGAGCATCAGTGAACACATGGTCCTCCATAACAAACATCATGTGAATCACTGGTCTCCACTACTAAACATCAGGTAAAGCACTGTCTTCCACTAACAAACATCAGGTGAAGCTTGGTCTCCACTAACAAACATCAGGTGAAGCACTGGTCTGCACGTAACGATCATCAAGTGAAGCTCTGGTCTCCACGTATCGATCATCGTGTGAAGCGCTGGTCTCCACGTAACGATCATCAGGTGAAGCACATGTCTCCACTAAACAAACTCAGGTGATAGCGCACTGGTGTCCACTTACAAACATCAGGTGAAGCACCGGTCTCCACTAACAAACATCAGGTGAAGCACTGGTCTCCACTAACAAACATCAGTTGAAGCACTGGTCTCCACTAACAAACATCAGGTGAAGGACTGGTCTCCCACTAACAAACATCAGTTTGAAGACAAAAGCACGTGGGTCATCCACTAATAAACATAGTTCGAAGCACTTTGTCTCACTAACAAAGCAACTCAGATGGAAGCACGGTCCCACTTACAAACATCAGTTGAAGCACTGGTCTCCACTAACAATCATCAGGTGAAGCACTGGTTCCTCCACTAACAAACAATCAGTTGAAGCACTGGTCTGTAACTCAAGCAAACATCAGTGAAGCACTGGTCTCCACTAATAAACATCAGATTGAGCAACTGGTCTTCCATTACAAACCATCAGGGAAGCACTGATCTCTCACTAACAAACATCAGTTGAAGCACTGGGTCCCACTTACAAACATCAGGTGAAGCACTGAGGTTCCCACACTAACAAACCATCAGGTGAAGCAAACTGGTCTCCAATAACAAACATCAAGGTGAAGCACTGGTCTCCACTAACAAACATCAGGTGGAGCACTGGTCTCTCACTAACAAACAGTTGAATCACTGGTCACCACTAATAAACATTCAGTTTAGAAGCACTGGTCTCCATCTAACACACACTCAGTTGAAGCACGGGGTCTCCGCACTAACAAAACATCAGGTTGAAGCACTGGTCTCCACTAAACCAACATCAGAATTGAAAGCACTGGTCACAACTAAGAAAACGTCAGTTGAAGCACTGGTCTCTCCACTTACAACAATCAGGTGAAGCACTGGTCTCCACTAACAAACATTAGTTGAGAGCACTGAGGTCTCCACTAATAAACATCAGCTTGAAGCGCTAGTCTCCACTAACAAACATCTAGGTGTGAGACACTGGTCTCCACTTACAAACATCAGGTGAAGAACTGGTCTCCTCAGGGACAAACAAACACAGGTGAAAGCACTGGTCATCCACTAACAAAAACATCTGGTTAAGCACTGGTCCTACACTACAAACGTCAGGTGAAGCACTGGGTCTCCACTAACAAACATCATTGAAGCACCTGGTCCTCCACTAACAAACATCAGTTGAAGCACTGGTCTCATCACTAACAAACATTAGGTGAAGCACAGGATCTCCACTACAAACATAAGTGAAGCACTGCTCTCACACTAACAAACATCAGGTGAAGCACTGGGCTACACTAACATACATCAGGTGAAGCACTGTCCCTCCACTAACAAACATCAGGTTGAGCACTGGTCTCCCCTAACAAACATCAAGGCGAACACTGGTCTCCACGTAACAGCATCTATGGGTGAAGCTACTGGTCCTCCTCGTAACGAGCATCAGGTGAAGCACTGGTCTCCACTAACAAACATCAGGTCTGAACACTGGCTCCCACTAACAAACATCAGGTGAAGCACTGGTCTCCACGTAACGAGCATCAGGTGAGCACTGGTCTCCACTAACAAAGACATCAGATGAAGCACTGGTCTCCACTAACAAACACAGGTGAGCGATTGGTCTCACACACTAACAAACATCAGGTGAAGCACTGCCTCCACGTAACGATCATCAGGTGAAGCACTGTCTACCACTAACAAACATCAGTGAAGCGCAGGTCTCCACTTACAAACATCAGGTGAAGCACTGTCTCCACTAACAAACATCAGGTGAAGCCACTGGTCCTCCAATAACAAAACATCAGTTGAAAGTATATAGTTTCCACTAACGAACATCACCTAGTGAAGCTCATGGTCTCCACTACTAACAAAACATCAGTCTTGAATGACTGTCTCACTAACAAACATCAGTTGAAGCACTGGTCCTACCACTAACAAAACATCAGTTGAAGCACATGGTCTCCACTAACAAACATCGGTGAACACTGGTCTCCAATTAAAAACATCAGGTCGAAGCACAGTCTCCACTAACAAACATCAGTTGAAGCAATGGTCCCCTCTTACAAACATCAGGGTGAAGTCACTGGTCTCCACCAAACAAAACATCAGTGAAGCACTTGTCTCCACTAACAACCAGGTGAAGCACTGGGTCTCCACTAACAAACATCAGTGAAGCAAGGTCTCCCACTAACAAAAATCCAGTTAATGCACTGGACATCCAATAACAAACATCAGTTGAAGCACTGGTCTCACACTAACAAACATCAGTTGAAGCACTGTCTTCAACTAACAAATTATCAGGCGAAGCACTGGTCTCCCACTTACCAAACATCAGGTGAAGCAACTGGGGCCTCCACTACAAACATCAGGAGAAGCATTGTCTCCACTAACAAACATCAGGTGAAGCACTGGTCTCCACTAACAAACATCAGGTGAAGCACTGGTCTAACACTAACGAACATCAGGTGCAACACTGGTCCCACACTAAAAAAACATCAGGTGAAACACTTGTCTCCACGTAACGAACAGCAGGTGAAGCACTGGCCTCCACTAACAAACATCAGGTGAAGCACTGGTCTCCACGTAACGAGCATCAGGTGAAGCACTGGTCTCCACTAACAAACATCATGTGAATCACTGGTCTCCACTAATAAACATCAGGTAAAGCACTGGTCTCCACTAACAACATCAAGGTGAACTTTAGGTCTCCACTAACAAACATCAGGTGAAGCACTGGTCTGCACGTAACGATCATCAAGTGAAGCTCTGGTCTCCACGTATCGATCATCGTGTGAAGCGCTGGTCTCCACGTAACGATCATCAGGTGAAGCACTGGTCTCCACTAACAAACATCAGGTGAAGCACTGGTGTCCACTTACAAACATCAAGGTGAAGCACCAGGTCCTCCACTACACAAACACAGGTGAAGCACTGTCTCCACTAACAAACATCAGTTGAAGGCACTGGTCCTCCACTACAACAAACAATCAGGTGAAGGACTGGATCTCCACTAAACAACATCAGTTGAAAGCACTGGTCTCCATCTAAAAACATCAGTTTGAGAAGCCACTGGACCTCAAACTAACAGACATCAGTTGCAGCACTGGTCTCCCACTTTACACAACATCAGTTGAAGCACTGGTCTCCACTAACAAACATCAGGTGAAGCACTGGTCTCCACTAACAAACATCAGTTGAAGCACTGGTCTCCACTAACAAACATCAGGTGAAGCACTGGTCTCCACTAAGAAACATCAGATGAACACTGGTCTTCACTTACAAACATCCAGGTGAACACTGACTCCACTAAGAAACATCCAGTTTGAAGCACTGGTCTCCACTTACAATCATCAGGTGAAGCACTGGTATCCCCCCCCGGGCCAAGGCGGGAGCCCATGTGTGCGCAGGGGGATAGACAAACATCAGGCGAAAGCACTGGTATCCAATAACAACCATCAAGGCTGAAGCACTTGTCTCCCACTAACAAACATCTGGTTATGCACTGGGTCTCCTCTACAAACAGTTGAAGCACTGGGGTCCACACTAATTAATCATCAGTTGAAGCACTGTCTCCACTAACAACATCAGTTGAAGCACTGGTCCCACTAACAAATCATCAGGTGAAGAACTGGTCTCCACACCAACATCAGGTCTGAGCACTGGTCCACAACTAAGAAACGCGTCAGTTGTAGCAACTGGTCTCCACTATACAACATCAGTGAAAGCACAGTGGTCTCCACTAACAAACATTAGTTGAAGCACTGGACCTCCACTAATAAACATCATTGAAGCACTGGTCCTCCACTACCAAACATCATGTGAACACTGGTCTCCACTAAGCAATCATCAGTTGAAACACGGGTCTCCACTAACAAACATCATTGAATCACTGGTCTCCACTAACAAACATATCATTAAGCACTGGTCCCGACTAAATCAAACATCAGTTGAAGCACTGGGACCACTGACAAACAATCAGTTGAAGCACTAGTCTCCACTAACAAAAAAAAAACATCAGGTGAAGCACTGGTCTGCCACCTAACAAAACATCATTGAAGCACTGGTCTCCACATAACAAGCATTAGGTGAAGCACTGGTCCTCCACTAACAAACATCAGTGAAGCACTGGTCTCCACTTACAAACATCCAGGTGAAGCACTTTGTCTCCACTACAAACATTATTGAAGAGCACTCTGGTCTCCACTTACAAACATCAGGGTGAAGCAACTGGTCTCCACTAACAAACATCAGGTGAAGCACATGGTCTCCACTGAACAAACATCAGTCGAAGCACTGTCCTCCACTAACAAACATCAGTAAGCACTTCTCTCCACTAAATCGAACATCAGGTGAAGCACTGATCTCCACTAAACAAACATCAAGTGAAGCACACTGGTCTGCACTAACAAACATTAGGTGAAGCACTTGGCACTCCACTAACAAACGTCAGTGAAGCACTGGTCCTCCACTAACAAACATCAGTGAAAGGACTGGTCTTCCAAGAGTAACGAGCATCACTTTGCAGACACTTGTCTCCATCGTAACGAGCATCAGGTGAATCACTGGTCACACTAACAAACATCAGTGAAGCACTGGTCCTCCACTAACAAACATCAGGTGAAGCACTGGTCTCCGACTTAACGAGCATCAGGGTTGGAATGCACTGGTCACCACTAACAAACATCAGGTGAAGCACTGGTCTCCACGAACGAGCATCAGGTGAAGCACTGGTCTCCACTAACAAACATCAGATGAAGCACTGGTCTCCACTAACAAACATCAGGTGAAGCACTGGTCTCCACGTAACGATCATCAAGTGAAGCACTGTTCTCCACGTAACGATCATCGAGTGAAGCACTGGTCTCCACGTAACGATCATCAGGTGAAGCACTGGTCTCCACTAACAAATATCAGGTGAAGCACTGGTGTCCACTTACAAACATCAGGGGAAGCACTGGTCTCCACTAACAAACATCAGGTGAAGCACTAGTCTCCACTAACAAACATCAGTTGAAGCATTTGTCTTCGCTAACAAACATCAGGTGAAGCACTGGTCTCCACTAACAAACATCAGTTGAAGCATCGGTCTTCCCACTAACAAACATCAGTTGTAAGCAACTGGTCTCCACACTAGCAAACATCGTTGAAGCACTGGTCTCTCCCTTACAAACATCAGTTGAAGCACATGGTTCTCCACTAACTAAACATCAGGTGATAGCACGGTCTCCACTAACAAACATCAGTTGAAGCACTGGTCTCCACTAACAAACATCAGGTGAAGCACTGGTCTCCACTAAGAAACATCAGGTGAAGCACTGGTCTCCACGTAACGATCATCGAGTGAATCACTTGTCTTCTCGTAACGATCATCAGGTGAAGCACTGGTCTCCACTAACAAACATCACGTGAAGCACTGGTGTCCACTTACAAACATCAGGTGAAGCACTGGGCTCCACTAACAAACATCAGGTGAAGCACTGGTCTCCACTAACAAACATCAGTTGAGAAGCCCTGTCTCCATTAACAAACATCAGGCTGAATCACTGTCTCTCACCCTGAACAAACATCAGTTAAAGCACTGGTCTCCACTAACAACATCAGTTGACGCACGGTCTCCACTAACAACATCAGTTTGAAGCACTGGTCTCCACTTACAAAAACACATCAGTTGAAGCGCTGTCACCACTAAACAACATCAGTGAAGTTACTGGTTCCACTAACAAACATCAGTTTGAAGGGCACTGTGGTCTCCACGTAACAAACATCATGAAGCACCTGGTCTCCAACTAACAAACATCAGGTGAAACACTGGTTGTCCACTTACAAACATCAGGTTGAAGCACTGTCTCCACTAACAAACATCAGATGAAGGCACTGAGGTCCCACTTACAAACACAGGTGAGCACTGGTCCTCCACTAACAAACATCAGGTGAAGCACTGTGTCTCCACTAACACACCAGGTGGAAGCCACTAGTCTCCCACTAACAAACATTAGATGAAGCACTGGTCTCCACTAACAAACAGTTGAAGCATTGGTCCTCACTAACAAACAACATTGAAGCACAGGTCCCACTAACAAACATCAGTTGAAGCACTGTCTCGAACTAACAACATCAGTGAAAGCCACGTTCTCCCACTTACAAACAACGAGGTGAAGCACTGGTCTCCACTACGAAACAACAGGTAAGCCGGTCACCAGCTAACTAAACATCAGTTGAAGCACATGGCTCCAGGTTACAAACATCAGGTGAAGCACCCGTCTTCACTAACAAAACTTAGATTGAAGCACTGGCTCTCCACTAAGCAAACATCAGTTGAAGCACTGGCTGTCTCCACTAACAAACAATCAAGTGAAGCAACTGGTCGTCCACTTACAAACACCAGTTGGAAACACAGGTCTCCACTAACAAACATCAGTTGAAACACCTTGGTCCTCCATAACCAAACATAAGTTGAAGCACTGGTCTCCACTAACAAACCATCAGGTGAAGCACTGGTGTCCACTTACCAAACATCGGTGAAGCCACTGGACTCCACTAACAAACATCAGGTGAAGCAGCTGTCCCACTAACCCATACATCAGTTTGATAACACTAGTCTCCACAACAAACATCAGTTAATCACTGGTCTCCACTAACAAACATCTATTGAAGCACTGTCTCCACTACAAACATCAGTTGAAGCACTGTCTCATATGCACTAACAAACATCAGCTGAAGCACTGGTCTCCCATTAGAACAACAATTGAAGCAACTGGTCCTCCACTTACCCGCTCAGCTCTTTCTGGTCTCCGTATTACAAAAATGGAACTAAATTTCGTTTAGAAAACATTCAGCGTAGAAATGACTAAATTAATACATAGCATCAGAAATCTTCCTTATTATGAAGAAAGATTGAAGACTCTTAAGTACATTCACTTTGTTAGACGAAGAATTGAGGGGAGACCTGATCGAAGTGTATAAGTGGAAGATAGGGTATTAATAAAGGGATATTAATAAGGTCCTGAGGATGTCTCTCCATGAGAGGAACCCGCAGTAATGGTTTAAATTAGATAAGTTTAGATTTAGAAAGGACATAAGGAAAGTATTGGTTTGGAAATAGGGTGTAGTTGATGAGTTGGAACAGTCCTCCTAGTTGGGTTATTAAGGCTAGGAACTTTGGGTTGGGTCGTTTCAAATCTTAGGATGTTGGATAAGTACATGATGGGAAGGGTTGGACTTTGAGTGGACTTGTCACATCAAGAGCTTATTTCTTGGTCGCATTGAAAATTGGGGTTGGGTAAATGGATTTGTTAAGTGGATGAATTTGTAAAGGACCTGCCTAGTATGGCCAGCAGGCCTCCTGCAGTTGTTCCTCTCCTTTCTTATGTTCTTATGTTCTTATGTAACGAGGCATCAGGTAAAGCCACTGGTGTCCCACTAACAAACATCAGGTGATAGCACTGTCTCCACGAACGAGCATCAGTGACGCACAGGTCTCCACTAACAATGTCAGTGAAGCACTGGTCTCCACAACAAACATCGGTGAAGAATTGGTCTCCACGTTTTTATTAAAAAAAAAAAAAAAAAAAAAAAAAAAAAAAAGAAAAAAAAAAAAAAAAAACGAGCACAGGTAAAGCAACTGGTCTCCACTAACAAACATCAGGTAAAGCACTGGTCTCCACTAACAAACATCAGGTGAAGCACTGGTCTCCACGTAACGAGCATCAAGTGAAGCACTGGTCTCCACGTAACGAGCATCAGGTGAAGCACTGGTATCCACTAACAAACATCAGGTGAAGCACGGGTCTCCACGTAACGATCATCAGGTGAAGCACTGGTCTCCACGTAACGATCATCAGGTGAAGCACTGGTCTCCACTAACAAACATCAGTTGAAGCATTAGTCTCCACGTAACAAACATCAGGTGAAGCACTAGTCTCCACTAACAAACATCACGACAGCAAACAGAGGTAAGAGAGCGAACCACTGACCTCCACCTAACCAATCATCAGGCGAAGCGCTGGTCTCCACTAACAAACATCCGTTGAAGCACTGTTTCTCCACTAACATCAGTGAAGCACATGGTCCCACATAACAGCAACAGGTGAAGCGCTGGTCTCCACTAACAAACATCCGTTGAAGCACTGGTCTACACTAATATCAGGTGAAGCACTGGTCTCCACATAACGAGCATCAGATGAAGCACTGGTCTCCACATAACGAGCATCAGATGAAGCACTGGTCTCCAATAACAAACATCAGGTGAAGCACTAGTCTCCACATAACGAGCCTCAGGTTAAGCACTGGTCTCCACTAACAAACATCAGGTGAAGCACTAGTCTCCACAAACAAACATCAGGTGAAGCACTGGTCTCCACCACTAACAAACATCAGGTGAAGCACTGTTCTCCACTAACAAACATAAGGTGTAACGAAACGAAGCAGCAGGTGAAGCACTGGCCTCCACTAACAAACCTCAAGGTGAAGCACTGTCTCCACGTAAGGGAGCATCAGGTGAAGCACTGATCTCCACTAACAACATCATGTGCATCGACTATGGTCTCCACTAATAAACATCAGTGAAAGCACTGGTCCTTCCACTAACATACATCAGGTGAAAAAGCACTAGTCCTCCACTAACAAACCATCAGTTGTAGCACTGGTCTCCCACTAACGATCATCAAGTGGAATCTCTGGTCTCCACGCTATCGATATCGTGTTGAAGCACAGGTCTCCACTAACAAACATCAGTTGAAGCACTGGTCTCCACTAACAAACATCAGTGAAGCACTGGTCTCCACTAACGAACATACGGTGAAGCACTGCCATTACAACATCATCCTCCACTAACAAACATCATGAAGCACTGGTCTGCACTTACCAACATTAGGTGAAGCACTGGTCTCCACTAACAAACGTCAGGTGAAGCACTGGTCTCCACTAACAAACATCAGGTGAAGGACTGGTCTCCATGTAACGAGCATCAGGTGAAGAACTTGTCTCCACGTAACGAACATCAGGTGAAGCACTGGTCTCCACTAACAAACATCAGGTGAAGCACTGGTCTCCACGTAACGAGCATCAGGTGAAGCACTGGTCTCCACTAACAAACATCAGGTGAAGCACTGGTCTCCACTAACAAACATCAGGTGAAGCACTGGTCTCCACTAACAAACATCAGGTGAAGCACTGGTCTCCACTAACAAACATCAGGTGAAGCACTGGTCTCCACGTAACGATCATCAAGTGAAGCACTGGTCTCCACGTAACGATCATCGAGTGAAGCACTGGTCTCCACGTAACGATCATCAGGTGAAGCACTGGTCTCCACTAACAAACATCAGGTGAAGCACTGGTGTCCACTTACAAACATCAGGGAAGCACTGGTCTCCACTAACAAACATCAGGTGAAGCACTAGTCTCCACTAACAAACATCAGTTGAAGCATTTGTCTTCACTAACAAACATCAGGTGAAGCACTGGTCTCCACTAACAAACATCAGTTGAAGCACTGGTCTCCACTAACAAACATCAGTTGAAGCACTGGTCTCACTAACAACTCAGCAGAACGATCAGGTGAAGCACTGGTCTCCACTAACAAACATCAGTTGAAGCACTGGTCTCCACTAACAAACATCAGGTGAAGCACTGGTCTCCACTAACAAACATCAGTTGAAGCACTGGTCTCCACTAAGAAACATCAGGTGAAGCACTGGTCCCCCACTACAAACATCAAGTGAAGCACTGGTCTCCACTAACAAAATCAGTTGAACAATGGGTTTCCACTTCAAAAAACATTTAAGCACGGGCTCCCCTACAAAAATCAGTTTTAAACACTGGTTCCATAACAAACACAGGGGAAGCACTGGCTCCACTAAAAAACATCAGTGAAACACTGGGGGCCCCCCTAACAAACATCAGGGAAGCATTTTCCCACTAAAAAA
>NC_069411.1:13315985-13319490 GCF_026875155.1 Cherax quadricarinatus | reverse complement strand
CTCCGGTGAAGCACGGGGTCTCCACGTAACGATCATCAAGTGAAGCACAAGTCTCCACGTAACGATCATTGGGTGAAGCACTGGTCTCCACGTAACGATCATCAGGTGAAACACTGGTCTCCACTAACAAACATCAGGTGATGCACTGGTGTCCACTTACAAACATCAGGTGAAGCACTGGTCTCCACTAACAAACATTGGGTGAAGCACTGGTCTCCACTAACAAACATCAGTTGAAGCATTTGTCTCCACTAACAAACATCAGGTGAAGCACTGGTCTCCACTAACAAACATCAGTTGAAGCACTGGTCTCCACTAACAAACATCAGTTGAAGCACTGGTCTCTACTAACAAACATCAGTTTAAGCACTGGTCTCCACTTACAAACATCAGTTGAAGCACTGGTCTCCACTAACAAACATCAGGTGAAGCACTGGTCTCCACTAACAAACATCAGTTGAAACACTGGTCTCCACTAACAAACATCAGGTGAAGCACTGGTCTCCACTAACAAACATCAGGTGAAGCACTGGTCTCCACTTACAAACATCAGGTGAAGCACTGGTCTCCACTAACAAACATAAGTTGAAGAACTGGTCTCCACTTACAAACATCAGGTGAAGCACTGGTCTCCACTAACAAACATCAGGTGAAGCACTGGTCTCCACTAACAAACATCAGGTGAAGCACTGGTCTCCACTAACAAACATCAGGTGAAGCACTGGTCTCCACTAACAAACATCAGTTGAAGCACTGGTCTCCACTAACAAACATCAGGTGAAGCACTGGTCTCCACTAACAAACATCAGTTGAAGCACTGGTCTCCACTAACAAACATCAGTTGAAGCACTGGTCTCCACTAACAAACATCAGGTGAAGCATTTGTCTCCACTAACAAACATCAGGTGAAGCACTGGTCTCCACTAACAAACATCAGTTGAAGCACTGGTCTCCACTAACAAACATCAGTTGAAGCACTGGTCTCCACTAAAAAACATTTGAAGCACTGGTCTCCACTTACAAACATCAGTTGAAGCACTGGTCTCCACTAACAAACATCAGGTGAAGCACTGGTCTCCACTAACAAACATCAGTTGAAACACTGGTCTCCACTAACAAACATCAGGTGAAGCACTGGTCTCCACTTACAAACATCAGGTGAAACACTGGTCTCCCCTAACAAACATCAGTTGAAGCACTGGTCTCTACTTACAAACATCAGGTGAAGCACTGGTCTCCACTAACAAACATCAGGTGAAGCACTGGTCTCCACTAACAAACATCAGGTGAAGCACTGGTCTCCACTAACAAACATCAGGTGAAGCACTGGTCTCCACTAACAAACATCAGTTGAAGCACTGGTCTCCACTAATAAACATCAGTTGAAGCACTGGTCTCCACTAACAAACATCAGTTGAAGCACTGGTCTCCACTAACAAACATCAGTGAAGCACTGGTCTCCACTTACAAACATCAGGTGAAGCACTGGTCTCCACTAACAAACATCAGGTGAAGCACTGGTCTCCACTAACAAACATCAGTTGAAGCACTGGTCTCCACTTACAAACATCAGGTGAAGCACTGGTCTCCACTAACAAACATTAGTTGAAGCACTGGTCTCCACTAACAAACATCAGTTGAAGCACTGGTCTCCACTAACAAACATCATGTGAAGCACTGGTCTCCACTTACAAACATCAGTTGAAGCACTGGTCTCCACTAACAAACATTAGTTGAAGCACTGGTCTCCACTAACAAACATTAGGTGAAGCACTGGTCTCCACTAACAAACATTAGTTGAAGCACTGGTCTCCGCTAACGAACATCAGTTGAAGCACTGGTCTCCACTTACAAACATCAGGTGAAGCATTGGTCTCCACTAACAAACATTAGTTGAAGCACTGGTCTCCACTAACAAACATTAGTTGAAGCACAGGTCTCCACTAACAAAGATTAGTTGAAGCACTGGTTTCCACTAACAAACGTCAGTTGAAGCACTGGTCTCCACTAACAAACATCATGTGAAGCACTGGTCTCCACCTACAAACATCAGGTAAAGCACTGGTCTCCACTAACAAACATCAGTTGAAGCACTGGTCTCCACTAACAAACATCAGTTGAAGCACTGGTCTCCACTTACAAACATCAGGTGAAGCACTGGTCTCCACTAACAAACATCAGTTGCAGCACTGGTCTCCACTAACAAACATCACGACGGCAAACAGAGGTAAGAGAGTGAACCACTGACCTCCAACTAACCAATCATCAGAATTTAAACTACCATATACAGTCTTAACGGTCCACATATTTTCCTAAGAAGACATTCAATTATAGTGTTAGAAATAGCTAGCGGGAATCAACAAGACACGTTACTCGTGCGATGATAGAAACCAGATTTTTGTGCTCTTTAGTATGTAAATAAACCTTATAGAAGAGCAATCATAGGCTAATAATGACGGCTTTCTTCATAATCAATATATAAATATACTAACATACTTCGATATATACAGGTCTCCTCTCAGCCTAGGGTCATGCATGACAAATTGTATTATAGAAAATAGCAGTTATCTGAGAGAGAAGAATGAGCACTAGTGTTATCCCAGAGTTAAGTTTATGTTACTCCTGTAGCTGCTACAATAATTCAATAGCAGCAGCATCAGCAGCAGCATCATCATCAGCAGCAGCAGCATCACCAACAGCAGCATCAGCATCAGCTGCTACAGTCACCCATCCTACCCTCTCCACTCACTAACTCCTTCAATAGCTTATGCTTTTTTAAAAGTATAATTATAATCATATATATATATATATATATATATATATATATATATATATATATATATATATATATATATATATATATATATATATATTATATATATATATATATCTGTACTAACACCAATACTTCAGTAGAATGAGCGACTTTAATAACGCCTGCATTTATCACAGAAACTCCCACAAGCACATCATTAATGGTAGTAGTGGGCGACTCACTGGCAACGAAGAAGATATCCAGTGACATAAGATCGTTGAATCACCATTCATGATTATCAGCATGTTCAAACACAACAACAGCATTTATATCATAGATCATTTCCCAAATGGCAGCAGTTCATAAATGTTATTCATGATGTCTCATATTGACATGTTATCGGTACTGCATCAACCTGTCGGTAATGTCTAGCGTCAATAATATGACAATTGTTTGATATAGCAACACTGTGGCATCTTGGTGCAGGTTAAGTCGTCTGCTAAACAAGTGTTCAGCATGACCTACTTCCATTAGTGGGCCATGCTCACCTGCGATGTCAACTCCAGCTGCTTCATCTCACTTGTACTCTTGAATATAAGGTCTAACCACATGCTTGTTCTTTAGGCTTGAAGAACTGGCCACCTCCCACGAAAGGGTGAAGGATTGATCACGCCAATAATACTCTGAATGATAGGTAAGACACATATGCAACAGTTAGACAACTTTATTCCGAAACGTTTCGCCTACACA
>NC_069411.1:13290985-13310985 GCF_026875155.1 Cherax quadricarinatus | reverse complement strand
ACAAACCTACTAGAGTTTTTTGACAAGGTGACAGAAGTAAGACAAGAGAGAGAGGGGTGGATCGACTGCATTTTTTTGGACTGCAAAAAGGCCTTCGACACAGTTCCTCACAAGAGGTTACTGAAAAAGCTAGAAGATCAGGCACACATAACAGGAAAGGCACTGCAATGGATCAGAGAATACCTGACAGGGAGGCAACAACGAGTCATGGTACGTGACGAGGTGTCAGAGTGGGCGCTTGTGACAAGCGGGGTTCCACAGGGGTCAGTCCTAGAACCTGTGCTGTTCTTGGTATATGTGAACGACATAACGGAAGAGATAGACTCAGAAGTGTCCTTGTTTGCAGATGATGTGAAGTTAATGAGAAGAATCAAATCGGATGAGGATCAGGCAGGACTACAAAGAGATCTGGACAGGCTACAAGCCTGGTCCAGCAACTGGCTCCTTGAGTTTAACCCTGCCAAATGCAAAGTCATGAAGATTGGGGAAGGGCAAAGTAGACCGCAGACACAATATAGTTTAGATGGCCAAAGACTGCAAACCTCACTCAAGGAAAAAGATCTGGGGGTGAGTATAACACCGAGCATATCTCCTGAGGCGCACATAAATCAGATTACTGCTGCAGCATACGGGCGCCTGGCAAACCTACTGATAGCGTTCCGATACCTCAGTAAGGAGTCGTTCAAGACACTGTATACCATTTACGTCAGGCCCATACTGGAGTATGCAGCACCAGTTTGGAATCCACACCTAGTCAAGCACGTCAAGAAATTAGAGAAAGTGCAAAGGTTTGCAACAAGACTAGTCCCAGAGCTACGGGGATTGTCCTACGAAGAAAGGTTGAGGGAAATCGGCCTGATGACACTGGAGGCCAGGAGGGTCAGGGGAGACATGATAACGACATATAAAATACTGCGCGGAATAGACAAGGTGGACAAAGACAGGATGTTCTAGAGATGGGACACAGACACAAGAGGTCACAATTGGAAGTTGAAGACTCAGATGAATCAAAGGGATGTTAGGAAGTATTTCTTCAGTCATAGAGTAGTCAAGTCGTGGAATAATCTAGAAAGTGAAGTAGTGGAGGCGGGAACCATACATAGTTTTAAGGCGAGGTATGATAAAGCTCATGGAGCAGGGAGAGAGAGGACCTAGTAGCAATCAGTGAAGAGGCGGGGCCAGGAGCTATGACTCGACCCCTCCAACCACAAATAGGTGAGTACAAATAGGTGAGTACACACACACACACACACGTGAGCAGTATCGTTAAATAGTGCTCCCAGGATTTAGCGTTCTAGTGGCTGTCCTAAGATATTATTAGCGGTCATCGTACCTGAGTTAATCAGTGAACATACCTACAAGAGTGTAATAGCTTTCAAGAGTGCGAATAATGTGATAAGATCAAGAATTTTACAATTTAAATTTAAATAATGGTGAGTGAGGGAGGGTAGCAGTCAGCTGATGGGGCTGCTGGCTGCAGTGTTGACACAAAATATCCAAACATAGTTAATTGGATTAACGGTGTGATCTGAAATATTAATAAATACAGATATTGGTTGGTTATAGCAGCAGTGTAGTGATAAGGTCATAAACGAGTGATTAAGTAAATACTGAAAGTATTTACTTAATCAATCCCCAGCTGTTGGTGTTGTGAATGTAGTTAATATCATCAGATTTGTGATGACCATAATATTGTACTAAAGAAAAAAGAGTGAATACCAAATCTTAAAATAAAAATAAAATAAAAAGTTGAATACATGATAAAGTTCCTAAAGGAATTACAAAGTGAAGGAGTTGATAGCAGCCGACCAGCAGGAACCTCCACTGTGCAGACATCACTTGCCTATGTGTGGTTAGATTTTGGTTGGTGTTTAAAGTGTCAGTGTCTCGCCCTGCTGGTTGTATGTTATACCATCACTCTCTCCCTAACTTTCAGTACCAGGAGATAGATGGTGGTAACCCTGATAATGTTTAGTAAATTATCTAAATATCTTCAGAAGAGTTTTTTTTTTATTTTATTTAAAACAGTGCGATACAAATGACAGAAATATATTAAAAAGATACACAACAAAAGATTACTGCACTAGAATCGCACTTAACCCGAGACCTAATAACGACACCATACAGTACAGTGGTAATACACACACACAACACACCGTATATTACAGTGGTAATACACTCTCACACACAACACACCGTATATTACAGTGGTAATACACACACACAACACACCGTATATTACAGTGGTAATACACTCTCACACACCACACCGTATGTTACAGTGGTAATACACTCTCACACACAACACACCGTATATTACAGTGGTAATACACTCACACACAACACTATACATTACAGTGATATTGTTTTATTTGTTAAAGAACATCTCTAACAAGGTTACATATTACCAAACATCAAACACTGGAAATTATGAAGATTGTACAATAAAACAGAGATAAAAAAAAATAAAAACACGCACAATTGACACAAAAAAGCAAACACAAACAAAACATGGGGCCCTAAAATCGGCACATACTAGGGGGGGTTTTTCTCCCTTGTAAAACCACACGTTACACTCATGGGGACTACATCAGGAAACATACTAGGTAAAGGTTTCTGCCTGTAAAAAAACGTATGCAAGCCCTAATTCTATGATCTCAGGTGTTTAAACGGGAGCCCCACGATCCCAAAACCCATTAAAAATTGGCGATTATCACAAATTTCTTAACATAAAATATTATTTAGTATTAAAAGAAGGAAAGGGGTTAATACTAAAAGCCCACTAAAAAAAACATCCAATATAAAAAAACAAAATTTACGATGGGGATTTTTTTAAAATCTCAGAAAAAACAAAAAAAAATGCAAACAATTTTACATGTAATATAATATTACTGAAAAGCAAAACGGTAACCAGCATAAAATAAAACAAAAAATTAAAACCCAAAATTTTTAATATGCTGGGAAAACACTTTTTCCCCACTTACAATTGAATCAAAAACAGTAAAACCCTAAACATATTTGAGTTCATTAAAAATTTTTTCACCCATAAAGCCCTTTGAAATGATTTATACATGAAAAAAAATATGCAATCGAAAGTGTACCCCCTTTCTAAATGATAATGTGTAGTTGCTGAAACCCTCGGGGTAAAAAACCCCTTTTGCCTTAGATTTTCAAAACTCAATTTTTCATCCATATAAACAGCTTCCTTTGCTCCCCCCAACCCAAGTCTAGGAAAATCCCCCGTCGTATCCCCTTACCTTTTTTTTGCAAATCCCATAAACCCCTTTAATTTTAAATTTCGATAACCCCCCCCTAAAATCTCTCTCCCATCCCCCCCCATAAAACCCCTTTATTTCTACACTGTTTCCTATAAAAATTTTGCTGCCAATGCATTAATTCTTGCACGCCGTCCGCCTCCCTCTTTCCCCACACCCATGTATATAATAACCCGAAAACCCTTAAAACCCAATCGCATTCTCCCCCTTTTTATTCACCCCAGTTATATCTAAAAAAAAAACCCTCAAGCCCTTTGCAAACCCCCCCCCCCACAAAAACCTTTTAAAACCTTACCCATCAAACCCTTATAATTTCCCAATAAAAATCCCAAAAAATAAAACCGTATGATAAATAGTGGGCCAATCCTCCACAACCCTTGCATTCCCCCCCCTTCGAAATTCTTTTATAGAAAAAAAACCTTTCCTGACGGAAAAAATTTTTCCATGTAAAAATCAAAAATTTAACTTCTCTGATTTAAAGGTTTTTAAAAAGCAATTTTTTTAAAACCCGCCCCCCAAATATTATCCCAATCATACATCGGATAAATCCCTTCTCCCCGCCGCTACCAAAAGCCTTACCATCGGGCCCTATAAAGGATTTCTAAATTTAATTTGGGGAGTAAATCCCTCACTTTTATAAAGGGACCCTTTAACATTGCCCCCCCATCATAAACCCCGACCCCCCCCCCCAAACCGTCGCTTACCCAATGTACCCCTATGAAGACCGTCTTCTTTCGCCCCCCCCTCCCGTTTAAAAACTATTTTTTTAAATCCCATACTTTTTAACCTCTTTTCGCTTTCTATAAGCCCCACCCTCCAGGGCCCAAACCGGGAGTTTTGAAAAACCGCTCTATTTAAACCCAAATTTTTTTATTTTTTTTAAATTTTATTTCCATTTGTGCACACATACAAGGTAAAAAAAAAATACAGAAAAGAGCAGTATCCAAAGGGGCCACTTATACAAAGGGCATGATTACGGGCTGGCTTAAAAAATTTTAAGATTAACAAAGGGGCAAGGGATTTTTTAATTATTATTTTAATAAAAGAAAAGCGTTAACCCAAAAGGGGACTTTTACAGCGCTGCTCCCTAAGCAATGAAAAAAACAGGGGTTAAAACATTAATGTATTTTCCGCTTGCCTGACCACGGTAGTTTTGGGGTAGTCTCTCCCCCCCCCTTTGCTGTGGTGGGCGAGCGCCCTTTGCCCAGTTACCTGGCTGCATTTGGGGGGAAAGGGTGGTGCGTCACACCTGGGGCTAAAAAACTTAGGGGGAAATGTGATCGTCAAGATGGGGGTTTTTAGCCGGGGAAGAAGGAAAAAATACTGTAGGTTTGAGCTATTTAAAGGAACAAAAAGGGGAAGTTCGGGCGCAATTCTTATTCCCCAAAAGGTCTACGGGAGACTTATGGAGTACAAGATTTGACTTGTATGGTGAAAGCATTAAACGGAGGCAACGTTTTTTCGAAAACTGCTATCGGGCAACGGTTTATGAATCTTTAAATTTCACCGGTTTCAGGGAGTGAGTTTTTAAACGTAAACACCAGCTGTCATTTAAAAGAATGATAGATGTTTCACGGTTTTTATACTTGGACCCAAGTTACGAAAACGTTCCCTTTGAGGCGGACGAGGCAGAATTAAAGGGGAAATTTTTTTAAAGAATTTGGGGACGGGGCATCATGCTAAACATGGTACGTGGGGGGGCCAAGGGAGCCTTTTCGGGTTTTTCCCCAGGGGTTTTTCTTTCAACCTCAAAATGTTTTGGGGCCTACCAAATACCATCCTATGTTTCCCTTTAAAGATTTCGGGGACGCGGGTAATGGAAATTTTACCCAGGAAAACGACGTACGTGCCGCCTATGTGGTGAGAAAGATCACATAGCGGGACCGGGGACAAGCGAAGACATGTGCCGGGGCCCGTGGTGGACGCCGCGGGCCCCCTCCCTTCAAAGGGGCATTTTGGGGAAAACAAACATCAAAGGAGGGGGTGGTTTTTGGGGAGCGAATAGGGATCGGGACCCCAGGACTGGGGGTGAGTTGGAGTCCCCCCCCCCAACTGCCTAAATTCAGGTGTCGCTCCTGTGGATAAGGGGAGCAGAAAGGGGTTACAAGAGAAGGTTCAGGGAGATTGAGGAGGAATTGGTGGAGGTTTTTAAGACGTTTTTCACCACCAGAGGGGGATGTTACATCTGAGGGGGGGTCATTGGGGAACCCTTTCCGCTTCCGGGAAAGTCTAAAGAAATGTTTAATTTTTGGGGACGTGATGGGGGGTTTGGAGTCATCCTTTGACTCATTCACCATTCTCAGGGGGAGGTGGAGGTTCACGAGGGTAACATCTGATCAAGATTGGGGAAAAAGACTGTCACGAAAAGAGGGCGGCTAAAAATTCAGATTTGAGGGGACGTCCTTACGCCTGCAAAAAAAGGTGGGAAAAAGATGGGGTCAAGTTAAAGGATTGGTGTAGGGTGGGTTACCCATGATAGGAGGCCCCGGGAAGAAGGGGGGGGGAAAAAAGGAGCACTCTGAAGGTGTTTGAACGCAATTAAAGCTCTGGGTTGAAAAAGGAGGGGGAGGGAGGGGAAAGGGCAGGGGGGGAAATTTTTAAGGGGGCCCTTAGGTGTATGTCTGTAAATTTTAAGGGGTTTTATGTAGCGGTATGAAGAGAGATTGGGTTTCGAAATTTTTTTCTGAATAAACCCTTGAGGGGGATTTTGTGTTTGCAGGAGCACAATTTAAAAAGAGGGTTTGGGTGTTGGGAGGTGGCAGGATTTGGGGGTATTTCCCCTCCCCATACCCGTCCTAAAAGGTGGTGTGGGAATTTTAATAAGGGAGACAAAGCCGTTTTTTTTTTGCAGAAAGCGAGGGGGGGAGGGGGGGGGAAAGGGGTTTCGTGGGGTGGGTGGGGGAAGGGGTAACGTGTGTTTTTGTGATGTGAATGCGCCGGCAGAAAATAACAAAAAGGTAAAGAATGATTTTGGGGTGTGGGTCTTGTGTTTTTCTTAAGTGCCTGCCAGAGGTGGCGATAGTTGGTGGGGTTGGGAAAAGTGTAAAAGGGTAAACTGATGTGGACCCAAAGGGGCTGGGGGTAAATTTCGTGGGTCTTTGGGGTTTATTAAAGGGGTGGGTTTGGTTTCGTGATGCCTTTGGGGGGGGGCGGTGGGGGAGGGCGAAATTTCCCTTTGTTAGGGTGGGTTTTTGCTGGGGAGACTAATAGATGTTAAACCCTTTTTCAGGGAAAATGAACGTGAAACTTTCAGTACTGTTGAGGGCTTTCAATGTCAGATCATTGGGCAGTGGTGGGGGTTGGGTGGGGGAACCCCTGCGGAAATATATAGAAGTTATTGGAAAATTGAATATTTGTGTGTTAGGGGATGAGGAGGGGTTGGAGGGGTTTTTTAGTTAGGAGGGAGCTTAAATGTGGGAACAGGGGGGGGATGACATTGGGGACATGGGGGTAGTGGGCGCAAAGGGAAAAGGGTTAGAAAGGGTTTTTTTTTGAGAGAAGGGGAAAACGTATTAATAATTTTAAAAAAAATGGACTGGCTAACTATTTAGAGGATAGGTTAAGAGCTTGCTAAAGGGAAGGGGGGGGGGGTGGGAAAATTTTCTTTGGATGGGAAAAAGCTGAAAAAAAGGGGGGGGTTGAGGGTGTTTTCCCAAAAAGAAAAAATTTTAGCGGTAAGGGTGCAGGCAGGGGGGGGAGGGGAAATGCTTTGGGGCCGGGCAAAACCGCAGCGTTTGTTTTGGGGGCTCAAAAAACCCAAAACCAAAAGGGGCTGACGGCCCATTAAACCCTGTTTTGAGGTAACGGAATTTGGTTTTGGGGGTTATAATTTGGGCCGGGATAAAGAACCACGAAGGGGGGGGTGTGCGTATTTCGGGGGGCTTTGGAAAGAGAAATACTGGGAAAAGTGGGGGGGTTTGGGGGACGGGGCTTGGACAAGGTGGTTCGTAGTGAAGTGGGAATTTAGGAAATAGGACGAAAGGCTTTAGGTGGGACGATTACGGCAGAGGAAATGAGAATGGTTTTAAGGGGGAAAGAGGAAAGGGGAAAAAACTCCCCCGGGATTGATGGTCTCCCGGTTTTAAAATTTTTTTTAAAAACATTTTGGGCCCTTGATAAAGGAATTTTTGTTAGGTTTTTTAATAGTATAAGGAGAAGGGGAAAATTGGGGGAGAAGGGAGGAAACGCAGTAGTAGTGCTGGTTCCCCAAGGTCCCAAAGGGGGAGCCCCCCCCTTCGGGAGTACCGAAACCCCTAAAACAATTTATTTTGTGCAGACCCAAAAAGGTTTTTTGCAAAAATTTTTTGGGAAAAGGTTCAAAATTTTAGTGGAGAGGGTGGTTAAAAACTCAGTTCGGGTTGCCCGGGGAAAGGGCGATGTTTTAAGGACAAAGGGTCTGAGAAGTTTTGTGGGAAATAAGGGTGGGGGTGGAGGGGGCGGCTTTGGTTTGGGTTTTAGGGCGGCAGGGGGCATATGATAGAGTGGGAAAAGGGGAAACTTTGCAGGTTTTTAAATTAGGAGACCCCCGGGTTTTGGGGGGGAAATTGTCGAGTGGGGGTAAATACGTTTTACAAGGGGGCGAAAAATGAGGAAAACAGAATTTAAAGGGGTTTATGGGGAAAGGGGAAAATTTCAATGGGGGAAAAGGACTTAGACAGGGTCCCAAAGTCCCAAATATTGTTTGCGTTTTTCCCGGACCCCTTTTATAGCATGGGTTTACCGAGCTTTATGTAAAGCCCTGTGCGGGGAAGTGTGGGGGGGGGGGGGGGCCCGGCCGGGGGTTAATTGGATTTTGTTGACGACACCACTGTTTTTTCCCTTTTGGGGCAGGGATGTCAATGAGGGGTGTTGGGGCGAGGGGGTGACATTTTTTTGGAAAATGCCAGGGTATGCAGGGGGAAAAAGTGCCCAAATCAAGGGTGCATGGGTTTTTTGGGTTTTTTGGGGGGGGGGTGTGGGGGGGGGATGTAATGTTGTTAAAGAATGGGGGGGGTCTTTAAAAAATTTTGGTATTATTTATAGGGGGTGGGCATGGTTGCCGGGGGGCGGGGGAAAATTCGGAAAGGTTTTTTGGAAAAAGGGTCGTGGGGGGGGGTTTTTAGGGGTTCTGAGACCCCCGCACCTAACTCTGATACAGCGAGTGATGTCCGGGAAAAATTTTTTTGTATAGTAGGTTTGGGATGGGTTTCAGCTGTGTTCCCAAATTTTCAGGGACAGCGATTTCGGGGGTACTAAAACGGGTGTACAAAATTTTTTTTGGGGTTCACGTTTTGATTGGTAAGGGGGGGAGGGGTTTTAAGTTACCTGTAAGTCAGGGTTTGGGGTTTGGGGGTTTTTGGATTTTTGGGCGGGGGGCTAAAGGGGGGGGGGGGGTTTTTATTAAATGGGAGTGTTTTCGTGAGGGTGTGAACGCGGGGGTTTGGGAAGGGTACACGGGCAGGCGGGTAGGGTATCGAGGAAAGGAATTGAGGGAATGTGAAAAAGTTTTTAGGGCTGTTATGTTGGTTAGGGAACGAGAAAGGTTTTGTTTTAAGGGGTTTTGGGGTAGGTTACTTGAGGTAGGTGCGGTTTTTCCCAGTTGAGGGGTTTTTTCCCCCCAAAGTATGCGTGGAAGGGGTAAATTTTGGGTTTTGATTTAGTAAAATGAAGTTAAAACCTCGGGGGCGTGAGGTGAATTTTTGTTTTCTGCTTTGGGGTCCCTTTCCCTCTGGTGTAAATTTTCGAAAAAAGACAGGTTGGGAGAGGGTGGGGGGGGTGGTATCGTGGAGGGGGGTGAGAAAGCGTTCCATGTATTTTCTTTTGTGAAGGGCTTTGAGGAGGTTAGGGCGGTTTTTTAAATAGGTTGGTTTCAGGGTTTGGGGGGCCCTGGGGGTGTCGGTTTTGCGTGCCCAAGTCTAGAAAATGGGTGGGTTTAAAGGGGTGTCATAAGAGCTTTAGATTATATCATGGTTTGATTATATATATATGTTTGTGGGGGATGAGGGGGAGGGGGATTTGTGGAGGGGGAGAAAAAAAGGTTTTTTTGCGGTTTAAAGTTTTTATAGTACAGGGGTCGTAACGAAAAGTTGTATTTGGGGGGAGGGGGGATCAGGCTTTTCAGAGGGGGGATAGAATTTCTAAAGTTTTGGGGAAATTTTCGTAAATCGGGGATTGGATATGAGTGAAAAGAAGGGGGTTTTTTCATAGGTTGGGGGGAAAATCAAGGGGCAACAGCGGGCTCGCCTTTCCCCCGGGGGGGGGGGTCGTGAGAGTGTTGTTTAAAATGTGGGTTTGGGAAAGGTTTTTTGGTTTTTTTGGGACTTTTTGGCATCCAGGTGGATGTAGGATCAAGGTTTTCGTTATGGTAATTAAACTTTTTTAGAAAGGGAGGTATTTAAAAAAGTAATTTTTTATGTTTAATTAAGTGTGTATCAGTCTTGATAACATGAAAATTTTGGGGAAAAAAGTTATTTGCGACAGCAGTGTGTTTTTGTTTGTATTTTTTTGTTACTTTCTGGGTTTTTTTCACGATGAGAGATACTTTTTACCCGTTTTTTCATTTTTGGGATACAGTGCATATGAATTTAAAGTGATTTTGTGAAAATTTTTGTTACGTGGGGTGTGTGTGGGGGATTGGGGGGGGTGGTGGTGTGGGGGTGTGTTTGTGATATATATTAAAAATATATCTCTTTCTTTTTGTATTGAGCCTTTTTTCCCTTGGGGAACTTATGAAAAACTTTATTTACGCATTTATTGATTCTTTTTAAAGTTTTAATTAAGGTCTGTACCCTGAAAACCCGGGTTTTGGGGTTAATTGGGGAAGTTCTTGAAAGTTAAATTTTAGTCTGTATGGTTAAAAAGATATCTAGACAGTTTAGGACGTAGTCCCCTTTTTCTGGGAAAATTTTATATGGGGGTATTTTTAAAAAGTATAGAGCTTCATTTTTTGTGTTCTAAGCTGTATTCTTATCTGTTTATTTGTATGTTGGGATATGTTCAGCTGTATTGTTAGGGATAAGTATGTAGATTATCTAGTCAGATTATGATGTTAGGTTTTGGTTTTTTGATTAATGTGAAGGATGGGATTTAACTGATATAACTTCTTTGTATATTTTATGTTCAAGTGTATTGAACCTTTGTCAGATGTCATTTATATGTACAATATATATATATGCAAGGTTTTGTATGTAAATTCATGAACCTGTGACATGTTATTTTGTTTTTAGTTATGTTCTTGATGTAAGTTTTTGTTGTAATATCTTGCGAGCATGTAGGTACAATCCGTTTGTCAGTTAATTTGATTAGGTTCCATACTGTTTCTTTATTTTTATGTTAAACTGTATTGGTTTTAAATAAAATATAAAAAAAAAAAAATATTATGCCAATCATACATCGGATAAACTCCTTCTACCGCCGCTACCAGAGCCTTACCATCTGCCCTATCAAGATTTCTCAATTTAATTTGTGAGTGATCCCTCACGTTTATGAAGACCCGTAACATTGCCTCCCCATCATGAACTCCCGACCCCCCCACCACCGTCGCATATCCTGATGTATCCTATGAAGACCGTCTTCTTTCGCCCCCCCCTCCCGCTTATAACTATGTTTTAAATACATACTTATTATCCTCTTTTCGACATCTATAAGACCCAGCCCTCCACGGCCAACCGGGAGTGTGACAACCGCTCTACTTAACCATTTATTTATTTATTTATTTATTTCCAATTTGTGCACACATACAGAGGTACAAAAAAAAATACAGATAAGAGCAGTATGCCAAAGCCACTTATACTATGCATAGCATTACGGGCTGGCTTAAAATTAACTTAAGATTAACTAAGCAATGATTATTATTATTATTATAATCAAGAAGAAGCGTTAAGCCACAAGGACTATACAGCGCTGCTACTAAGCAATGATGAAATCAGTGATAAAACATTAATGTAAACAGATAACTATAAAGCACAAGTGAGTATTACAAAGACAGGTCATATGGTTGCATTCAGTTAGGTAGTGATTCTGTTAGGTAGTGTATTTAAAAATAATAAAGTTAGATTGGGTTTTAGGTTTAACATTTATGTGATATAATTGTGAGAAACATTTAAGATATAAATTTATAATGTTCAGTTATTCAGTATTTATTTGGTTTTGGGTGAGTAAGTAATCTTTGAGAAGAGACTTGAATTTATAAACAGGTTGTGTTTCTTTTATATTTACAGGTAATGAATTCCAGATTTTAGGGCCTTTTATGTGCATTGAGTTTTTGCATAGTGTGAGATGGACACGAGGAACATCAAAGAGTGATCTGTGCCTTGTGTTATGGTCATGTGTTCTGTTGAGGTTGGCAAGGAGATGTTTGAGGGGAGGGTTAATATCAGAGTTAAGTGTTCTATGTATGTAATAGGTGCAGTAATAAGTATGGATGTTTTGTATGGTGAGTAGGTTTAGTGTATTGAATATTGGTGGAGTGTGCTGCCTGTAGTGAGAATTTGTTATCATTCTAACTGCAGCCTTTTGTTGGGTAATTAGTGGTCTGAGATGGTTAATTGTTGTTGAGCCCCATGCACAAATTCCATAGGTGAGATAGGGGTAAATAAGAGAGTGATATAGGGCCAGGAGGGCTGACTGTGGAACATAGTACCGTATCTTCGATAGTATGCCTACAGTCTTGGAAATTTTCTTAGAAATTTGATGTATATGTGTATGAAATTTGAGTCTATTATCAAGGTGGATTCCTAAGAATTTTCCCTCTGTTAGTTTTGTGATAGGTGATCCATTTATCATTATGTTAAGAGGGACATCTGTAGCTCTGTTACCAAACTGAATGAAGTAGGTTTTGTCAATGTTTAGTGTAAGTTTGTTAGTCCTCATCCAGGTAGATATTTTCTGTAATTCGGTATTTACAGTATTGGCTAAAAACACTTTTTTGTAACCTTTTTAACTCACAACGAAGTATCGGAAATATTACCGTAACATGCCATAGTTTACTATATAATAACACATTCGTTGTTATCACCCTTTGTTGCAAACTTAAATTAGCAGCTCTTAACCCACTAAGACGCTTCAGAACACTATCAACGATACGCACGGAATTTATTTGTTGTGCTGACTTGATATCATTTACATAAACGATCCCACATATCTTTATTTGGTCCACCCTTTCCCACCTTTCAGCTACCATTCCTTCCTCACGCGACCCTTTTCCAATATTCATATACTTTGTTTTCCCCATGTTGATCGTCATGCCAGTAGCCTTTTCAAAAACTTTCACTAATTTTTCTACCCGAATTCAAATCCATGTTTTCTCTCACCAAATCGTCGTGTCGTCGACATATCCAACAATGCCCGCTCCCCACCCCTTACATTACCCATCCCATTTGCTTCCAATAAAACCCTTATCCCTCTATAAAAGGGATCTTGAAAACAAGCAAAAAAAATTTGTGAAAGGGGACAACCTTGACGCAAACCCCTTCCCATCGGAATCCGATCTCCCAACCTCCCATTCACCTGCACACGCAAAGATGCCTCCTGATACATTAATTTGGCCCATGATATAATTTCCGCCCCAAACCCCTGCCATCTCATTATCTTCCATAACGTCTCCCGTTCCACACAATCATATGCCGCCTCCCAATCTATAGCCAATACCCCCCCCTCCCAATCTTACTCTTTCTTCAATAAAACTTCTAATCATACCGTGACCTTCATACATAGACCTACCCGGCACCCCATACTGTCCCTTATCAATCACTTTGCCCAGGACTTTTTTTATTCTGTTTGCCAAGATCCTTCAAAAAATTTTATAGTCCCCACATAATAACGAGATTGCACGATAATCTTTAACCGTTAATGGCTCGCCTTTAGGAACTAGGACGACCACAGCCAACCTTTGTTGTTCCCCTAAAACCCCATCCCGCTTCATGATATTGAATAAACGTACCAAAAACCCCTTTAAAACGTTCCAATTTTGAAGATAAAAGTCGCTGGGCAACCCATCTATTCCTGGCGCCTTACCCAATTGCGCCCCAGATAAAGCCTCCCAAGTCTCACACTCCGTTATCGGCCCTCCCAACATCAAACGATCATGCTCCTCCAGCTCACACTGCACAAACCTACCAATTGACTGCAATGCAATTTCACTTATTCCAACACTTTGCGTTTTCAATTTAACCCAAGCATCAATATACCCACTCTACACTCCGTCGTCGTCAACACCTGATTCACTCTATACCCCTGCATACCTACCTGGACATTCAACCCCATTAACTCCATTGCTTTGCGACGTCTGTGTTGATTCCTCAACACACACGCCGACGGCCGATCTCCCCACAAAACCTCTTCGATTCCACCCTTAAGCCTTTCCCCATCAAACCTTTCGTTTTGTAAATTTCGTAGTTGCTCCTTAATTCTTTCAATTTCTATAACAGGATAATTAGCATTCGCTTGTACATAGCAGTCGCGCAACTGCCCCTCTAAATATCGTTGGAAACCATATTGTAACTGACTATATCTCACTCCTTGACTAATATAATATTCCTTAATTCGCTTTTTGGCTATCGTTTCCCACCAATTAACCAAAGCCACATCTCCAGGTGCTTCAACCACAAGGCGTTCCCACATATGCCCAAAGGACAAACGACTATCCTCTCTCTTCAATAACTTTACATTTAATTTCCAAAATGACGGACCCCTTCTAGGCACACCCTCAATATCTACATCCATTACAACTCCTCTATGATCCGAAAAAACCACATTTATCACACTCACTCTCCGCACTGTAACCGCACTAGACACGTACATTCTATCCAATCTCGCCGCATAATCTCGTCTAATGAAAGTATGCTCCACCATGCCACCCCCCCACACACATCCATTAAACCCACACTCGTCAATAAATCTCCCAGGAACCCCAAGCAACAACCCGCTCCTCGAGGCTCCACATCTTTTCGTCGTATTACACAATTCCAGTCTCCCCCTATTATCGCTACATTTGGTAAACTACGTAGATAATATACTAATACATCTTGTACAAAATGAGTTTTAAGTCGTACATCTCCCTCGGCCGGCCCATATACACCTACAAAACTTATATGTACTCTACCCCATAAACCATCCACCCTAATCACTCTCCCCTCCCCCCTTTCACTATGGCGTACTACAAATGGGCTATTTTCCTTTACCAGAATGGCGACGCCTCCTTTTAACCTCGTCGCATATTCCATATACACATCGTAACCATCTATTTCTAACTCATATCCAATTCTGTAATTGTGTTCTTGGATAAATACCACATCCACATCTAGACGCACCAAAAATTCATTAAACCACTTTCGCTCCGCTCAGATCTCAAACCGTTAATATTTATTGTCAAAACCTTAAAGTCAATTAATGGGGTTTTCCTTTGGTTCTAGGTATAGACTTTTCACTTATACATTTTACACCTCTATCCCTCTTCCCTTTTTTGGGAATCACCTTGATAAACTCTTGTTTCGTGGATTCACTGTTCCCTTTCCTCTGTACATCCGCCCAAGACTTTTTCCCTGCCTTTGGGCAGGAGTAAGCACGTCGTCTGAGTCTGATGGGTCGCAGTTCGCTTTCGCGTCCTACCCTCCACCTGCATTGGGATTTCTTTCGTACTATCATGATGCACCTCCACTTCTGCTATATTCACCATCATACCATGCGACACACCAGACTCAATGCTTTCATCCGTCGCCTCACCATGATGCTCAACCGATCCCAAATTTGTACCTGGATCCTCCACACGGTTGACGATCGATTCGTCTAACAATACATCCAGTGCCTTCACTAAAGACGCCGCTACATCCTCGTCCCCCATAGTGGGCAGAGTCTCTTCAAATACTTTATTTATGTCCAGTGACGGTGATTCTTCTCGCTGTTTTGCATCCTCCAAAGCATTCTCCTGCGCTTTTTCTACCTCTTCACTCCAAGATGTCCGTTGTCGAGACGGGTGAGCATAAGACTGTTCTCGTCCCTCAACTTCCTCAACCTCTTCCGGTTGTTGCTGTTGCGATATTTGGAGATTCCCACGACGCTTACCACACTGTGCCGCTATGTGGTCATACGACCCACACAGCCGACACGTACGACGTTGCCCCGCATATGTTACATATACTTGAGTTCGAAATGCTTGCAACATAATATAGGACGGTATGGGATGGCGTAAGGTCATTTTGACTGAATATGTTCCCTCCAAACTTCCAGCATAAGGTCCAGCGGCCCACCGACCTGCAGAGGCCATATGAACCGTACCATAATTACGTAGTTCATCTTTTATAACAAATTCATTCGCCTCAAAAGGCACATTCCTTATTTTAACCCATCTGTAGTGTCGTGATACATCATGAAGACGTACTGATACAGTTGAATTGACGGTTATAATGGTCTCTTGCATACTTATCCACCACCGCTTCATAAACATTTGCTGACGTCATTTTAACAAAGATCCGTGTCGTCCCATTAAGTGCTACACCACATATCTCTTCATTTGCGATACCGTAGGTATCACGGATAATCGCCGGTAGTAACAAGTCCATCGTGGCTCCGGTGACAGCCCCACGGGTCAACTCAACGCAAACAGTGTTGATGCGCCTGTAGCTATGCAGCGCCATGTTGGTAAATGAGCAGCGCACGTCCTCACTTCTCAAAGGTTGTGACGAACTGAGGTAGCTCGCCTGAAAACAGCAGAGGGGTGCCGAGCACAACCGCACTCCACCGTGGTCAGGCAGCGAATATCAGAAGAGTTGTGTAGCCTAGTGACTCCCCCCCCCCGTCTTTCTGACGGCGACAAACTAGTAAACAAGTACGTACATACAAACACACGTGTTCATCAGTAATTATTATTATAGTAAATATTATTATATATTAATAAGGAATTGAGTGAGAAATAATTCTATAATCTTCAAAAAAGTAGCATAGCCTAGTGTGCAAAGATCCGGGCCGGGAGAGTACCGGTGAACCAACAACAACAACAATAGTGTGTTAACGTGACCCACCCCCCTCTTTTTCAAAGAACAAGAAGCTAGTAAACACACAAACACAAGTGTACACAGTAAATATTATAGTAGTATATATTAGTGTATATTAATAAGGAATTGATTTTGAAATAATTCTATAATCTTCAAAAGACTAGCGTAGCCCATATATGAACCCCCCCCCCTTTTTTTTAGACTAAGACAAAAACGCGTGCGCATGCACACGCGCAGACACACACACACACCCATACACACACACATACACACACATACACACACATACACACACACACACACACACACACACACACACACACACACACACACGCACACACACACACACACACACACACACACACACACACACACACACACACACACACACATACACAAACCTAACCTAACACATTAACTCATAAATCCTCCCACCACATACACAAATTTTTATGATAAGCTGATGCAGCTAGAACACCCCAACAGGATAAAAACAAAATGGGATCTCAAAAAAGGAGGACGTAAAGGCAAGGGAACCGATGATGGCTGATCGGAAAAGGAAGAATGGGTAGAACGGCTCAAGAACAAAATGGAACAACAATGGGAGAAAAGGTTAAACGAGCTTTGCAACATGTTAGAGCAAATATCTGCAGAGAGCAAGAAGTGGGAATCACGAGCTGTAGTAGCTGAGGCAAAGATACAGAGAGTGGAGGAAGAAATGGATGTGCTGAAGCAGGATCTAAAGATGAGGTCCGAAAGGAGCAAGATGACTGAAATGGGAACATCAGCAGACAGCGAGGGGACTGAAGGAGGGGATGGATCTAAGCAGTCTTTTGCAGCTGTAATATCAAGCCATCATGGTGTCTGGGAGATGATTAGGGAAACAGCAAAGGAGATACTTAAATTAGATCCAGAGATACAGAGGGAAAAGAAATGGGAAGAGGAGAGGGAGAGGTCAATAATTATTCATGGGCTTCAGGAGCCTGAAGGGCAGAACTATGATGAAAGAAAGCATTGGGAGAAAACAGAGATTAAGAACATCATTGCAATAACAGGAGAGAGGGACATGTAGAAAATTTTCACAAACTTGGGAGGTATTTGAGGGAAAAAATCGACCAATCAGATTGACATTCAAGACAGATGTGGTAAGGAACAGGATACTACAACAGAAACCACTGTTAAAGGACTCTCCAGATTATCAAAAAGTGTTCCTCAATCGAGACAGAACACGAAACGAAAGGGAACAACTGAAAGTGAGAGCAAGACAAAGCCAGTGGAAGGAAAAAGAGACAGGACAGGCAGCGACAGGAAAGCTCAGCCTTTGGGAGAACATTAAACACAAATGCTTACAGAAACCTCTCAACCCCTGTCACCACATATCAACCAAACACAGTAAACAAAAACGAATCTCACTTCATAGCCACCACCCCCATAAGCACTAATTCCACAATCACAGCAGCCTCCCATAATATTGTGCCCTGCTTCCCACCCTCCCAGCCTGCACCTTCCTCTTCCATCTCCCAAAATACAGTAATGGAAAGGAAGCTAAAGATATGGTACACCAATGGAGATGGAATAACAAATAAGAGTGAAGAGTGGCAAGAACGCATCATAGATGCATCACCTGACATCATAGCACTAACAGAGACAAAACTTACAGGGATGATAACAGATGCAATTTTTCCACCTGGATATCAGATTATGAGGAAAGACAGAGAGAATAGAGGAGGGGGAGGAGTAGCATTGCTCATAAAAAACCAGTGGAGTTTTGAGGAGATGGGAGGAATGGAAATAAGGGAAACAGACGACTTCACTGTAGGAACACTTCAGACTGGTGGTCCAAAGGTGATGATAGCAGTGATGTATAACACACCACTTAAGAGCAGAAGAACAAGAGAAGAGTATGATGTGCGCAAAAGGGCAATGGTGGATACACTAGCTGAAGTGGCCAGGAGGGCTCATATGGGTAGGACAAAATTGCTTATAATGGGGGATTTCAATCATAAAGAGATTGACTGGGAAAACCTAGAGCCACATGGACGACCAGAAACATGGAGGGCTAAGATGTTGGAGACTGTATTGGAGAGCTTCATGCACCAACATGTTAGGGATACAACCAGAGAGAGAGAGAGAGGAGAGGATGTTGCATTAAGGCTGGATCTCACATTTACCTTGAATAGTTCAGACATAGGGGATATCACCCACGAAAGACCCCTTGGTGCTAGTGATCATGTCCTGAGTTTTGAATATCTTGTAGAGTTAACAGTGGAGAATGCAGCAGCACGAGAACAAAGAGAGAAACTGAACTTCAAAGAAGGGGACTACATAGGTATGAGAAGTTTCCTGCAGGAAGTGCAGTGGGAAAGAGAACTAGATGGAAATACAGTAAATGAAATGATGGAAATAGTGATCACTAAGTGCAGGGAGGCAGAGGAAAGGTTCATACCAAAAAAAAATGGTAAGACCAGAGTGAGCCCATGGTTTAATTGGATGTGTAAAGAGGCCAAAGCCAGGTGTGCTAGAGCATGGAAAAGGTATAGAAGGCAAAGGACTCAAGAAAACAAGGAGCCGAGCAGAAGAACCAGAAACGAATATGCAGCGATAAGGAGAGAGGCCCAGAGGCAATTCGAGAACGACATAGCATCAAAAGCCAAGGACCAGGTAATCAGGCTGAGGAAAGAAGGAGGGGAGCTCACAAAGAGTGACCAAGAAGTATGTGATGAACTAAACAAAAGATTTAGAGAAGTATTCACAATAGAGTCAGGAATGCTTCCAGCAAACTGTGGAGGTAGGGTGCACCAGCAGGCGCTGGACACAATACACATAACCAAGGTAGAGGTGAAGAAACTGCTAGACGAACTCGATACCTCAAAGGTGGTGGGCCCAGATAACATATCTCCATGGATACTGAGAGAGGGAGCAGAGGAACTGTGTGTGCCATTAGCAGCAATCTTCAGTAAACCTATCGAAACAGGGCAGTTGCCTGAGGCGTGGAAGACAGCACATGTAGTTCCAGTTTCTAAGAAAGGGGACAGACAGGCAGCATTAAACTACAGACCAGTGTCACTGACTTGTATAGTATGTAAAGTCATGGAAAAGATTATCAGGAGAAAAGTGGTGGAACACATTGAAAAGATTGGGCTCATACATGACAGTCAGCACGACTTCAGAGATGGGAAATCCTGTGTCACAAATCTACTTGAGTTCTACGATAAGGTAACAAGCAAGACAGGAGAGAGAGGCATGGGTAGATTGCATCTTTTTAGACTGCAAGAAGGCTTTTGACACAGTACTACACAAGATACTGGTGCAAAAATTAGAGGAGCAGGCAGGAATAAAGGGGAAAGTACTGCAATGGATCAGGGAATACCTGACAGGAAGGAAACAACGAGTGTTGTATGTGCTGAAGTGTCGGAGTGGGCGAATGTGTCGAGTGGGGTTCCACAAGGTTCAGTCCTAGGCCCGGTGCTGTTTCTTGTATACGTGAATGACATGGTGGAAGGAATAGATTCAGAAGTGTCACTGTTCGCTGATGATGTGAAACTGATGAGGAGAATACAAGTGGGAGAGGATCAGTTAAGATTACAAGGGGATCTGGACAAACTACAAGTATGGTCCGACAAATGGCTCCTGGAGTTTAACCCCAGTAAGTGTAAGGTCATGAAGATTGGGGAAGGACACAGAGGACCGCAGACGGAGTACACGTTAGGAAACCAACAGCTGCAAACGTCAACTAAAGAAAAGGATCTTTGGGTAA
>NC_069411.1:13270985-13288485 GCF_026875155.1 Cherax quadricarinatus | reverse complement strand
GTGAAGCCAAGGATTCCATTAGCTTTATTGCGAACATTTATGCACTGTTGTCTTGGTTTCAGATTACTGCTAACCAGAACTCCTAAATCTTTTTCGCAATCCGTAATATTAAGATCTACATTTAGTTTATATGTGGAATGGTTACTGTCCTGTCCAACATTTAGAACTTTGCATTTGTCTATATTAAACTGCATCTGCCACTTCTCCGACCACTGCATCAGTCTATTCCAATCTTCCTGGAGTGCTCGAATCTCCTCGTCAGAATGAATTCGACGGCCTATTTTGGTGTCATCGGCAAACTTGCCGATGTCGCTCTTTATGCCCTCATCTATGTCGTTTATGTAGATTGTGAACAGCAGGGGGCCCAACACTGACCCCTGTGGAACACCGCTCGTGACGCTTCCCCACTCTGATTTCTCCCCATTTATGCAAACTCTCTGCTGCCTATTTGTCAACCATGCCTCTATCCAGGAAAAAATTTCTCCTCCTATTCCATGTGCGTTAATTTTCCTCAATAGTCTCTGATGTGGGACCCTGTCAAAAGCCTTACTGAAGTCCATATACACAATATCATATTCATTACCATGATCTACCTACTCAAATACCTTAGTGAAAAAAGTTAATAAATTCGTAAGGCAGGAACGCCCCTTTGTAAAACCATGCTGAGATTCGTTGATTAATTTATGCTTTTCAAGGTGGCTACGAACTGCCTCGGCAATTATTGATTCCATAAATTTTCCCACTATGGAGGTTAGGCTTATTGGTCTATAGTTCGAAGCTAAGGACCTGTCACCTGTTTTGAAAATAGGTATCACATTTGCCATTTTCCACTTATCTGGCACCATGCCAGTTTGTAGTGATATGTTGAAAAGATTAGCCAAAGGTGTGCTAAGCTCCTCTTTACATTCCTTTAGAACCCTTGCATACAGTTCATCAGGGCCTGGGGATTTGTTAGGTTTTAATTTATCTATTTGCCTAAGGACCATGTCACTTGTGACCCTAATCGTGCACAGTTTATTATCGTCCTGTTCTACATAATTTACCATTACTGGAATATCGCTGGTATCCTCCTGTGTAAAAACTGAGAGGAAGTATGTGTTAAAAATTCTACACATTTCCTTATCACTGTCAGTGAGCTGACCCGAGGAACTTTTGAGTGGGCCTATCTTGTCCCTGATCTTACTTCTGTATACCTGAAAGAATCCTTTTGGGTTAGTCTTCGATTCTCTTGCAACTTTAACCTCATAATCTCTTTTTGCTTTTCTAATTCCCCTTTTTATTTCTCTCTTTAACTGAATATATCGATTTCTTAATTGCCCCTCTCCTCTTTTGATTTGCCTATATATGCCTCTCTTTTGACCAATCAGATATTTTAATCTATTGTTCATCCATTTAGGATAATTTTTGTTTGATCCGATTTCCCTATTTGGAACATAATTTGACTGAGCAGCTAGAACTATGCCCTGGAAAGCATCATATCGGCAACCATCACCACCTACCTGACCCTTAGTCAGGTCATTCCAGTTCAGCCCACCTAAGTAATTTTTCAGTCCTATGAAATCAGCCAAGCGAAAGTCAGGGACGGAGACTTGATTGCCATTATTAGGGGAATTCCATGATATATTAAAACTGAGTGATTTGTGATCACTTTCCCCAAGCTCATCATTAACCTCAAGATTATTAATTAGTGTTTCCCTACTGGCAATAACCAAGTCAAGGAGGTTATTTCCCCTAGTTGGCTCTGTCACAAACTGTTTTAAAAATCAATCCTGGATCGTATCAAGAAAGTCACCTGACTCTGAATTTCCTGTCAAATTGCTGCAGTCAATCTGTCTATAGTTGAAATCTCCCATTAGCACAACATTTTCGTATGTAGATGCCTTACGAATTTCGTCCCATAGAAGTTTACTGCACTCCCTATCAAGATTTGGGGCCCTGTAAATCACACCCAAAATTAGTTTTTCTCGGCCCTCGAGAAGCTGTAACCAAACAGATTCAGTGGCTGACGCTTCTAATTTATTACCTTGTCTAACACAACAATTTAAATTGTCTCTGACATACATCGCTACTCCACCACCCTTCCTGTTGACCCTGTCAGTGTGGAATAATTTATAGCCTTGTATGTGACATTCAGAGGGCATCTCTCTATCTTTCAGATTGAGCCAGGTCTCTGTTATAGCAATAATATCTATGTTTCCTGCACTTGCAATTAATCTTAGCTCATCTATCTTATTTCTTACACTCCTGCTATTAGTATAGTAAACCTTAAGGGAGCTAGTCCCTTGCTGCCCTCTGCTGTCCCCCTTTGTTTGCTGACCTGATCTATTGTCTTTATTTATAACTTTATGCTGAATGCCTTTTATACATTTACTGTTTCCAACCCTAGTGTTGCAACCTGCTTGTTTCCCACACACACCCATACCTCTATCTTCCATCAGTTTAAAATCATAGGCATTTCACCAATGGCCTTCTCAATCGAGTCTGCAAATGCTACCACCCCTGCCCCAGAGAGATGTACCCCATCCCTTGCATACATATCAAGTTTGCCATAAAAGTTGTTCCAGTTGTCAATGAATGGGATTGCAAGTTCCTTGCAGTATCTGTCTAGCCAGCAATTTACACCAATTGCCCTAGACAACCATTCATTTCCTACTCCCCTTCTAGGCAAGATGCTACATATGATTGGGGCCCCTCCCTTAGACTTAATGAAATCTATAGCTGACCTGTACTTACCTAGCAGCTCTTCTCTCCTACCCTTCCCAATATCATTTCCACCAGCACTGAGACAGATAATGGGCTTGTTCCCATTACCTGACATGATATTATCCAGCCTGTTAACTATGTCCCCAACACCAGCTCCAGGGAAGCACACTCTATCTCTCATCTTCTTATTCCTATTACAAAAAGCACGGTCAATATATCTTACCTGAGAGTCACCAACCACAAGAATGCACTTACCTCCATTAGCAGGGGCAGTAGTACCCTTACCTTCACTGGCCACTGAAGTACATTCATCCTGAAGAACAGAGAAGCGATTTCCTACCTTCAGATCTTCACTCTTAACTTTCCTTACTCTGATGCGCCTCCCATTACTGTGAACCACTCGCCACTTGTACCAGGTGCTGGGCTGCACCTCACTGTTGGTAGCCGTTGCTACCTCCCCAACTACAGCCTCCTCACAGCGAGAGACAGACTGCACCTCACTGCTAGAAGCCTTATTCCCCACAACTCCAGCCACCTCACACTCTCTCCCAGACCCATTGAGGTGGACCTTCAGCCACCTAATCTCCTCCTGGAGAAGCAAGACCTCCTCCTTCAACTCTCCAACCTCAATTTTTAAAACACTGCAGAAGCAAGCCATGATTTGTAACCGTCCACGCTAATCCCCAAAGCAGCTCAGGGTCTGTGACCTCACGTGACGACTGACCACTGACCACTATTTTATAATTATAATCATGGGGAGCGCTAAACCCGTAGGATTATACAGCGCATGTGGGGGGATGGAAGGTATTCATATATATGTATATATATATATATATATATATATATATATATATATATATATATATATATATATATATATATATACATATATATATATATATATATATATATATATATATATATATATATATATATATATATATATATATATATATATATATATATAGGTAAAACTGGTCAATTAGCAAGAACTCATTAAAATTAAGTCCTTTCTAAAATTTTCTCTTATATGTTTAAATATATTTTTTTCATTAATGTTAATGTAAAAATTTATAATTTTACATCAAAAGAAACTTAGAAAACTTACCTAACCTTATTATAACAAGAACAATTTATTTTAGCCTAACCCAACTAAATATATTTTAGATTTGTTTACAGTAATTTAACACTAAACAAACACAGTGAAATATATTTTTTTCGTTAGGGTCAGAATGATTTTGGCGAAATTATTGCATACACAAATTTTCGCTTGTCTTATATGGCAAGATGAGCGTTGCTATTTAAGCCAAGATCGCAAGTTCTGCTTATATATATATGTGTGTGTGTGTGTGTGTGTGTGTGTGTGTGTGTGTGTGTGTGTGTGTGTGTGTGTGTGTGTGTGTGTGTGTGTGTGTGTGTGTGTGTTCTCACCTAATTCACCTAATTGTAGTTGCAGGGGTCGAGACTCAGCTCCTGTCCCCGCCTCTTCAATGAACGCTACTAGGTCCTCTCTCTCCCTGCACCATGAACTTTATCATACCTCGTCTTAAAGCTATGTTTGGTTCCTGCCTCCACTACATCGCTCGCCAGATCACTCTATGACTGATGAAATGCTTCCTAACATCCCTGTGGCTCATATGAGTCTTCAGTTTCCGAGAGTGGCCCCTTTTTTCTGTGTCCCCTCTCTGGAACATCTTGTCTCTGTCCACCTTGTCTATTCCACGCAGTGTTTTGCATGTCGTTATCATGTCTCCCCTAACCCTACTGTCCTCCAGCGTCGTCAGGGCAATTTCCCTGAACCTTTCTTCGTAGGACATTCCCCTTAGCTCTGGAACTAACTTTGTAGCAAACCTTTGCCATTTCTCTAATTTCTTAACGTGCTTCACCCGGTGTGGGTTCCAAACTGGTGCTGCATACTCCAGTATGGGCCTAAAGTACACGGTGTACAGTGTCTTGAAATATTCCTTACTTAGGTATCGGAATGCTAATCTCAGGTTTGCCAGGCGCCCATATGCTGTAGCAGTTATCTGGTTGATGACCCTCATCTCATTTAACTCTCCTCATTAACTTCACATCATCTGCAAACAGGGACATCTCTGAGTCTATCCCTTCCATCATGTCGTTCACATATACCAAAAATAGCACTGGTCCAAGAACCGACCCCTGTGGGACCCCGCTCGTCACAGGTGCCCACTGTGATACCTCATCACGTACCATGACTCGTTGTTGCCTTCCTTTGAAGTATTCTCTGATCCATTGAAGTGCCCTTCCCGTTATAAGAGACTGATCCTCTAGTTTCTGCACTAATCTCTTGTGAGGAACTGTGTCGAAGGCCTTCTTGCAGTCCAAGAAGATGCAATCAACCTACCCCTCTCTCTCGTCTTACTTCTGTTACTTTATCATAAAACTCCAGAAGGTTTGTGACACAGGATTTGCCTTCCATGAAACCGTGCTGGTTGTCATACTTTTGTTCCATTCCAGGTGCTCCACCACTCTCCCCCGGATAATCTGATGAGATGAGGTCAGTGGTCACTACGCTGATTTCAGTGGTCACGTGTGGTCATACCTGTCCTAAGCTGTCTGGGATTAGCGTGGGGTGTTACCTAGCACCATGACTTGTTGTAGTGTTTTAAAATTTCAAGTTAAAGTGTTGAAGGAGATTCTACTTCTTCGGAAGGCAAATAGTAAGGCTGAAGTTTCGTCTAGATGGGTTTGGGAGTGAGTGTGGGATGGTGGTAGCTGGTGAGGAGGAAAAAGTTACCAGCAGTGATTTGGAGAGTGGCAGCCGCTTTAAGTGGCAAGTGGTTGACAATTCAGGAAGAAGAATGAGAAAGAAGGTTAATCGAGAAGATATGAAGGTAGGAAATCGATTCTCTGTTCTCCAGGACGAGTGTACTTCAGTGGTTTGTGAGATTAAAGGTACCATTGACTCCACTGCTTATCAAGGTAAGAATATTCTGACTGTGGAAGATTCTCAGTAAGATATATGGACCGTGCTTTTTGTAACAGATAGAAAGGTCAGACAGAGAGTGTGTCTCCCATGAACTGGTGTTGGTGACATAGTCAGCAGGTTGGATAATATTATGTCAGGCAATGGGAACAAGTCCATTATCTGTCTTAGTGCTGGTGGAAATGATATCTGGGAATGGCATGAGACAGGAGCTGCTGGATAAGTATAGGTCAGCCATAGATGTAGTTAGGTCTAAGGGAGGGATCCCAATCATATGTAGCATCTTGCCTAGAAGGAGAGTGGGAATGAATGGATGTCTAGGGCAATTGGTATAAATTCCTAGCTAGATAGGTACTGCAAGGAACGTGCAATCCCATTCATTGATAACTGGGACATATTCTATGGCAAGTATATGTATGCAAGGGATAAGGTTCATCTCTCTGGGGATGGAGCGGTTGCATTAGCCAGTTCGATTGAGGGGGTCATTGATGACTTGTCTAGGAATTTAAACTGATAGATTATAGAGGTATGGGTGTTTGTGGGAAACAATCAGGCTGCAGCATTAGGGTTAAAAACAACAGTTATTACCGGGATACCTCAGGGATATGTTTAAAATACAATATTCAAAATAAAGTTGCTAGTAATGACAAATCAATTGATCAACAAACAAAGAGAGATAGTAGAGGGCAACGAGTGACTAGCTCCCTTAAGGTTTACTATACAAATAGTAGGAGTCTAAGAAATAAGATAGATGAGCTAAGATTACTTGCAAGTGGAGGTAATATAGATATTACTGCTGTAACGGAGACCTGGTTCAACTTGAAAGATAGAGAAATGTCCTCTGAATGCAACATACAGGGTTATAAACTATTAATTCTGATATGGTCAACAGGAAGGGTGGTGGAGTGGCGATGTATGTCAGAGATAATTTAAATTGTTGTCTTAGACATGATATAAGATTAGAAACATCGGACACAGACTCTGTTTGGCTACAGTTTCTCGAGGGTCGTGAAAAGTTAATTTTGGGTGTGATTTATAGACCCCCCCACACCTTGATAGGGAGTGCAGTAAGCTGTTATGGGACGAAATTCATAAGGCATCTAGATATAAAATTGTTGTGTTAATGGGAGATTTTAACTTTAGACAAATTGATTGGAACAATATGACAGGAAATCTTGAGTCTAGTGACTTTCTTGATACGGTTCAGGATTGCTTTTTAAAACAGTTTGTGACAGAACCAACTAGAGGAAACAATCTACTTGACTTGGTTCTTGCCAACAAAGAATCATTAGTTAATAATCTTGAGGCTAATGATGAGCTTGGGGAAAGTGATCACAAATCACTTAGTTTCAATATATCATGGAGTTACCGGATAACTGCAATCAAATCTCTGTCCCAGACTTTTGCTTGGCCGATTTCATGGGACTGAAAAATTACCTGGGTGGGCTAAATTGGGATGTCCTGACTATGGGTCAGGTAGCTGGTGTTGGTTGCCAATATCACGTTTTTCAGAGAATAGTCCTAGCTGCCCAGACAACTTTCGTTCTGAGTTGGGAAATTAGATCTAACAAAAAATGATCCGAAATGGATGAACAATAGTTTAAAAAACATCTCATTGGTCAAAAGAGAGGCATATATAGGCGTATCAAAAGAGGGGAGGGGCAGTTAAGAAATCAATATATTCAATTAAAGAGAGAAATAAAAAAAAAAAGAAAAAAAGAAAAGCAAAAAGGAGTTATGAGGCTAAGGTCGCAAGGGATTCGAAGACTAACCCAAAAGTATTCTTTTATGTATACAGAAGTAAGATTAGGGACAAGATAGATAGGACAAGTAGAGTAATTAAAAGCTAACAAATCCCAGGCCCTGATGAACTGTTTGCAAGGGTGTTAAAGGAATGTAAAGAGGAACTTAGCATACCTTTGGCTAATCCTCTCAACACATCACTACAAACTGGCATAGTGCCTGACAAGTGGAAAATGGCAAAGGTAATACCTATTTACAAGGCAGGTGACAGGTCATTAGCTTCGAACTATAGACCAATAAGCCTTACCTCCATAGTGGGAAAATTTATGGAATCAATATTGCCGAAGTAATTCGTAGCCATCTCGAAAGGCAAAAATTGATTAACGAATCTCAGCACGAATTTACTAATTTTTTTTCAATAAAGTATTTAAGGAGGTAGATCATGGTATTGAATATGATATTGTGTATATGGACTTCAGTAAGGCTTTTGATAGAGTTCCAAAATCAGAGGCTGTTGATAAAACTTAAGACCCACGGAATAGGAGGAGAATTTTTTTCCTGGGTAGAGGCTTGGTTGACAAATAAGCAGCAGAGAGTTTGCATAAATGGGGAGAAATCAGAATGGAGGCACGTCACAAGCGGTGTTCCACAGGGAACAGTGTTGGGCCCATTGTTGTTTACAATCTACATAAACGACATAGATGAGGGAATAATAGCGACATCAGCAAATTTGCTGATGACACCAAAATAGGCCGTCCAGTTCATTCTATTGAGTGCATTAGAGCACTCCAGGATGATTTGAATAGACTGATGCAGTGGTCGGAGAAGGGCCAGATGCAGTTTAATATAGACAAATGCAAAGTTCTAAATGTTGGACAGGAAAATAACCATGTCACATATAAACTAAATAATGTAGATCTTAATATTACGGATTGCGAAAAGGATTCAGGAGTTTTGGTTAGCAGTAATCCACAAAACAAAGACAACAGTGCATTAGTGTTCCCAATAAAGCTAACAGAATCCTTGGCTTCATAGCAAGAAGTATAAATAATAGAATTCCTCAGGTTGTTTATCAACTCTATATTTCTTTGGCTAGGCCTAATTTAGATTATACTGCGCAATTTTGGTCACCGTATTACAGAATAGATATAATTGCACTGGAAAACTTATAAAAGAGGATGACAAAGTGATCCCATGTATCAGAAATCCTTGTGAGGATAGACTGAGGGGCCCTGAATCTGCACTTTCTAGAAAGGAGTAGAATTAGGGGGATATGATTGAGGTGTATAAATGGAAAACAGGAATTAATAAAGGGAATGTAAATAGCGTGCTAAAAATATCTAACATAGACAGGACTCGCAGCAATGGTTGTAAATTGGAAAAATTCAGATTCAGGAAGGATATAGAAAAGCACTGGTTTGGTAATAGAGTTGTGGATGAGCGGAACAAACTCCCGAGTACCGTGAAAAAAGCTAAGACGTTGTGTAGTTTTATAAATAGGTTAGATAAATACAGGAGTGGGTGTGGGTGGGTGTGACTTGGACCTGACTAGCTTGCGCTAATAAGTCGGATTCCGTGCTCCTCCCTTAAGTGACGTGTATGACTTGACTAGGTCAAGGCGTCGGCTTAAGCCGGTGGGAGAATTGGAGCTGCCTCGCAAAGGCCAGTAGGCCTGCTGCAGTATTCCTTCTTTCTTATGTTCTTGTTTGTGTATGTGTGTGTGTGTGTGTATACTCACCTATTTGTGGTTGCAGGGGTCGAGTCTTAGCTCCTGGCCCCGCCACTTCACCGGTTACTACTGGGTCCTCTCTCTCCCTGCTCCATGAGCTTTATCAAACCTCATCTTAAAATTGTGTATGGTTCCTGCCTCCACTGCGTCACTTTCTAGACTATTCCACTGCCTGACAACTCTATGACTGAAGATATACTTCCTAACATCCCTTTGACTCATCTGAGTCTTTAACTTCCAATTGTGACCTCTTGTTTCTGTGTCCCCTCCGTGGAACATCCTGTCTTTGTCCACCTTGTCTATTCCGCGCAGTATTTTATATGTCGTTATCATGTCTCCCCTGACCCTCCTGTCCTAAAGTGTCGTCAGGCCGATTTCCTTTAACCTTTCTTCATAGGACATTCCTCTTAGCTCTGGAACTAACCTTGTCGCAAACCTTTGCACTTTCTCTAATTTCTTGACGTCCTTGATCAAGTGCGGGTTCCAAATAGGTGCTGCATACTCCAGTATGGGCCTAACGTACACGGTGTACAGGGTCTTGAACGATTCCTTGCTAAGGTATCGGAATGCTGTTCTCAGGTTTGCCTGGCGCCCATATGCTGCAGCAATTATCTGGTTGATGTGTGCCTCCGGAGAAATGCTCGGTGATATACTCACCCCGAGATCTTTCTCCTTGAGCGAGGTTTGCAGTCTTTGGCCACCTAGCCTATACTCCGTCTGCGGTCTTCTGTGCCATTCCCCTATCTTCATGATTTTGCATTTGGCGGGGTTAAATTCGATAAGCCAGTTGCTGGACCAGGTGTCCAGTCTGTCCAGGTCTCTTTGAAGTCCTGCCTGATCCTCATCTGATTTAATTCTCCTCATTAATTTCACATCGTCTGTGAACAGGGACACTTCTGAGTCTAACCCCTCCATCATGTCGTTCACATATACCAAAAATAACACTGGTCCTAGGACAGACCCCTGTGGGACACCGCTCGTCACAGGTGCTCACTGTGATACCTCATTACGTACCATGACTCGTTGTTGCCTCCCTGTCAGGTATTCTCTGATCCATTGCAGTGCCCTTCCTGTTATATGCGCCTCATCCTCCAGCTTCTGCACTAATCTCTTGCGAGGAACTGTGTCAAATGCCTTCTTGCAGTCCAAGAAGATGCAAACAACCCACCCCTCTCTCTCGTGTCTTATATCTGTTACTTTATCATAAACCTCCAGAAGGTTTGTGACACAGGATTTGGCTTCCATGAATCTGTGCTGGTTGGTGTTTATACTCTTGTTCCGTTCCAGGTACTCCACCACTCTCATCCTGATAATCTTCTCCATAACTTTGCATACTATACACGTCAGTGACACAGGTCTATAGTTTAGTGCCTCTTTTCTGTCTCCTTTTTTAAAAATGGGAACTACATTTGCTGTCTTCCATACCTCAGGTAGTTGCCCAGTTTCCAGGGATGTGTTGAAAACTGTGGTAAGTGGCACACACAGCATATCCGCTCCCTCTTTAAGGACCCACGGGGAGATGTCCGGTCCCATTGCCTTTGAGGTATCGATGTCCCTTAGCAGCTTCTTCACCTCCTCATTAGTATTTATGTCATCCAAAACTTGTTGGTATATTCCTTGCTGGTGTCCCCATCTGGACTGTCCCCCCAGAGGCCTTCCTGTCTCCACTATAAATACTTCCTTAAACCTCATGTTGAACTCCTCACATGCCTCTTGATCGTTTCTTGTGAGTTCTCCACCTTCTTTCATCAGCCTTATCAACTGGTAACGTTGTCTTCCTCCTAATGTGGCTATACAGCAGTTTCGGGTCAGACTTGACTTTCGATGCTATGTCGTTTTCGTACTGTCGCTGGGCCTCCCTCCTTATCTGTGCATACTCGTTTCTGGCTCTTCTACTAATCTCCTTATTTTCCTGGGTCCTTTGCCTCCTGTACCTTTTCCATTCTCTGGTGCACTTAGTTTTTGCCTCCCTACACCTTCGGGTAAACCAAGGACTCGCTTTGGTCTTCCTGTTATTTCTATTTCCCTTGGGAACAAAACTTTCCTCTACCTCCTTGCATTTTGTTGCTTTGTATGTGTGTGTATGTGTTGTGTGTGTGTGTGTGTGTGTGTGTGTGTGTGTGTGTGTGTGTGTGTGTGTGTGTGTGTGTGTGTGTGGTGTGTTTGTGTGTGTGTGTGTGTGTATGGGGTGTGTGTGTGGGGTGTGTGTTTGTTTGTGTGTGTGTGTGTGTGTGTGTGTGTGTGTGTGTGTGTGTGTGTGTGTGTGTGTGTGTGTGTGTGTACTCACGTAATTGTGGTTGCAGGGATCGAGACTCAGCTCCTGGCCCCGCCTCTTCACTGATTGCTACTAGGTCCTCTCTCTCTCTGCTTCCTGAGCTTTATCATACCTCTTCTTAAAACTATGTCATGGTTCCTGCCTCCACTACTTCACTTGCTAGGTTATTCCACTTCCTGACGACTCTATGACTGAAGAAATACTTCCTAACGTCCCTGTGACTCGTCTGAGTCTTCAGCTTCCAGTTGTGACCCCTTGTTCCTGTGTCCCCTCTCTGTAACATCCTATCTCTGTCCACCTTGTCTATTCCCCGCAGTATCTTGTATGTCGTTATCATGTCTCCCCTGACCCTTCTGTCCTCCAGTGTCGTCAGTCCGATTTCCCTCAACCTTTCCTCGTACGACATTCCCCTGAGCTCTGGGACTAGCCTTGTTGCAAACCTTTGTACTTTCTCTAACTTCTTGACGTGCTTGACCAGGTGTGGGTTCCAGACTGGTGCTGCATACTCCAGTAAGGGCCTAACGTACACAGTGTACAGTGTCTTGAACGATTCCTTATTAAGGTATCGGAACGCTATTCTCAGGTTTGCCAGGCGCCCGTATGCTGCAGCGGTTATTTGGTTGATGTGTGCCTCCGGTGTCGTGCTCGGTGTTATGGTCACCCCGAGGTCTTTCTCCCTGAGTGAGGTCTGTAGTCTTTGTCCACCTAGCCTATACTCTGGGGAACTGTGTCAAAGGCCTTCCTGCAGTCTAGGAAAACGCAATCAACCCACCCCTCTCTCTCGTGTCTTACTTCTGTTACCTTGTCATAAAACTCCAGGAGGTTTGTGATACAAGATTTGCCTTCCATGAACCCATGCTGGTTTTCATTTATAATCTTGTTGCGTTCCAGGTGTTCGACCACTCTCCTGATAATCTTCTCCATGACTTTGCACACAATACATGTCAGAGACACAGGTCTGTAGGTTAGCGCCTCGTTTCTGTTTCCTTTCTTAAATATGGGGACTACATTTGCTGTCTTCCATTTCTCAGGTAGTTGCCCAGTTTCAAGGGATGTGTTGAAGATTGTGGTTAGAGGCACGCACAGCATCTCTGCTCCTTCTCTTAGGACCCATTGGGAGATGTTGTCTGGTCCCTTCGCCTTTGAGGTATCAAGGTCACTTAGCAGCTTCTTCACCTCCTCCTCGGTTGTTCGTACGTCATCCAACACTTGTTGGTATATTCCCTCTTGATGTTCTCTTCTGTGCTGTCTTCCCACAGCTCTTCCTGTCTCTACTGTAAAAACTTCCTTAAATCTCCTGTTTAGCTCCTCACATACCTCCTGATCATTTCTTGTGAGTTCTCCCCCTTCTGTCCTTAATCTGATCACCTGGTCTTTGACTGTTGTCTTCCTCCTGATGTGGCTATACAACAGTTTCGGGTCAGTCTTGATTTTCGATGCTATGTCATTTTCATACTGTCGCTGGGCCTCCCTCCTTACCTGTGTGTACTAGTTCCTGACTCTGCGACTGATCTCCCTATTTTCGTGTGTTCTCTGCCTTCTGTACTTTTTCCATTCTCTATTGCACTTTGTTTTTGCCTCCTTACACCGTCGGGTAAACCAGGGGCTCGTTCTGGTCTTCCCGTTGTTTCTGTTGCCCTTGGGAATAAACCTTTCCACTGTCTCCTTGCATTTTGTTGTTACATATTCCATCATTTCGTTTACTGGCTTTCCTGCCAGTTCTCTGTCCCATGGGACCTCCCGAAGGAAGTTCCTCAACCCTATGTAGTCCCCTCTTTTATAGTCAGGCTTTTCCCATTCAACTCCTGTTACTCTCTCCACTTGCAGCTCTACTATATATTCAAAGCACAAAACCACGTGGCCGCTAGCTCCTAGGGGACTCTCATACGTGATGTCCTCAATGTCTGAACTGCCCAGGGTGAACACAAGGTCCAATCTTGCTGGTTCATCGTCCCCTCTCACTCTGGTAGTGTCTTTAACATATTGGTGCATGAGGTTTTCCAGCACCACGTCCAACATCTTGGCTCACCATGTGTTGGGACCCCCATGTGGCTCCAGGTTTTCCCAGTCAATCTCCCTGTGGTTGAAATCCCCCATAACCAGCAACTTTGCTCTGCTGGAGTGAGCTCTTCTTGCCACCTCAGCAAGTGTGTCCACCATTGCTCTGTTGCTCTCTTCATATTCCTCTCTTGGCCTCCTGCAGTTCCGTGGTGGATTATACATCACTGCAATGACCAACTTGTGTTCCCCAGACTGAAGTGTACCTACTATGTAGTCTCTTTCTCCCGTCTCATCTATGCCTTTTATTTTCTTGAATTTCCATCTGTTTTTTACGAGCAGAGCAACCCCACCTCCCCCTTTGCCCCTTCTATCTTTCCTCATGATCTGGTATCCTGGTGAGAAGATTGCATCTATTATTGTCTCCGTGAGTTTTGTTTCTGTAACTACTATGATATCTGGGGACTTTTCATTGATTCTTTCTTGCCATTCCTCATGTTTATTCGTTAATCCATCTGCATTTGTGTACCAAACCTTCAACTTCTGTTCTAATACTGTAACTGTGGTGCGGGGGGTGGGAACAGAGAGATCGGTGTGTGATGGTTGGTTTGGATTGTTCAGTTGCCTTGGGGGTGTCGTGGCTGGAGTCCTTCTGCAGGTGTTTCTGTGGGATGTGCTTGTCCATCCACTTGTTCCTGGGTTATTCTGCTCTCCTTTTTCATTTCCTCCCATTTCTCCTTTCGTTTTTGAACTCTCTCTTTCATCGTCTTCCTTTCCTCCTGTGTTCTGCCTCGATCGAGGTACACACTCATGAACTCCTGTTTGCCTCTCAGCCGTGCTTTCTCCTGCAGGATCATGGTTCGGGTTGATTCTGCCTTGAAAATTACTTTGAGAGGCCGATTCCTTTTCTTTGTGAACCACCCGATTCTCCGAAAATTTGCTACCTGGGTCATGTCCCCCCTCGCCTATAAACCTTCATGATACCTTCAATCGCTTTTTTCCCTTCCTCTGCTTTCTTTCATCATAAGTTTCCCCTTTAGCTTCGTCTAGCCCATAACAAACACTGACTCTCCTTTCCACCTCCCACTGTGACTTCCCATTGCATCCTCTGTGTTTTTAGTTCCTTCCTGTGGAGTGTTCCTTCCATCAGTCCCTTCCCCTAGTCATGGCCCCCTATGCTCCTTGGTTTGTCCTTCCTGCTCACCTGTTCCAGGCCCCCACAGGTGTCTGGTAAGGTCCCGCACAGTCCTAGTTCCTTCAATGTCTTCCAACCTCTCATTCTGTCGTAGTGTGCTCCCTGTCTTTGTTTTGGCCCCATGTGGGTTTGACAGTACCTCCGCATACAGTTTAGTTTCCATGCTCCCTTCAGACCCGTTGTCTGTGTCTGATGTAGCCATTGCCGATGCTACTTCTGTAATATCTTTGTCTCTATGCTGTTTCAGATGTCTCAGTTCCTCTTCTAATCTCTTTATCTTGTTTTCTGCTGCTGTGGCATGTTGCTTCCACCTTCTGCATTCTGCTGCTAACCTCTCTTCCTTCTTCCTTGCCAGCTCATCTAGTCTCCTTCCCCTGTCTTCCTCCCTTTTTTTGAGCTCTGCCTCCCAGTGTGTGTGTGTGTGTGTGTGTGTGTGTACTCACCTATATGTACTCACCTATATGTGGTTGCAGGGGTCGAGTCATAGCTCCTAGCCCCGCCTCTTCACTGGTTGATACTAATTCACTCTCTCCCTGCTCCATGATATTTGTCATGCCTCTTCTTAAAGCTATTTATGGAACTTGCTTCCACTACTTCACTCTCCAGATTATTCCAGTTCCTGACAACTCTAAGACTAAAGAAATGCTTCCTAACATCCCTATGACTCATCTGGGTTTTCAGTTTCCAATTGTGTCCCCGTGTTTCTGTATTCCATCTGTGAAACATTCGATCCTTGTCCACGTTGTCGATGCCTCTTAGTATTTTGTACGTTGTTATCATGTCCCCTCTATCCATCCTATCCTCTAGTGTCATCAGGTTGAGTTCCCTTAACCTCTCCTCATAAGACATACCCCTCAGTTCCGGGACTAATCGTGTTGCAAATTTTTGCACTTTCTCCAATTTCTTGACGTGTTTGACTAAGTGAGAGTTCCATACTGGCGCTGCATATTCCAGTATAGGCCTTACGTACACTGTATACAATGTCGTGAATGACTCCTTACTCAGATGTCTAAACGCCAATCTCAGGTTTGCCAATCTCCCATATGCTGCAGCAGTTATTTGATTGATGTGTGCCTCAGGGGACATGTTCGTTATGATGCTTACCCCAAGATCCTTTTCTTTAACTGACGTTTGCAGCTGTTGGTTTCCTAACCTGTACTCCGTCTGCGGTCTTCTGTGTCCTTCCCCAATCTTCATGACCTTACACTTACTGGGGTTAAACTCCAGGAGCCATTTGTCGGACCATACTTGTAGTTTGTCCAGATCCCCTTGTAATCTTAACTGATCCTCTCCCACTTGTATTCTCCTCATCAGTTTCACATCATCAGCGAACAGTGACACTTCTGAATCTATTCCTTCCACCATGTTATTCACGTATACAAGAAACAGCACCGGGCCTAGGACTGACCCTTGTGGAACCCCACTCGACACATTCGCCCACTCCGACACTTCATCACGTACCAACACTCGTTGTTTCCTTCCTGTAAGGTATTCCCTGATCCATTGCAGTACTTTCCCCTTTATTCCTGCCTGCTCCTCTAATTTTTGCACCAGTCTCTTGTGTGGTACTGTGTCAAAAGCCTTCTTGCAATCTAAGAAGATGCAATCTACCCTTCCCTCTCTCTCCTGTCTTACTTCTGTTACCTTATCGAAGAACTCAAGTAAATTTGTGACACAGGATTTCCCATCTCTGAAGTCGTGCTGACTGTCATGTATGAGCCCAATCTTTTCAATGTGTTCCACTACTTTTCTCCTGATATCCTTTTCCATGACTTTGCATACTATACAAATCAGTGACACTGGTCTGTAGTTTAATGCTACCTGTCTGTCCCCTTTCTTAAAAATTGGAACTACATGTGCTGTCTTCCACGTCTCAGGCAACTGCCCTGTTTCCATAGATTTACTGAAGATTGCTGCTAATGGCACACACAGTTCCTCTGCTCCCTCTCTCAGTATCCATGGAGATATGTTATCTGGGCCCACCACCTTTGAGGTATCGAGTTCGTCTAGCAGTTTCTTCACCTCTAACTTGGTTATGTTTATTGTGTCCAGCACCTGCTGGTGCACCCTACCTCCACAGTTTGCTGGAAGCATTCCTGACTCTATTGTGAATACTTCTCTAAATCTTTTGTTTAGTTCATCACATACTTCTTGGTCACTCTTCGTGAGCTCCCTTCCTTTCCTCAGCCTGATTACCTGGTCCTTGACTGTTGTTTTTCTCCTAATGTGACTGTATAACAACTTTGGTTCAGATTTGGCTTTTGATGCTATGTCGTTCTCGAATTGCCTCTCGGCCTCTCTCCTTATCCTTGCATATTCGTTTCTGGTTCTTCTGCTCATCTCCTTGTTTTCTTGAGTCCTTTGCCTTCTATACCTTTTCCATGCTCTCGCACACTTGGCTTTGGCCTCTTTACACCTCCAATTAAACCATGGGCTCACTCTGGTCTTACCATTTTTACTGTTGCCCTTTGGTATGAACCTTTCCTCTGCCTCCCTGCACTTAGTGGTTACTATTTCCATCATTTCATTTACTGTCTTTCCATCTAGTTCTCTTTCCCACTGCACTTCCTGCAGGAAACTTCTCATTTCTATGTAGTCCCCTTTTTTGAAGTTTGGTTTCTCTCTTTGTTCTCGTGCTACCACATTCTCCATTGTTAACTCTGCAAGATATTCAAAACTCAGAACATCATGATCACTAGCGTCAAGGGGTCTTTCGTGAGTGATATCCCTTATGTCTGAACTATTCAAGGTGAATATGAGATCCAGCCTTGCTGCAACATCCTCTATTCTCTCTCTGGTTGTATCCCTAACATGTTGATGCATGAAGTTCTCCAATACAGTTTCCAACATCTTAGCCCTCCATGTTTCTGGTCCCCCATGTGGCTCTAGGTTTTCCCAGTCATTCTC
>NC_069411.1:13220985-13265985 GCF_026875155.1 Cherax quadricarinatus | reverse complement strand
TGACAGCCCCGCGAGTACCGTCGAGAAGTGTCCTCCTGGTCGTTGCCAGAAAATCCTGCCCAGTTGCGAGTTTTGTCGAGCCTCACTCGAGGGCACCAGCATGTTTTTGCCCCAGGTTGAGTGAAACCCGCGCGACTCTACGATGACTGCTTCCCCTTCCAGAGGAGACCCTACCTGTTTTGTCCAGCTGCCCCAGCGATGTCTCCAGTGTTTGTATCTGTCCAGAGCAGGAAGGCGGCAGTATTTCCCCTTGACGCACACGCCTTTGACCGATGTTTAGCCACCCCCCATATTTTTTTTTTTCCCCCCTGTAGGAAGTATTTTTCCATGTCTACGTTTATATGCTTTTATTTTGTGTTCTGTGCCCGTTCCTAGAGAGGAGACCCGGGTTACTTTTACCACCCCTATTGTGCGTCGGGACGAGCGTGGTAGGTGGGGAGGTATGTGACAGCCTGTATGTTCCCCAAAACAGCCCGCTGCTCCAGCCCTTTGTTCTATTCGCGCCATGCTGGTGCTGCCCCCTTAGCCTTCCCTTAAAATGCCCGACTTGCCTCACCCTCACTCTCGCAACGGCCCAGCAGCAAAACAAAGGCCTCCCAGTCTCTTCAGGGAGGCCCTGCCCCGGGGCCCTGGGCAAAAACACAAGCCTGTGTACCCCCCCACGACTTTCAAAAAACTAAGAAATCAAAGACGTATCATTAACCACCCGCTTGCAGCACCTACGAACAAGCCTGTTAAAAAGGTGAGGTTGTGACCTCGACCTACACAAGCCTGGGGGGTTGTGACCCCAGCATACACAAGACTGTGTGAGGTTGTGATCTCAGTATCCAAGATAGGTGGGTTGGTCTCGTCCCAAAAAACCAAGTGTGAGGTTGTGACCCCAGTCATACACAAGACAGGTGAGGATGTGACCTGAATCATACACAAGACTAGTGTGCGGTTGTGATTTTAGTCTTTAAAAAGACTAGGTGAGGTTTTTGACCTCAGTCTAAACAAGTAGTTGGGTTGTGACTCGTCGTACACAAGTAGGTTTTGGGTTGGACCTCAGTCATACACAAGCTAGTGTGAGTTTGTATTCGCCCCAAAACCCAAACCCAGTGTGAGGTTTTGACCTCGTCATACCAAGATGTGTGGGTTGTGACCCCGTCAACACAAGGGCTGTGTGAGGTTGTGACCTCAGTCATAACAGCTAGTGTGCGTTGTGCCCCAGTCATACAAAGCTAGTGTGAGTTTTTGACCCCAGTCATTAAAGACTGGGTGAGGTTGGCTCAGTCATAACAAGATTTTGGGGGGTTTGACGTCAGTCATACACAAGACTAGTGTGGGTTGTGACCCATCATACACAAGACTGTGGAGGTTTGACCTCAGTCAACACAAGACTAGTGTGGGTTGTGACCTCAGTCTCACAAGCCTGGTGAGGTTGTACCTCAGTCTACACAAAATAGTGTGAGGTTGTGACCCCAGTCATAAAAAGACTAGTGTGGGTTGTGGACTCAGTCATGCACAAGATAGTGTGGGTTGTGACCTCAGTCTAAAAAAACTTTTGGTTGTGACCCGTCATGCACAAGACTGTGTGAGGTTGTGACCTTGTTTTCACAAGGGCTAGTGTGAGGTTGTGACCCCAGTCATACAAAAGCCTAGTGTTTTGGTTGTGACCTCAGTATAAGAGACTGTTTGAGGTTGTGACCCGTCATCACAAGGGTGTGTGAGGTTGGACCTCAGTCATAAACCCCGACTAGTGTGAGGTTTCACCCCAGTTAACAAGACTAGTGTGAGGTTGTGCCCCCTAAACACAAGACTAGTGTGGGTTGTGCCTGTCATACAAACCTAGTGTGGGTTGGACCTCGTTTACAAAGATCGTGTGAGGTTGGACCTCAGTATACGAAGTAGTGTGAGGTTGTGACCTCAGTCATAACTCTAGTGTGAGGTTGTGACATCAGTCTACAAAGACTAGTGTAAGTTGTGCCTTAGCTGCACAAGTTAGTGTGAGGTTGTGCCTAGTATAACAAGACTAGGTGAGGTTTTTGACCTCAGTCTGCACAAAGACTAGGGGGTTTGGACGTCAGTCATACCCAAAAGCTAGGTGGGTTGTGACCTCAGTCATAAAAAGCCTGTGTTGGTTGTGACCTCAGTCTACCAAGCTAGTGTGAGGTTGGACCCCAGTTAGCACAAGACTAGTGTGAGGTTGTGCGTCGTCATAGACAAAATAGTGTGAGGTTGTGCCCCGTCATCAAAACCTGTGTTAGGTTGTGACCTCAGTTACCCAAGGGCAGGTGAGGTTGTGACCTAGTCATAACAAAACTAGTGTGAGGTTTTCACCTCGTCATACACAAGCAGGTGAGGTTGTGACCTCAGTCAAACACAAGCTAGTGTGAGGTTGTGCCTCGTCAACCAAAATAGGTGAGGTTGTGCCTCAGTCATGACAAAATAGTGTGAGGTTGTGACCTAGTCATGCCAAGATAGTGTGGGTTGTGCCTCAGTCATCACAAAACTATGGAGGTTGTGACCTCATTATACACAAAAATAGTGTGAGCTTGTGACCTCAGTCAGCACAAGAAAATGGGGTTGTGCCTCAGTCATTACAAGACTAGTGTGAGGTTTGCCCCAGTCATGCACAAGATAGGGAGGTTGTGACCTCGTCATCACTAGCTTGTGGGGGTTGTGACCCTTTGTCATACAAAAGCTGTGTGAGGTTGTGCCTCAGTCTAACAGACTAGTTTGGGTTGTGACTAGTCTACACAAGCCTAGTGTGGGTTGTGACCTCGGCGTCACAAGATGTGTGGGTTGGACCTCGTCAACACGGGCTAATTTTGGTTTTTGGGTCTCAGTATACACAGACTAGTGTAGGTTGTGACCCAGTCATGCCAGAAAAGTGTGGGTTGAGACCGCATGACAAGACTAGTGTGAGGTTTTTGATTAAGTATACACAAGACTAGTGTGAGGTTGTGCCCCAAATATACACAAGAATAGGTGAGGTTGTGACCTCAGCATTTCACAAGACAGGGTGAGGTTGGACTAGTCTACACAAAACAAGTGTGGGTTGTGCCTCTCTAACAGACAGGTGGGTTGTGACCCCAGTCATACACAAAAATAGTGTGAGGTTGTGAGCTCAGTCATACACAAGAAGTGTGAGGTTGTGCCTCAGCACAACAAGATAGTGTGAGGATGTGACCCGTCTAACAAGACAGGTGAGGTTGTGACCTCAGTCATCACAAAAACTAGGTGAGGTTGTTTATCAGTCTACACAGACTAGTGTGAGGTTGTGACCTCGGTCTAACAAAAAACTAGTGTGAGGTTGTGACGTCAGTCTTTTAAAAGACTAGTTGAGGTATGCCTCGTCATGCACAAGATTGTGTGGGTTGTGACCTCGTATACACAAAATAGTGTGAGGTTGTGACCCCAGTCTACACAAGATGTGTGAGGGTTTTGACCTCAGCATGACGAAGTTGAGGTTGTGACTCAGTCATACACAAGACTAGGTGAGGTTTGTGACCCCGTCTGCACAATTGTGGAGGTTGGACCTCGTTGCATTGACTAGTGGAGGTTGTGACTCGCATACACAGACTAGGTGAGGTTGTGACCTCATTTGTGCACAAAACTAGTGTGAGGTTTTTGACCCCGTCATACACAGATAGTGTAGGTTGTGACCTCAGTCACGCACAAAACTAGTGTGTGTTTGGACGCAGTCATACACAAAAATAGTGTGAGGTTGGCTCAGTATAACAAGATAGTGTGAGGTTTGTGACCCGTCATGACAAAATGGGGGGTTTTGTGACCTCAGTCTAACAAAATGTGTGAAATTTTGACCTCAGCTACAAAGATAGTGTGAGGTTGTGACCCGTCTTTTACAAAACTAGTGTGAGGTTGTGACCCCAGTCATAAACAAAGACTAGTGTGAGGTTGTGCTCAATCATGCACAAGACTAGTGTGAGGTTGTGACCTCAGTCATAACAAGACTGTGTGGGTTGTGACCTCAGTCATTTCAAAAGCTGTGTGAGGTTGTGACATCAGTTTTCAAAGCTAGTGTGAGGGTGACCTCAGTCATCAAACACTAGTGTGGGTTTGGGGACCTCAGTTATCACAAGACTCGGTGGGTTGTGACCTCTCAAAAAAGATAGTGTGAGTTGGCCTTTTTATTCGTGCCCCCCCAAATTAGTGTGGGTTGTGACCGTCATACCAACTAGGTGAGGTTGTGACCTCGTATGCACAAGACTGTGTGAGGTTGTGAGTCAGTCATAAACAAGACTGTGTGGGTTGTGACCCCAGTCTTTCCAAACTAGTGTGGGTTGTGACCCCAGTTATGCACAAGATGTGTGAGGTTGTGACCTCAGTCTGACAAAACTAGTGTGGGTTGTGACCTCGTATAAAAACAAGGGCTAGGTGAGGTTGTGACCTCAGTCATACACAAGCTAGTGTGAGGTTGTGACCCCAGTATTTCACAAGACTGTGTGAGGTTGGACCTCAGTCATTCACAAGACTAGTTGAGGTTGTGACCCCAGCATGACAAGACTAGGGGGGGTTTGACCTCAGTCATAACTAGACTAGTGTGGGGTTGTGACCCCAGTTTACAAAAAACCCAGTGTGAGGTTGTGGGGCCCCAGTCATAAAACAAAACTAGTTTGAGGTTGTGACCCCAGTCAAAAACAAACCCGTGTGAGGTTGTGCCTCGTCGTTTCCCCAAAGACTGTGTGGGTTGTGACCTCAGTCACACCAAGACTAATGTGAGGTTTTGATCTCGTCATACACAAAACTGTGTGAGGTTGTGACCTCAGTAAAGCACAGAATAGTGTGAGGTTTTAGACCCAGTATGCACAAGACTAGTGTGAGGTTTTGATCTAAATTACACAAGACTAGTGTGAGGTTGTGACCTCAGTCTACCAAGACTAGAGTGAGGTTGTGACCCCAGTCATACACAAGATAGTGTGAGGTTTTTTGGGCATCAGTCTAACAAAACAGTTAGGTTGTGACCCCAGTATACACAAGCTAGTGTGAGGTTGTGACCCAGTTACAAAAAATAGTGTGAGGTTGTGAGCTCAGTCTACACAGATGTGTGAGGTTGTGACCTCAGTCAAACAAGACTGTGGAAGATGTGACTCAGTCATACACAAAACTAGTGTGAGGTTTTGCCTCGTCTACAAAAGTGTGTGAGGTTGTGATTCAGTATACACAAGACTAGTGTGAGGTTGTGACCCCGGGCAACACAAGTAGTGTGGGTTGTGACGTAGTCTAACATGACTTGTCTGAGGTTTGACCCCGTCATGCACAAGATATGTGAGGTTTTTGACCCCGCATCACAAAAATAGTGTGAGGTTGTGACCTAGTCATACACAAGACTAGTGTGGGTTGTGACCTCAGTCATGCACAAGCTAGTGTGGGTTGTGCCTCATCATACACAAGTTGTTGGGTTGTACCTCGTCATGCCTACTGTGTGGGTTGTGACCCAGTCTGCACTTGACTGTGTGAGGTTGTGACCTCAGTCATAACAAGCAGTTGAGGTTGGACCTCATTCGTGACAAGCTGTGTGAGGTTGTGACCCAGTCATACAAAAGACTGGTAGGTTGTGACCTCAGTCTGCACAAGACTAGGGTGATGTTTTGACCGTAGTCTACACAAGATGTGTGGGTTGTGCTTAGTCATAAAAGATAGTGTGGGTTTTGACTCAGTCGCAAAGACTGTGTGAGGTTGTGACCCCCAGTCATGCACAAGACTAGGTGAGGTTGTGACCTCAGCATACACAAAACTAGTGTGAAAGTTTTGACCCCCATCGTCCAAGGCTAGTGTAGGTTTGACCTCGTCTTTCACAAGACTAGTGTGGGTTGTGACCCATCAAAAAGACTGTGTAGGTTGTTGTGCCTAATCATGCACAAGACTGTGTGAGGTTGTACCTCAGTCTAACAAGAATGTTGAGGTTTGACCTAGTATAAAAAGCCCAGTGTGAGGTTGTGACATCAGTCCCTCACAAGATAGTGTGAGGTTGTGACCTCAGTCATACACAAAAACTAGTGTGGGTTGTGACCTCAGTTATACCAGACTCGTTGAGGTTGTGACCCCAGTCATACGAAGGGGTGTGGAGGTTTTTGACCTCAGTCTTTCAAATACTAGTGTGAGGATGTGACATCGTCATACACAAGATAGTGTGAGGTTGGGACCCCCCAGTATAAACAAGCTAGTGGGGTTGTGACCCAGTCTACACAAGACTGTGTGATGTGACCTCAGTCTAAAAGATAGTGTGAGGTTTGAACCCCATCATACACAAGACTAGTGTGAAAGGTGGCCCCAGTAATACACAAAACGTTGAGGTTGTGACCTGTCATACACAGGACTAGTGTGAGGTTGTGACTGAGTTTGCCGCCTAGTGTGGGTTGTGACCTCAGTCGGGAAAAAGCTAGTGTGAGGTTGTGCCCAGTTTTGCACAGTGTGTGGGGTTTGGGCCTCAGTCATGCAAAAGCTAGGTGAGGTTGTGACCTCAGTCTTACAAGACTGTGTGAGGTTGTGCCTCTATGCACAAGCTAGTGTGAGGTTGTGACCCCAGTATGCACAAGACTAGTGTGAGGTTTTGACCTCAGTCAACCAAGCTATTTGAGGTTGTGACCTCAGTCTACCAAGAAGGTGAGGTTGGACCTCTGTCATGCTCAAGGGCGTGGAGGTTGTGACCCCGTCATACACAAACCTAGTGTGAGGTTGTGACGGTCATGCACAAGACTAGGTGAGGTTGTTTACTGTCCCTGACAAGACGTGTGGGTTGTGACCTCAGTCATACAAAAAATAATGTGAGGTTGTGACCTCAGTCATACACAAGACTATGTGAGGGTGTGGACCCCCAGTCATAAAAGATAGTGTGGTTGGACCTCAGTATACACAAGACTTGGGGGGGGTGTGAACTCTGTCTACACAAGATAGTGAAAAGGTTGTGACCCCAGTCTTTCACAAGACAGTGTGAGGTTGTGACTCAGTCATACACAAGATAGTGTGAGGTTTGTGACCTCAGTCTACCCAAAACTGTGTGAGGCGTGACCCCAGTCATACGCAAACAGGTGAGGTTGTGACCTCAGTCACCCAAGACTCGTGTGAGGTTGTGACCTCAGTCTACACAAGACTAGTGTGGGTTGTGACCTCAGCATAACAATATAGGTGAGGGTTTTTGACCCTTTAAACATTCACAAGACTAGTGTGAGGTTGTGACCCCAGTCATTCACAAAACTGTGTGAGGTTGTACCTCGTCATAAACCCAAAATAGTGTGAGGTTGTGACCTCACATACAAAGATAGTGTGAGGTTGTGACCTCGTCATACAAAGTGTGTGGGTTGTGACCTCAGTCAACACAAGATGTGGAGGATGGACCTGAGTCATGCACAGGCCTAGTGTGGGTTGTGCCTCAGTCTTTCCAAGATGTGTAAAGGGTTTTGACCTCAGTCTTTCACAAAATAATGTGAGGTTGTGACCTCAGTCATGCAAAAGCCTAGTGTGAGGTTGTGACCTCAGTCATTCACAAGACTAGTGTGAGGTTGTGACCTCAGTCATGCACAAGCCTAGTGTGAGGTTGTGACCTCAGTCATGCACAAGATAAGTGTGAGGTTGTGACCTCAGTCATTCACAAGACTATTGGAGGTTGTGACCTCAGTCATACACAAGGTAGTGTGAGGTTGTGACCTCAAAATTCACAAGATAGTTTTTAGGTTGTGGACCCCGTCATGCAAAAAAACCCAGTGTGAGGTTGGCTCAGTCATTCACAAGACTAGTGTGAGGTTGTGAGCTCGATGCACAAACTAGTGTGAGGTTGTGACCTCAGTCATGCAAAAGATGTGTGAGGTTGTAAACCCCAGTTTGCACAAAATAGTGTGAGGTTGTTTACCCAGCCAAGCAAAAAACCTGTGGAGGGGGTCCTCAGTCATTACAAGACTGTGTGAGGTTTGATGAGTATGCACAAGCCTAGTGTGGGTTTGACCTCGTCATGCCAAGATTTGTAGGGTTGTCCCGTCATGCACCAAACTAGTGTGAGGTTGTGACCCCCAGTCATACACAAGACTAGTGGAGGTTGTGACCTAGTCTACACAAGCCTAGTGTGAGGTTTGACCTGAGTCATGCCAAGACAGGTGAGGTTTGACCTCGTCATGCACAAGATAGTGTGAGGTTGTGACCTCGATCATACACAAAAAAATAAAGTGGGTTGTGACCCCATCATACACAAAACTAGTGGGGTTTTTACCTCATCATACACAAGATAGTTGGGTTTTGCCTCGTCATCACAAGCTAGTGTGGGTTGTGACCCCAGTCAGCAAAGACTAGTGTGAGGTTGTAACCTCATCTTGCACAAGACTAGTGGGGTTGTGACCCTCAGTCATGCAAAAGCTAGTGTGAGGTTGTGACCTCAGTCATTCACAAAAAATAGTGGAGGTTGTGACCCCAGCATGCAAAGCCTAGGGGGGGTTGTGACCTCAGTCATGCACAAGTTTGTGAGGTTTTGCCCCAGTCATGACAAAAACTGTGTGAGGTTGTGACCTCAGTCATAACAGATGTGTGGGTTGTGACCTCGTCATACACAAGCCTAGTGTGAGGTTGTGACCTGAGTCAGCAAAACTAGTGTGGGTTGTGACCCCAGTATGCACAAGACTAGTGTGAGGGTTTTGACCTCGTCTACACAAAATAATGTGGGTTGGGGACCCCAGTCATACACAAGACGTGTGGGGTTTTGACCCAGTCATACACAAAATAGTGTGGGTTGTGACCTCAGTCATGACAAACTGTGGAGGTTGGAATCAGCATAACCAAGATAGGTGAGGTTGTGACGTCAGTTTGCAGAAGACTAGTGTGAGGTTGCCCAGTCAACACAAGCTTGGCGGGTTGTGCCTCAGTTTTACACAAGACTAGTGTGGGTTGTGCCTCGTCATGCACAAGATAGGTGAGGGTTTTGACCTTAGCAGACAAGACAGTGTGAATTGTGACCTCAGCATACACAAGATAGTGTGAGGTTGTGCCTTAGTCATGCACAAAATAGTGGAGGTTTTGCCTCGTCATACACAAGATGTGTGAGGTTTTTGGGCCTCTTCGTGCCCCCAAAACTAGTGTGAGGTTGGACCTCAGTCATACACAAAACTGTGTAGGTTGTGACCGAGTCATGCACAAAACTTGGTGAGGTTGTGACCTCGTCATAACCCAAAATAGTGTGGGTTGTGACTCGTCATACACAAAAAAAAAATGTGAGGTTGTGACCTCATTTTTACACAAGATAGTGTGGGTTGTGACCTCAGCAAACAAGATGTGTGAGGTTGTGACCTCAGTCATGCACAAGCTTTGGGGTGAGGTTGTGACCTCTTACACAAAATAGAGTGAGGTTTGGGCGTCATTTATGCGAAAATAGTGGGGGGGTTGACCTAGTCTTTCAAGTAGTTTGGGGGTTGTGACCTCGTTTTACACAAATTGTGTGAGGTTTTTGGCCCGTCATGCAAAGACTAGGTGAGGTTGTGACCTTTGTCTGCCAAGATGGGGTGAGGTTGTGACCCCAGTCATGAAAGCAATGTAGGTTGGACTTAGTCTGCACAAGGATAGTGTGAGGTTGGACCTCATCTACACCCGTAGTGTGAGGTTGGACCCCATTCGTGCAACAAAAACTAGTTTTGAGGTTGTGACCCCGTCATACACAAGACTAGTGTGGGTTGTGACCTCAGCGACAAAACTGTGTGAGGTTGTGCCCCCGTCATTCAAAAGATAGTGTAGGTTTTTGGCCCTCAGTCATACACAAGATAGTGTGAGATTTGTGACCTACTCATGACAAGGTAATGTGAGGTTGTGACCTCGTATACACAAGACTGTGTGAGGTTTTTTGACCTCAGTCATCACTTGATAGTGTGAGGTTGTGACCTAAGTCATCACAAGCTGTGGAGGTTTGCTCAGTCTACACAAGACTAGTTTGGGGTTGGACCTCAGTCTACACAAGATAGTGTGAGGTTGTGACCTCATTTCGTGACAAGTCTGTGTGAGGTTTTGGGCCCAGTCATACACAAAAACTAGTGGGGTTGTGCCCCCCGTCATGCACAAGATGTGTAGGTTGTCGTCGTCATACCATGCTTGTGTGGGTTGTGACCCCGTCATGCACAAAAACTAGTGTGAGGTTGTGACGTCAGTATTCACAAGACTAGGTGGGTTGTGACCCCAGTTACACAAGCTAGGTGAGGTTTTGACCTCGTCATGCCCGACTAGGTGGGTTTGGCCCCCCCGATGCACAAGATAGTGTGAGGTTGTGACCCCGTCATACACAAAAAAAAATGTGGGTTGTGACCCCAGCATAACAAGACTAGTGTGAGGTTGTGCCTCGTCTACACAAGCTAGTGTGGGGTTGGACCTCAGTCATGACAAGACTAGTTGAGGGTTTTGACTCAGTCTGCCCCGACTAGTGTGAGGTTGTGACCTAGTCATACACAAGATAGTGTGGGGGTTTTGACCTCAGTCATGCAAAGACAGTGTGAGGTTGTGACCCAGTCTAAAAAGACTAGTGTGGGTTGTGACCCTCATCTACACAAGCCCGTGGAGGTGTGACCTGAGCTGCACAAAAATAGTGTGAGGTTGTGACCCCAGTCATGCCAAGATGTGTGAGGGGGTTTTGCCTCGTCATACACAAAAAATAATGTGAGGTTGTGAACCTCAGTCTTTTCACAAGATGGTGAGGGGTTTTGACCCCCAGTCATACACAAGACTAGTGTGAGGTTGTGACCCAGTTGCACAAGACTGTGTGGGTTGTGACTCAGTCTGCACAAGACTAGTGTGAGGTTGAACCTAGTCTTGCACAAACTGTGTGAGGTTGTGACCTCAGTATGCGCCAGTGTGAGGTTTTTTGACCTCATCTTTTACAAGACTTGTGTGGGTTGTGCCTAGTCATGCACAAGCCTAGTGGAGGTTGTGACCTCAGCTGCCAAGATTTGTGAGGTTGTGACCTCGTCATGACAAAACTAGTGTGGGTTTTTGACCCCAGTATAACAGACTGTTGAGGTTGTGACCTCGTTATAAAAAAGCCCAGTGTGGGTTGTGACCCGAGTCATGCCAAGATTGTGAGGTTTTGACCTCGTTGCCAAGACTAGTGTGAATTTTGACCTCGATCATACACAAAATAATGTGGGTTGTGACCTCGTTTTAACAAAAACTGTGTGGGGTTGTGCCTCAGTCATACACAAGACTGTGTGAGGTTGTGGCCTCAGCTGACAAGACTGTGTGGGTTGTGAACCAGTATAACAAGATAGAGTGAGGTTGTGACGTCAGTCATGCAGAAGACTAGTGTGAGGTTGACTCAGTCAACAAAGATAGTCGAGGTTGTGCCTCGTTTTTTCACAAGTAGTGTGAGGTTTGTGACCTCAGCATGCACAAAACTAGTGTGAGGTTGTGACCCTTTGTCATGCACAAAGATGTGTGGATTTTGACCTAGTCATACACAAGACTAGTGTGAGGTTGTGACCCTTTGTCATGCCAAAGAATGTGTGAGGTTGTGACCCCCAGTCATACAAAGGGCTAGTGTGGGTTGTGACCTCTTCGTGCACAAGACTAGTGTGAGGTTGTGACCTCAGTATACACAAGGGCTAGTGTGAGGTTGTGACCGAGTCTGCACAAGCTAGTGGAGGTTGTGGGCCTCGTCATACCAAGGGCTAGTGTGAGGTTGGACCCCGATCTACACAAACTAAAGTGAGGTTGTGACCTCGTCTACACGACTAGTGTGAGGTTTGGGCTCAGTCACAACAAGATAGGTGAGGTTGTGACCTCGTCATGCACAAAACTAGTGTGAGGTTTGCCTCGTCATACAAAAGACTAAATGGGGGTTGTGAGTCAGTCATGCAGAAGACTGTGTGAGGGTTTACCTCGTCTACACAAGACTAGGCGAGGTTGTGACCTCAGTTTTACACAAGACTAGTGGGGTTGTGACCTCGTCATGCACAAGCTAGTGTGAGGTTTTGACCTTAGTCTGACAAGGATAGTTGAGGTTGTGAAACCCGTATGCAAAAGGACTAAAGTGGGTTGTGACCCTTTGTCGCACAAGATAGTGTGGGTTGTGACCCCGTCATAACAAGACTAGTGTGGGTTGTGAATCATTGTGCAAAGACTAGTGTGAGGTTTGCCTCAGTCATACCAAGATAGTGTGAGGTTGTGACCCTTTGTCATGCCAAGACTTTTTGGGGAGGTTTTGACCCCGTATACACGATAGTGTGGGGGGTTGTGGGCCCCAGTATACACGATGTGTGAGGTTGTGACCTCAGTCATGCACAAGGCTAAGTGGGTTGTGACCTAAATTTGTGCAAAAGTCTGTTTTGGGGTTGTGACCTCAGTCATAACAAGATAGTGTGAGGGTTTGGACCTCAGTCATGCACAAGTAGTGTGAGGGTTTTGGGGTCGTATACAAAGACTTTTGTGGGTTGTGACCCGTCATGCACAAGCTGTGTGAGGTTGTGACGTCGTCATACAAAGATGTGTGAGGTTGGCCTCGTCAAAAAGATGTGTGAGGTTGTGACCCCAGTCATGCACAAGTAGTGTGAGGTTGTGACTCAGCATGCCAAAAAACTAGTGTGAGGTTGTGACCTCGTCATAAAAGACTGTGTGAGGTTTGACCTCAGTCATTCACAAGCTAGTGTGAGGTTGTGACCTCAGTCATGCACAAGGATAGGTGAGGTTGTGATCGTCATTACAAGACTAGTGTGAGGTTGGGGGCCTCAGTAGGGAAAGATTGTGTAGGTTGTGACCTCAGTCATAACCTAGATAGTGTGGGGTTGTGACCTCAGTCTCAAAAGCCTGTAGAGGTTGTGATCAGTCATACACAAGGGTAGTTTGAGGGGTTTTGACCTCGTTTCACAAGCTAGTGTGAGGTTGTTTACCTATCGTGACAAGATAGTGTGAGGTTGGACCTCAGTCACACAAAGAATGTGAGGTTGTGTCCAGTCATACCAAGATATGTGAGGTTGGACCCCAGTCTGCACAAGAATGTTAGGTTGTGACCTCAGTCATGCACAAGACTAGTGTGGGTTGTGATCTAAGTCTACACAAGATTGTTTAGGTTGTGACCTAGTATACACAAGAAGGGAGGTTGTGCCTCAGTCTACAAACTAGTGGGGTTTTTTGAATTAGTTTACCAAAACAAGTGTGAGGTTGTACCCAGTCATACACAAGGGCTAGTGTGGGTTGTGACCCCAGTCATACACAAGATAGTGTGAGATTGTGCCTCGTCATACACAAGACTAGAGTGAGGTTGTGGCTCAGCATACAAAGACTAGTGTGAGGTTTTGACCTCAGTCCCACAAGACTTGTGGGGATGTGCCTCAGTTACACAAGACTGTGTGAGGTTGTGACCTCAGTCATACACAAGACTAGTGTGAGGTTGGATCTCAGATACAAAGACTGTGTGAGGTTGTGACTCGGTATACCAAGACTAGTGTGGGTTGTGACGTCAGTCATCACAAGCTAGTCTGAGGTTGACCTCAGTCAACACAAGACTAGGTGAGGTTGTGCCCAGTCATACAAGACTAGTGTGAGGTTGTGACCTCAGTATACAAAGACTAGTGTGATTTTGTGTCCTCGTCTTAACAAGGACTAGTGTGAGGTTGTGACTCAGTCATCACAAGATGTGTGAGGTTGTGACCTCGTCATACCAAGAATAGTGTGGGTTGTGCCTCAGTCATACCAAGACTGTGTGAGGTTTGACCTCATCATGCAAAGCTAGTGTGAGGTTGTGACCCCAGTCATACCAAGATATGTGAGGTTGTACCTCAGTCATAAACAAGACTAGTGGAGGTTGTGACCTGTCTACACAAAATAGTGTGAGGTTGTGCCCCCAGTATACCAAGATAGGTGAGGTTGGACCTCACTCATGCACAAAACTAGTGTGAGGTTTTGACCTAGTATAACAAAAAAAGTGTGAGGTTTTACTCAGTCATACAAAGGCTAGGTGAGGTTGTACCTCAGTCATGCAGTGATAGGGAGGTTGTGATTCGTCAAAACCCGGGAGGGTTTTGACCTCACCTCCGGGCTTTTTGGTTGGGTTTCATAAAGGGACATTGGGGGTTGTATTTTTAAAAAATTGTGAGGGTTTGGGAAGATAAAAAATTGTGGGGGTGTATTTCTAGGGAGGTTTCCCCAGTTTGTGGGTGTGTGTTTTGCTGTGCCGGATCTGAGCCGAAATGGGAGAACTGTTTTAATCCCTTCCCTGTGTTCCCCCCAATGACCGGGGGGAATCCCCCGGGGGTTTGCTGAAACCCTTTTTCCCCTCCTTTTTACTACAAAAAGAACTTTTAAAAATTCCCCTTGGAAATTTGAAAACCAAAAACCCCCCCGGGGGTGTTTAAAAAAGGGCCCCAAAGGGTTTTTTGGAAAACCCAAAATTTGGGAGTTAACCCTTTTTTCCCCTTTTCAAGCCGGCACCTCATAGGGAAAAGGGGACTTTACGCAGTTCTCTGAGTCGTGAGTTGAGTCCAAATTTTCGCCCTTTCCCCCCCAAATTTCCCCCCAATAAACCCCGGAACCGGAAATTTCCCCCCGGAAAAAGTCCGAGTTTCCCGGGGCGAGCCCCGGGAAAATTTGGCCCAGGTTTTTTGAAACCCCCCCAATGTTTTCCAGTTAGGGAAACCCCCCTTTTTTCCCCTCCCTTTGGGGTTTTCTTCCCGAAAGGGAAGGGGCCGTTTGCCAACTTTCCCGGGGGGAATTTTTTTTTCCCCAAAACCGCCTTAGTTAAAAGGCTTTGCCGTTCCCCCACTTTTTTTTCCCCCCCCCAAAAATTTTTCCTTTTCCCCATTTTGCCCAAGGTCCCGAGCCCAAAATTCCCCTTTAACCCCCCAAAAAAATTTTCCCCCCGACGGGCCGGGGGCAAAAACCCCCCCCCGGGGAGGGGCAAAACCAAATTTTTTTCCCCCCCAAAAAAGCCCCGGTTTTTCCCCTTTTGGATTTTCCCCCCATTTTTTTTGGCCCGCCCCCCCATTTTTTGGCCCCGGCTAACCCCAAAAAGGGGCCCCTTCCAAAATGGGTGGGTTTGGGGCCAGCCAAAAAAAGGGTGAACCCCCCCAGCAAAATTTTTAAAAAAAAACAAGACTATTTTTAAACCCCCCCCCAAAAATATGATTTTTTTAAAAATAGGTTTAGGTTGTGACCTCCCCAAAAAAATTTTTGGGTGTTTGGGGAAAAGGGGGATTTCCCCCAAGACGTGTGAGGTTTTGACCCCAGTCATACACAAGACTTTGGGGGGGGTTTCCCACAAACAAATTTTGGGGTTTGTGACCTCAGTCAAAAAAGAGGTGAGGTTTTGAATATCATAACAAGTTTGTGTGGGTTTGATCAGTCTTTAAAAGATTTTGGGGGTTGGAATCAACAAAATAGTGTGGGTTTGACTCGATACACAAGGGGTGTTTTTGGCCCTTACACAAGCTGTGTGAGGTTGTGACCCCAGTCAAAAAAGTTGGGGGGGTTGTGACCCGTCATAACAAAAATTGGTGAGGTTTCCCCGTCTCACAAAAATAGTGTGAGGTTTTTACTCAGCTCACAAATTTTGGGGTTGTCCCATCATCACAAGTGTGTGGGTTGTGACCTAGTCTAAAAAGACTGTTGAGGTTGTCCCCAGTCTCCCAAAAATATGGGGGTTTGACCTCAGTTACAAAAAGTTGTGGGTTGTACCCCAAAAAAAAGGGTTTTAGGTTTAAACCCGCATAAAAAAATATTTTGGGTTTAAAAAATTTAAAAATTTGGGGAAAAAAAAAAATTTGGTGGGTTTTTCCCCTAAAAAACCCAGTGGGGTTGGACCCTATAAAAAAGACTGTGTGGGTTTGGACCTTTATAAAAAAATTTGGGGGTTTACCCCGGGGAACAAAAAAGGGTTGGGTTGTGACCCCGTCATAAAAGTAGGTGAGGTTTGCCCCATTAAACCAGTGTGAGGTTTGACCCAGTAACAAAGGGTTTGGGTTTTTTTGGGTTTTTTTTGGGTTGGACCTGTCATACAAAGCTTGTGTGGGGGTTGTGACCCCGTCAAAACTTGGTGGGTTTACCTCAAAACAAAAGTGTGGGTTTGCCCCCGTTTAAAAAAAAGCTAGTTTGGGGGTTTTTGTTACCCCGTTTTGGGGGGCTTTAAAAGGGTGTAGTTTTGCACAAATAGGGAGGTTGTGATGTAAACCCAATAATGTTAGTTTAAAAAAAGTTTTAAAATTGGTGAAGTAACCCCAAGGCAGGTGAGGTTGTTTCCTAGTAACACAAGTAGGTGGGTTAAGTCTTACAAGTATTTGAGGTTGTGACCCGGGGCAAAAAAGATAGTGTGGGTTGTGACCCCGTCATAAAATTGGGTTGTGACCCAGTTTCAAAAATAGTGTGAGGTTGTGACCTAGTATGCCCAAAACAGTGGGGTTTTTGACCTCAGTCATCACAAGACTAGTGTTGAGGTTTGCCCCATCATCAAATTTTTGTGTTTCTCAAAATTTAGGTTGGGTTTTTGTCATAAAAAAGGGGGGGGTTTTCCCCCAAAAGGGGGTTGGAAAATTCAAACCCCGGGGGTTTTGGTTTTCAAAAATTAGGTTGTGATGCCCAAACCCGACTTTTTTTGGGGGCTAGTTTGGGGGGGGGATGGCTCCAAGACTTTAGGGTTTTGTTAACCCCTTAAAATTTTCCAGCTAAAATTTGGAATTTGGGGAAAACAAGATAGTGTGGGTTGGCCCCGCATCACAAAATAGGTGAGGTTGTGACTATCATCACAAGACTAGTGTGGGGTTTTGACCTCGTCATACACAAAATGTGGGTTGTTCCCCCCATAACAAAAGATTTGGAGGTTTTAACCCCCAAAAAAGGTTTGGGGGTACCCTTCCAAAAAAAGTGTGGGTTGTGCCTGGCCCAAAAAATTGTGAAACCCCCGGGACCCAGGTTTTTGAGGTTGTGATCTCCCAAAATAAGGGTTTGGGGTCCAAACCTGGTTTATTGTGTAGATTAAAAAACCATTTAAAGACCTAAAAGGTAGTGTGAGGGGTTTTTCCCAAACAAAATAGGGGGGGGTGCTCAGTTACACAAGATAGTTAGGTTTGACCTCACATCACAAAAAGGTGGGTTTACCTCAGTTTAAAAAAATTTTCCCAGTTTTGGTGTGATTTGTCCTCACAAAAAGGGGGTTGTGAGTATTAAAAAAGGGGGGTTTTCCAAAATATTAGGGGGTTTTTTGGGGGGTTGTGAATCAGTCCCAAAGAATGTGAGGTTTTGACCTCAGTCATGCACAAGACTAGTGTGAGGTTGTGACCTCAGTCATGCACAAGATGGTGAATAAGAGTCAACAAGGAGAAAAATATTTATTACTGTAAAACTACACGTGATTCATCTTTGGTATAAACTTTTCTTGATGGCTGTGAAGGAATCATGATTCAAGGAATTGGTCCTACTCTTTCCTACCTTGGATCAAACCTGATTACCTCCTAATACCCAGACTCCTGGCGAATTGTGCAAGTTTACCTCTTCCCAGTGAAAATGATAATAATAATTAACTAATCATAATTCTCCTTGGCATCGCTAGGAATGGATATATATATATTTATATATATATATATATATATATATATATTATATATATATATATATATATATATATATATATATATTATATATATATATATATATATATATATATATATATATATATATATATATATATATATATGCAAAATAACCACTCTGAAAGAATAGAGAAATTCCAAGCGCTTTCGTGACTACTCAATTTATCAAGGAACTATCATAGTTCCTTGATAATGTAAGTAGTCACGAAAGCGCTTGGAATTTCTCTATTCTTTCTGAGTGTTATTTTGCATATTCTGAAGTCACCTGTTTACTGTGATCTTATTGCATATATATATATATATATATATATATATATATATATATATATATATATATATATATATATATATATATATATATATATATATATATATATATATATATATATATATATATATATATATATATAATATATATATAAATTGTACGTTGTGTGCAGCACGTGTTGAGCATGTGCTAACACACGGGTGTAACTGAGGAATGGTCAGCCTCTATCCTTCCGCAAGCAGTGAGGCCGCACTGTGGCCAAGCAGGAAGGTGGCAGCCCTAGTTCTTCCCACTGAGGGGCTGCTGCAAGAAGGTGGCAGCCCTGGGTCTTCCAACTGAGGGGCTGCTGCAGGAAGGTGGCAGCCCTTGGTCTTCCCACTGAGGGGCTGCTGCTGGAAGGTGGCAGCCCTGGGTCTTCCCACTGAGGGGCTGCTGCAAGATGGTGGCAGCCCTTGGTCTTCCCACTGAGGGGCTGCTGCTGGAAGGTGGCAACCCTGGGCCTTCCCACTGAGGGGCTGCTGCAGGAGGGTGGCAGCCCTGGGTCTTCCCACTGAGTGGCTGCTGCAGGAAGGTGGCAACCCTGGGTCTTCCCACTGAAAGGTTGCTGCAGGAATGTGGCAGCCCTGGGTCTTCCCACTGAGGGGCTGCTGCAGGAAGGTGGCAGCCCTGGGTCTTCCCACTGAGGGGCTGCTGCAGGAAGGTGGCAGCCCTGGGTCTTTCCACTGAGGGGCTGCTGCAGGAAGGTGGCAGCCCTGGATCTTCCCACTGAGGGGCTGCTGCAGGAAGGTGGCAGCCCTGGGTCTTCCCACTGAGGGGCTGCTGCAGGAAGGTGGCAGCCCTGGGTCTTCCCACTGAGGGGCTGCTGTAGGAAGGTGGCAGCCCTGGGTCTTCCCACTGAGGGGCTGCTGCAGGAAGGTGGCAGCCCTGGGTCTTCCCACTGAGGGGCTGCTGCAGGAAGGTGGCTGCCCTGGGTCTTCGCACTGAGGGGCTGCTGCAGGAAGGTGGTAGACCAGAAACATGAGGTAGATTCCATAAGTCGTCATTCCAGCTTAAAGAGAGAACTTTTTACTTTTTTAACTTATGGACTAAGGTTCTTCAATTCTAGAAAGTTTTAATTGTTGAGTACTTGTGCTTCTCCACGATGCGGTGCGTCTGCGTGTTGACCAACGCCACAGAAAACTGAGGTGCCATTTACAACAGATACTCACATGCAGTTCCCTTCTACAGTATTTTTCCAGTGATATAATGTAGTCCAGGTTGGTGATTCTGTGCCACTCAACGGGCACCTCTTGATGTCATATGGGTTCTCTTTCTCAAACCAGGCTCCTTTTTATGATGTCACACACGTTTTCTGGATTCCTGTGGATGCTGTCACACTGAGCTGCTCTTAAGGTCACGCGGGTTCAATCTCTCAGGCTGGTTTTTTCTTGATGTCTCGTTGGTTTCCTGGTCTAAACTCTGCTACTCATGAAGTTGATGTCTTCACTGCGTAGCTTAGCCATCTGTAACTACTTATAGGTATTTTTTCAAGAAAATAATTCCATGTCTTACACAAATTCCTGTACATATATGTAACATTTCAAGGAATCAAAACTAATGAACCTTATTATGACATAATACGTTTGCATAACATTCTTGGGATTCCAGTAACAGGCATTTTCAAGGTTTCTTTGGATACCAATAGCAGACTTTCCCCAAAACTTACTGGTATACCAATAACAAACTCTTTCGGGGTTTCTTGGGATACCAATAAGAGTTTCATGTTACAAACTCCTCGGGCCTGGTCGTGGACTGCGCCGCGGGGACGTTGACCCCCCTGAACACTCTCCAGGTATACACCCTCCAAGCAGCACTTCGATTGATAGCTGCGTTGGAATTTTTGACCAGCTTCCTCATTTACACTAGAAGAGGAAGTAAGAACTCTCCAGTAAAATACAAACTCACACTAGCCACCTTCCTCATTCACACTGCAGAAGAGGATGAGTATGGACGCCTCAGTACACACACAAATAAGACGTAACGATGGCGATCATTCATACATTTACCATGATCTGAATTACTCAGGCTGTCTATGGTGCCTCTCAGAGCATTGGGTTCAGTTAGAAGTTGTGTGAATCTCAGTGGCAACGTTGAGAAGGTGCTGTCATGCCCTGAATCGTTAATATAAAGGGTGAATGGTGAGAGATGACAGCTATATGGAAGATCAGAATGAGAACAGTTTGTGCTGATGGGCGGAATGACTGGTAGCCACTCAGAAGTCCACCACCAATGTACACCTGACAGTGTGGGTACTTCGTAACTATCAACGTACACTTGACAGTGTGGGTATTTCGTTAACAACCCCCTTGCACCTGAAAGTGACAGAAGGGGGCGTGTCACCACCCTTTATCAACTAGCAGTGAAAGCCCTCCCTTACTACCCTCCCGTAAAAGTAACGTCATGGGATTAAATCTTCGTTACTTAATTCATATATTCACGATACAGTATGTAGGCCTTTAAATAAGCATAATGGGGCCAAAATGAACAAACGCCACTTAATGTTGGTGGAACAATACACAAATAACCTAAGTTGAGAGAGGAAATTCTAGACGCAGCTGAAGATAGTCCTCTACCAGTAAAAGGTTAAGGAGTTGTGTCTGGAAGATAGTCCAGCAGGACTGAAACTTTCTCCAAAACTCCATCTTCAAGTGAGGATTATTTATGAATAATGACCAAGAGTCATCATAGGAAGACAGAGGACTCAACTGAATGATATTATTGAGAAGACCAGTGGTAGAGTACAGAAGACCAGTGGTAGTGTAGAGAAGACCAGTGGTAGTGTAGAGAAGACCAGTGGTAGTGTCAAGAAGACCAGTGGTAGTGTGGAGAAGACCAGTGGTAGTGTAGGGAAGACAAGTGGTAGTGTAGAGAACACCGGTGGTAGTGTAGAGAAGACCAGTGGTAGAGTACAGAAGACCAGTGGTAGTGTAGAGAAGACCAGTAGTAGTGTCAAGAAGACCAGTGGTAGTGTGGAGAAGACCAGTGGTAGTGTAGAGAAGACCAGTAGTAGTGTCAAGAAGACCAGTGGTAGTGTAGAGAAGACCAGTGGTAGTGTAGGGAAGACCAGTGGTAGTGTAGGGAAGACCAGTGGTAGTGTAAGGAAGACCAGTGGTAGTGTAGGGAAGACCAGTGGTAGTGTAGGGAAGACCAGTGGTAGTGTAGAGAAGACCAGTGGTAGTGTAGGGAAGACCAGTGGTAGTGTAGGGAAGACCAGTGGTAGTGTAGGGAAGACCAGTGGTAGTGTAGGGAAGACCAGTGGTAGTGTAGGGAAGACCAGTGGTAGTGTAGGGAAGACCAGTGGTAGTGTAGAGAAGACCAGTGGTAGAGTACAGAAGACCAGTGGTAGTGTACGGAAGACCAGTGGTAGTGTAGAGAAGACCAGTGGTAGTGTAGAGAAGAACAGTGGTAGAGTACAGAAGACCAGTGGTAGTGTAGGGAAGACCAGTGGTAGTGTAGAGAAGACCAGTGGTAGTGTAGAGAAGACCAGTGGTAGTGTAGAGAAGACCAGTGGTAGTGTAGGGAAGACCAGTGGTAGTGTAGGGAAGACCAGTGGTAGTGGAGAGAAGACCAGTGGTAGAGTACAGAAGACCAGTGGTAGTGTAGGGAAGACCAGTGGTAGTGTAGAGAACACCGGTGGTAGTGTAGAGAAGACCAGTGGTAGAGTACAGAAGACCAGTGGTAGTGCAGAGAAGACCAGTGGTAGTGTAGAGAAGACCAGTGGTAGTGTAGGGAAGACCAGTGGTAGTGTAGAGAAGACCAGTGGTAGTGTAGAGGGAAGACCAGTGGTAGTGTAGAGAAGACCAGTGTAGTGCAGAGAAGACCGTGGTGTTAGAGAAGACCAGTGGTAGTGCAGAGAAGACCAGTGGTAGTGTAGAGAAGACCAGTGGTAGTGTAGAGAAGACCAGTGGTAGTGCAGAGAAGACCAGTGGTAGTGTAGAGAAGACCAGTGGTAGTGTAGGGAAGACCAGTGGTAGTGTTGAGAAGACCAGTGGTAGTGTAGAGAAGACCAGTGGTAGTGTAGAGAAGACCAGTGGTAGTGCAGAGAAGACCAGTGGTAGTGTAGAGAAGACCAGTGGTAGTGTAGAGAAGACCAGTGGTATTGTAGGGAAGACCAGTGGTAGTGCAGAGAAGACCAGTGGTAGTGTGAAGACCAGTGGTAGTGTAGGGAAGACCAGTGGTATTGTAGAGAAGACCAGTGGTAGTGCAGAGAAGACCAGTGGTAGTGTAGAGAAGACAAGTGGTAGTTTTGAAGGGCCCGTGTTTGTGTAGAGAAGACCAGGTGGTAGGTAGAGAAGACCAGTGGTAGTGTGAAGACCAGTGATAGTGTAGAGAAGACCAGTGGTAGTGTAGAGAAGACCAGTGGTAGTGTAGAGAAGACCAGTGGTAGTGTAGAGAAGGGCCAGTGGTAGTGTAGAGAAGACCAGTGGTAGGGGTAGAGAAGACCAGTGGTAGTGTAGAGAAGAACCCGTGGTAGTGTGAAGACCAGTGATAGTGTAGAGAAAAACCATGGTAGTGTAGAGAAGACCTGTGGTAGTGTAGAGAAGACCAGTGGTAGTGTCAAGGGGAAGACCCGTGGTAGTGTAGAGAAGACAGTGGTTTGTGTGAAGACCAGGGGTAGTGTAGGGAAGACCAGTGGAAGGGGTTTAAGAAGACCCGTGGCAGTTGTAGAGAGACCAGTGGTTTGTGTAGAGAAGACCAGTGGTAGTGTCAAGAAGACCAGTGGTAGTGTAGAGAAGACCAGTGGTAGTGTGAAGACCAGTGGTAGTGTGAAGACCAGTGGTAGTGTGAAGACCAGTGGTAGTGTGAAGACCAGTGGTAGTGTAGGGAAGAACAGTGGTAGTGTAGAGAAGACCAGTGGTAGTGTAGGGAAGACCAGTGGTAGTGTAGGGAAGACCAGTGGTAGTGTAGGGAAGACCAGTGGTAGTGTAGAGAAGACCAGTGGTAGTGTGAAGACCAGTGGTAGTGTAGGGAAGACCAGTGGTAGTGTGAAGACCAGTGGTAGTGTAGAGAAGACCAGTGGTAGTGTAGAGAAGACCAGTGGTAGTGTAGAGAAGACCAGTGGTAGTGTGAAGACCAGTGGTAGGGGTAGAGAAAAACCAATGGTAGTGTTTGAGAAGACCAGTGGTAGTGTAGAGAAGACCAGTGGTAGTGTGAAGACCAGTGGTAGTGTAGAGAAGACCAGTGGTAGTGTAGAGAAGACCAGTGGTAGTGTGAAGACCAGTTGGGAGTGTAGAGAAGACCAGTGGTATTGTGAAGACCAGTGGTAGTGTAGAGAAGACCAGTGGTTAGTGTAGAGAGACCAGTTTTAGTGTGGAAGACCAGTGGTAGTGTAGAGAAGACCAGTGGTAGTGTGAAGACCAGTGGTAGTGTAGAGAAGACCAGTGGTAGTGTGAAGACCAGTGGTAGTGTAGAGAAGACCAGTGGTAGTGTGAAGACCAGTGGTAGTGTAGAGAAGACCAGTGGTAGTGTAGAGAAGACCAGTGGTAGTGTGAAGACCAGTGGTAGTGTAGAGAAGACCAGTGGTAGTGTAGAGAAGACCAGTGGTAGTGTGAAGACCAGTGGTAGAGTAGGGAAGACCAGTGGTAGTGTAGAGAAGACCAGTGGTAGTGTGAAGACCAGTGGTAGGTAGAGAATACCAGGGTTAGTGTGAAGACCCAGTGGTTTGAGTAGGGAAAGGGCCAGTGGTAGTGTAGAGAAAGCCAGTGGTAGTGTGAACACCGTGGTAGTGTAGAGAAGACCAGTGGTAGTGTAGAGAAGACCAGTGGTAGTGTGAAGACCAGTGGTAGTGTAGAGAAGACCAGTGGTAGTGTGAAGACCGTGGTAGTGTAGAGGAAGACCAGTTTGGGAGTGTGAAGACCAGTGGTAGTGTGAAGACCCGTGGTGTGTAATACCAGTGGTTTGTGAGGAAGACCAGTTTTAGTGTGAAGACCAGTGGTAGTGTAGAGAAGACCAGTGGTTTGTGTAGAGAAGGGCCAGTTGTTGTGTAGAGAAGACCAGTGGTTGTGTGAAGGGCCAGTGGTTTGTGTAGAGAAGACCAGTGGTAGTGTAGAGAAGACCAGTGGTAGTGTGAAGACCAGTGGTAGTGTAGAGAAGACCAGTAGTAGTGTAGGGAAGACCAGTGGTAGTGTAGAGAAGACCGTGGGGTGTGAAGACCCGTGGTTTGAGTAGGGAAGACAAGTGGTAGTGTAGAGAAGACCAGTGGTAGTGTGAAGACCAGTGGTAGTGTAGAGAAGACCAGTGGTAGTGTGAAGACCAGTGGTAGTGTAGAGAAGACCAGTGGTAGTGTGATGACCAGTGGTAGTGTAGAGAAGACCAGTGGTAGTGTAGAGAAGACCAGTGGTAGTGTGAAGACCAGTGGTAGTGTAGAGAAGACCAGTGGTAGTGTGAAGACCAGTGGTAGTGTAGAGAAGACCAGTGGTAGTGTAGAGAAGACCAGTGGTAGTGTGAAGACCAGTGGTAGTGTAGAGAAGACCAGTGGTAGTGTGAAGACCAGTGGTAGTGTAGAGAAGACCAGTGGTAGTGTAGAGAAGAAAAGTGGTAGTGTGAAGACCAGTGGTAGTGTAGAGAAGACCAGTGGTAGTGTGAAGACCAGTGGTAGTGTAGGAAGACCAGTGGGAGTGTAGAGAAGACCAGTGGTAGTGTGAAGACCAGTGGTAGTGTAGAGAAGACCAGTGGTAGTGTGAAGACCAGTGGTAGTGTAGAGAAGACAAGTGGTAGTGTGAAGACCAGTGGTAGTGTAGAGAAGACCAGTGGTAGTGTAGAGAAGACCAGTGGAAGTGTGAAGACCAGTGGTAGTGTTTGAGAAAAACCAGTGGTAGTGTGAAGACCAGTGGTTTGTGTAAAGGACCAGTGGTAGTGTAGAGAAGACCAGTGGTAGTGTTGAAGACCCGTGGTAGTGTGAAGACCGTGGTAGTGTGAAGGGCCAGTGGTAGTGTGAAGACCAGTTTGGGAGTGTGAAGACCAGTGGTAGTGTAGAGAAGACCAGTGGTAGTGTGAAGACCAGTGGTAGTGTTTAAGACCCGTGGTAGTGTAGAGAGACCGTGGTAGTGTTTGAGAAAACCCGTGGTAGTGTAGAGAAGACCAGTGGTAGTGTGAAGACAGTGGTAGTGTAGAGAAGACCAGTGGTAGTGTGAGACAGTGGTAGTGTGAAGACCAGTGGTAGTGTGAAGACCGTGGTAGTGTGAAAACCGTGGTAGTGTGAAAACAAATGGTAGTGTAGAGAAGACCAGTGGTAGTGTGAAGACCAGTGGTAGTGTGAAGACCAGTGGTAGTGTGAAGACCAGTGGTAGTGTGAAGACCAGTGGTAGTGTAAGGAAGACCAGTGGTAGTGTAGAGAAGACCAGTGGTAGTGTAGGGAAGGGCCGTGGTAGTGTAGGGAAAAGACCAGTGGTAGTGTAGAGAAGACCTGTGGTAGGTGTGAAGACAGTGGTAGTGGGAGGAAGGGCCAGTGGTTAGTGTAGAGAAGACCAGTGGTAGTGTGAAGACCAGTGGTAGTGTAGGGAAGACCAGTGGTAGTGTGAAGACCAGTGGTAGTGTAGAGAAGACCAGTGGTAGTGTAGGGAAGACCAGTGGTAGTGTAGAGAAGACCAGTGGTAGTGTAGAGAAGACCAGTGGTAGTGTAGAGAAGACCCCGTGGTAGGGGTAGGGAAAACCAGTGGTTTGTGTAGAGAAGACCAGTGGTAGTGTAGGGAAGACCAGTGGTAGTGTGAAGACCAGTGGTAGTGTAGGGAAGACCAGTGGTAGTGTAGAGAAGACCAGTGGTAGTGTAGAGAAGACCAGTGGTAGTGTAGGGAAGACCAGTGGTAGTGTAGAGAAGACCAGTGGTAGTGTAGGGAAGACCAGTGGTAGTGTGAAGACCAGTGGTAGTGTAGGGAAGACCAGTGGTAGTGTGAAGACCAGTGGTAGTGTAGAGAAGACCAGTGGTAGTGTAGAGAAGACCAGTGGTAGTGTGAAGACCAGTGTAGTGTAGGGAAGACCAGTGGTAGTGTAGAGAAGACCAGTGGTAGTGTGAAGACCAGTGGTAGTGTAGGGAAGACCAGTGGTAGTGTAGAGAAGACCGTGGTAGTTTTAGAGAAGACCAGTGGTAGTGTGAAGACCAGTGGTGTGTAGAGAAGACCAATGGTAGTGTAGAGAAGACCAGTGGTAGTGTGAAGACCCGTGGTTTGTGTTGAGAAGGGCAGTGGTAGTGTGAAGACCAGTGGTAGTGTAGAGAAGACCAGTGGTGTGTAGAGAAGACCAGTGGTAGTGTGAAGGGCCAGTGGTTTGTGTAGAGAAGACCAGTGGTAGTGTGAAGACAGTGGTAGTGTAGAGAAGACAGTGGTAGTGTGAAGACCAGTGGTAGTGTAGAGAAAACCCGTGGTAGTGTGAAGACCAGTGGTAGTGTAGAGAAGACAGTGGTAGTGTGAAGACCAGTGGTAGTGTAGAGAGACCGGGGGTAGTGTAGAGAAGACCAGTTTGGTAGTGTGAAGACCAGTGGTAGAGTAGGGAAGACCAGTGGGGAGTGTAGAGAAGGGCAGTGGTAGTGTGAAGACCAGTGGTAGTGTAGAGAATTTCCAGTGGTTAGTGTGAAGCCAGTGGTAGAGTAGGGAGACCAGTGGTAGTGTAGAGAAGACCAGTGGTAGTGTGAACACCAGTGGTAGTGTAGAGAAGACCAGTGGTAGTGTAGAGAAGACCAGTGGTAGTGTGAAGACCAGTGGTAGTGTAGAGAAGACCAGTGGTAGTGTGAAGACCAGTGGTAGTGTAGAGAAGACCAGTGGTAGTGTGAAGACCAGTGGTAGTGTGAAGACCAGTGGTAGTGTGAATACCAGTGGTAGTGTGAAGACCAGTGGTAGTGTGAAGACCAGTGGTAGTGTAGAGAAGACCAGTGGTAGTGTAGAGAAGACCAGTTGTAGTGTAGAGAAGACCAGTGGTAGTGTGAAGACCAGTGGTAGTGTAGAGAAGACCAGTGGTAGTGTAGAGAAGACCAGTGGTAGTGTGAAGACCAGTGGTAGTGTAGAGAAGACCAGTGGTAGTGTAGGGAAGACCAGTGGTAGTGTAGAGAAGACCAGTGGTAGTGTGAAGACCAGTGGTAGAGTAGGGAAGACAAGTGGTAGTGTAGAGAAGACCAGTGGTAGTGTGAAGACCAGTGGTAGTGTAGAGAAGACCAGTGGTAGTGTGAAGACCAGTGGTAGTGTAGAGAAGACCAGTGGTAGTGTGAAGACCAGTGGTAGTGTAGAGAAGACCAGTGGTAGTGTAGAGAAGACCAGTGGTAGTGTAGGGAAGACCAGTGGTAGTGTAGAGAAGACCAGTGGTAGTGTGAAGACCAGTGGTAGTGTAGAGAAGACCAGTGGTAGTGTAGAGAAGACCAGTGGTAGTGTGAAGACCAGTGGTAGTGTAGAGAAGACCTCTGGTAGTGTGAAGACCAGTGGTAGTGTAGAGAAGACCAGTGGTAGTGTGAAGACCAGTGGTAGTGTGAAGACCAGTGGTAGTGTGAAGACCAGTGGTAGTGTGAAGACCAGTGGTAGTGTGAAGACCAGTGGTAGTGTAGAGAAGACCAGTGGTAGTGTGAAGACCAGTGGTAGTGTGAAGACCAGTGGTAGTGTAGAGAAGACCAGTGGTAGTGTAGAGAAGACCAGTGGTAGTGTAGAGAAGGACAGTGGTGTGTGGGAAAACCAGGGTGTAGTGTAGAGAAGACAGTGGTTTGTGTGAAGACCAGTGGTAGTGTGAAGACAGTGGTAGTGTTTAAGAAACCCGTGGTAGTGTGAAGACCAGTGGTAGTGTAAGGAAGACCAGTGGTAGTGTAGAGAAGACCAGTGGTAGTGTAGGGAAGACCAGTGGTAGTGTAGGGAAGACCAGTGGTAGTGTAGAGAAGACCTGTGGTAGTGTGAAGACCAGTGGTAGTGTAGGGAAGACCAGTGGTAGTGTAGAGAGACCAGTGGGGAGTGTGAAGACCAGTGGTGTGTAGGGGAAGACCCGGGTAGTGTGAAGACCAGTGGTTTGTGTTTTGAGAAGACCAGTGGTAGTGTAGGGAAGACCAGTGGTAGTGTAGAGAAGACCAGTGGTAGTGTAGAGAAGACCAGTGGTAGTGTAGAGAAGACCAGTGGTAGTGTAGGGAAGACCAGTGGTAGTGTAGAGAAGACCAGTGGTAGTGTAGGGAAGACCAGTGGTAGTGTGAAGACCAGTGGTAGTGTAGGGAAGACCAGTGGTAGTGTAGAGAAGACCAGTGGTAGTGTAGAGAAGACCAGTGGGAGTGTGTGACCAGTGGTAGTGTTTGAGAATACCAGTGGTAGTGTGAAGACCAGTGGTAGAGTGGGAAGACCGTGGTTTGTGTAGAGAAGACCAGTGGGAGTGTGAACACCGTGGTAGTTTGTAGAGAAGACCCGTGGTAGTGTTTGAGAAGGGCCAGTGGTAGTGTGAGACCAGTGGTAGTGTAGAGAAGACCAGTGGTAGTGTGAAGACCAGTGGTAGTGTAGAGAAGACCAGTGGTAGTGTGAAGACCAGTGGTAGTGTGAAGACCAGTGGTAGTGTGATACCAGTGGTGTGAGAAGACCAGTTGTGTGTGAAGAACCAGTGGTTTGTGTAGAGAAGCCAGTGGTAGTGTAGAGAAGACCAGTTGTAGTGTAGAGAAGACCAGTGGTAGTGTGAAGACCAGTGGTAGTGTAGAGAAGACCAGTGGTAGTGTAGAGAAGACCAGTGGTAGTGTGAAGACCAGTGGTAGTGTTAGAGAAGACCAGTGTTTGTGTAGGGAAGACCAGTGGTAGTGTAGAGAAGACCAGTGGTAGTGTGAAGACCCGTGGTAGAGTAGGGAGACAAGTGGTAGTGTAGAGAAGACCCCCGTGGAGTGTGAAGACCGTGGTAGTGTAGAGAAGACCAGTGGTAGTGTGAAGCCAGTGGTAGTGTTTGAGAAGACAGTGGTAGTGTGATGACCAGTGGTAGTGTAGAGAAGACCAGTGGTAGTGTAGAGAAGACCAGTGGTAGTGTGAAGACCAGTGGTAGTGTAGAGAAGACCAGTGGTAGTGTGAAGACCAGTGGTAGTGTAGAGAAGACCAGTGGTAGTGTAGAGAAGACCAGTGGTAGTGTTTAAGTCAGTGGTGTGTAGAGAAGACCAGTGGTTAGTGTGAAGACCAGTGGTAGTGTAGAGAAGACCGTGGTAGTGTAGAGAAGAAAAGTGGTAGTGTGAAGACCAGTGGTAGTGTAGAGAAGACCAGTGGTAGTGTGAAGACCAGTGGTAGTGTAGAGAAGACCAGTGGTAGTGTAGAGAAGACCAGTGGTAGTGTGAAGACCAGTGGTAGTGTAGAGAAGACCCGTGGTAGTGTGAAGACCAGTGGTAGTGTAGAGAAAACAAGTGGTAGTGTGAAGACCAGTGGTAGTGTAGAGAGACCAGTGGTAGTGTAGAGAAGACCAGGGAAGGTGGAAGACCAGTGGTAGTGTAGAGAAGACCAGTGGTAGTTTGAAGACCAGTGGTTTGTGTAAAGACCAGTGGTAGTGTAGAGAAGGGCCGTGGTAGTGTGAAGACCAGTGGTAGTGTGAAGACCAGTGGTAGTGTGAAGACCAGTGGTAGTGTGAAGACCAGTGGTAGTGTGAAGACCAGTGGTAGTGGTAGAGAAGACCAGTGGTTGTGTGAAGACCAGTGGTAGTGTTTAAGACCAGTGGTAGTGTAGAGAAGACCAGTGGTAGTGTAGAGAAGACCAGTGGTAGTGTAGAGAAGACCAGTGGTAGTGTGAAGACCAGTGGTAGTGTAGAGAAGACCAGTGGTAGTGTGAAGACCAGTGGTAGTGTGAAGACCAGTGGTAGTGTGAAGACCAGTGGTAGTGTGAAGACCAGTGGTAGTGTGAAGACCAGTGGTAGTTGTTTGAGAAGACCAGTGGTAGTGTGAAGACCAGTGGTAGTGTGAAGACCAGTGGTAGTGTGAAGACCAGTGGTAGTGTGAAGACCAGTGGTAGTGTAAGGAAGACCAGTGGTAGTGTAGAGAAGACCAGTGGTAGTGTAGGGAAGACCAGTGGTTGTGTAGGGAAAAACCAGTGGTAGTGTAGAGAAGACCTGTGGTAGTGTGAAGACCAGTGGTAGTGTAGGGAAGACCAGTGGTAGTGTAGAGAAGACCAGTGGTAGTGTGAAGACCAGTGGTAGTGTAGGGAAGACCAGTGGTAGTGTGAAGACCAGTGGTAGTGTAGAGGGAAAACCAGTGGTAGTGTAGGGAAAAGACCAGTGGTAGTGTAGAGAAGACCAGTGGTAGTGTAGAGAAGACCAGTGGTAGTGTAGAGAAGACCAGTGGTAGTGTAGGGAAGACCAGTGGTAGTGTAGAGAAGACCAGTGGTAGTGTAGGGAAGACCTGGGGAGTGTTTAAGACCAGTGGTAGTGTAGGGAAGACCAGTGGTAGTGTAGAGAAGACCAGTGGTAGTGTAGAGAAGACCAGTGGTAGTGTAGGGAAGACCAGTGGTAGTGTAGAGAAGACCAGTGGTAGTGTAGGGAAGACCAGTGGTAGTGTGAAGACCAGTGGTAGTGTAGGGAAGACCAGTGGTAGTGTGAAGACCAGTGGTAGTGTAGAGAAGACCAGTGGTAGTGTAGAGAAGACCAGTGGTTTGTGTGGGAAGACCAGTGTAGTGTAGGGAAGACCCGTGGTAGTGTAGAGAAGACCAGTGGTTTGTGTGAAGACCAGTGGTAGTGTAGGGAAGACCAGTGGTAGTGTAGAGAAGACCAGTGGTAGTGTAGAGAAGACCAGTGGTAGTGTGAAGACCAGTGGTAGTGTAGAGAAGACCAATGGTAGTGTAGAGAAGACCAGTGGTAGTGTGAAGACCAGTGGTAGTGTAGAGAAGACCCGTGGTGTGTGAAGGACCCGTGGTAGTGTAGAGAAAACCAGTGGTAGTGTAGAGAAGACCAGTGGTAGTGTGAAGACCAGTGGTAGTGTAGAGAAGACCAGTGGTAGTGTGAAGACCAGTGGTAGTGTAGAGAAGACCAGTGGTAGTGTGAAGACCAGTGGTAGTGTAGAGAAGACCAGTGGTAGTGTAGGGAAGACCAGTGGTAGTGTAGAGAAGACCAGTGGTAGTGTGAAGACCAGTGGTAGTGTAGAGAAGACCAGTGGTAGTGTAGAGAAGACCAGTGGTAGTGTGAAGACCAGTGGTAGAGTAGGGAAGACCAGTGGTAGTGTAGAGAAGACCAGTGGTAGTGTGAAGACCAGTGGTAGTGTAGAGAATACCAGTGGTAGTGTGAAGACCAGTGGTAGAGTAGGGAAGACCAGTGGTAGTGTAGAGAAGACCAGTGGTAGTGTGAACACCAGTGGTAGTGTAGAGAAGACCAGTGGTAGTGTAGAGAAGACCAGTGGTAGTGTGAAGACCAGTGGTAGTGTAGAGAAGACCAGTGGTAGTGTGAAGACCAGTGGTAGTGTAGAGAAGACCAGTGGTAGTGTGAAGACCAGTGGTAGTGTAGAGAAGACCAGTGGTAGTGTGAATACCAGTGGTAGTGTGAAGACCAGTGGTAGTGTGAAGACCAGTGGTAGTGTAGAGAAGACCAGTGGTAGTGTAGAGAAGACCAGTTGTAGTGTAGAGAAGACCAGTGGTAGTGTGAAGACCAGTGGTAGTGTAGAGAAGACCAGTGGTAGTGTAGAGAAGACCAGTGGTAGTGTGAAGACCAGTGGTAGTGTAGAGAAGACCAGTGGTAGTTTTAGGGAAGCCAGTGGTAGTGTTTGAGAAGACCAGTGGTAGTGTGAAGGGCCAGTGGTTTGAGTAGGGAAGCAAGTGGTAGTGTTTGAGAAGACCAGTGGTAGTGTGAAGACCAGTGGTAGTGTAGAGAAGACCAGTGGTAGTGTGAAGACCAGTGGTAGTGTAGAGAAGACCAGTGGTAGTGTGAAGACCAGTGGTAGTGTAGAGAAGACCAGTGGTAGTGTAGAGAAGACCAGTGGTAGTGTGAAGACCAGTGGTAGTGTAGAGAAGACCAGTGGTAGTGTGAAGGACCCGTGGTAGTGTAGAGAAGCCAGTGGGAGTGTAGAGAGACCAGTGGTAGTGTGAAGACCAGTGGTAGTGTAGAGAAGACCCGTGGTAGTTTTGAAGACAGTGGTAGTGTAGAGAAGACCCGTGGTAGTGTGAAGACCAGTGGTTTTTGTGAAGACCCGTGGTTTGTGTGAAGACCCAGTGGTGTGTGAAGACCAGTGGTAGTGTGAAAACCCGTGGTAGGTAGAGAAGACCAGTGGTAGTGTGAAGACCAGTGGTAGTGTGAAGGGCAGTGGTTGTGTAGAGAAGACCAGTGGTAGTGTAGAGAAGACCAGTGGTAGTGTAGAGAAGGACAGTGGTAGTGTGAAGACCAGTGGGAGTGTAGAGAAGACCAGTGGTAGTGTGAAGAACGTGGTTGTGTGAAGACCAGTGGTTGTGTGAAGACCAGTGGTAGTGTGAAGACCAGTGGTAGTGTAAGGAAGACCAGTGGTAGTGTAGAGAAGACCAGTGGTAGTGTAGGGAAGACCAGTGGTAGTGTAGGGAAGACCAGTGGTAGTGTAGAGAAGACCTGTGGTAGTGTGAAGACCAGTGGTAGTGTAGGGAAGACCAGTGGTAGTGTAGAGAAGGGCCCGTGGTTTGTGTGAAGACCAGTGGTAGTGTAGGGAAGACCAGTGGTAGTGTGAAGACCAGTGGTAGTGTAGAGAAGACCAGTGGTAGTGTAGGGAAGACCAGTGGTAGTGTAGAGAAGACCAGTGGTAGTGTAGAGAAGACCAGTGGTAGTGTAGAGAAGACCAGTGGTAGTGTAGGGAAGACCAGTGGTAGTGTAGAGAAGACCAGTGGTAGTGTAGGGAAGACCAGTGGTAGTGTGAAGACCAGTGGTAGTGTAGGGAAGACCCGTGGTAGTGTAGAGAAGACCAGTGGTAGTGTAGAGAAAAAACCAGTGGTAGTGTAGGGGAAGACCAGTGGTAGTGTAGAGAAGACCCGTGGTAGTGTAGGGAAGACCCGTGGTAGTGTGAAGACAGTGGTAGTGTAGGAAACCAGTGGTAGTGTGAAGACCAGTGGTAGTGTAGAGAAGACCAGTGGTAGTGTAGAGAAGACCAGTGGTAGTGTGAAGACCAGTGGTAGTGTAGGGAAGACCAGTGGTAGTGTAGAGAAGACCAGTGGTAGTGTGAAGACCAGTGGTAGTGTAGGGAAGACCAGTGGTAGTGTAGAGAAGACCAGTGGTAGTGTAGAGAAGACCAGTGGTAGTGTGAAGACCAGTGGTAGTGTAGAGAAGACCAGTGGTAGTGTAGAGAAGACCAGTGGTAGTGTGAAGACCAGTGGTAGTGTAGAGAAGACCAGTGGTAGTGTGAAGACCAGTGGTAGTGTAGAGAAGACCAGTGGTAGTGTAGAGAAGACCAGTGGTAGTGTGAAGACCAGTGGTAGAGTAGGGAAGACCAGTGGTAGTGTAGAGAAGACCAGTGGTAGTGTAGAGAAGACCAGTGGTAGTGTGAAGACCAGTGGTAGTGTAGAGAAGACCAGTGGTAGTGTAGAGAAGACCAGTGGTAGTGTGAAGACCAGTGGTAGTGTAGAGAAGACCAGTGGTAGTGTGAAGACCAGTGGTAGTGTAGAGAAGACCAGTGGTAGGGGTAGAGAAGAACCCGTGGTAGTGTGAAGACCAGTGGTAGGTTTGGAAGACCAGTGGTAGTGTAGAGAAGACCAGTGGTAGTGTGAAGACCAGTGGTAGTGTAGAGAATACCAGTGGTAGTGTGAAGACCAGTGGTAGAGTAGGGAAGACCAGTGGTAGTGTAGAGAAGACCAGTGGTAGTGTGAACACCAGTGGTAGTGTAGAGAAGACCAGTGGTAGTGTAGAGAAGAACAGTGGTAGTGTGAAGACCAGTGGTTAGTGTAGAGAAAACCAGTGGTAGTGTGAGACCAGTGGGGAGTGTAGAGAAAAACCAGTGGTAGTGTGAAGACCAGTGGTAGTGTGAAGACCAGTGGTAGTGTGAATACCAGTGGTGTGTGAAGACCGTGGTAGTGTGAAGACCCGTGGTAGTGTAGAGAAGACAGTGGTAGTGTGAGAAGACCAGTTGTAGTGGGAGAGAAGACCAGTGGTAGTGTGAAGTCCAGTGGTAGTGTAGAGAAGACCCGTGGTAGTGTAGAGAAGACCAGTGGTTGTGTGAAGACCCGTGGTAGTGTAGAGAAGACCGTGGTAGTGTAGGGAAGACCGTGGTTTGTGTTTGAGAAGACCAGTGGTAGTGTGAAGACCAGTGGTAGAGTAGGGAAGACAAGTGGTAGTGTAGAGAAGACCAGTGGTAGTGTGAAGACCAGTGGTAGTGTAGAGAAGACCAGTGGTAGTGTGAAGACAGTGGTAGTGTAGAGAAGGGCCAGTGGTAGTGTGGGAAAACCAGTGGTAGTGTAGGAAGACCAGTGGTAGTGTAGAGAAGACCAGTGGTAGTGTGAAGACCAGTGGTAGTGTAGAGAAGACCAGTGGTAGTGTGAAGACCAGTGGTAGTGTAGAGAAGACCAGTGGTAGTGTAGAGAAGACCAGTGGTAGTGTGAAGACCAGTGGTAGTGTAGAGAAGACCAGTGGTAGTGTGAAGACCAGTGGTAGTGTAGAGAAGACCAGTTGTAGTGTAGAGAAGACCAGTGGTAGTGTGAAGACCAGTGGTAGTGTAGAGAAGACCAGTGGTAGTGTGAAGACCAGTGGTAGTGTAGAGAAGACCAGTGGTAGTGTGAAGACCAGTGGTAGTGTAGAGAAGACAAGTGGTAGTGTGAAGACCAGTGGTAGTGTAGAGAAGACCAGTGGTAGTGTAGAGAAGACCAGTGGAAGTGTAGGGAAGACCAGTGGTAGTGTAGAGAAGACCAGTGGTAGTGTGAAGACCAGTGGTAGTGTGAAGACCAGTGGTAGTGTAGAGAAGACCAGTGGTAGTGTAGAGAAGACCAGTGGTAGTGTGAAGACCAGTGGTAGTGTGAAGACCAGTAGTAGTGTTTAAGACCAGTGGTTGTGTGAAGACCCGTGGTAGTGTGAGACCAGTGGTTAGTGTAGAGAAGACCAGTGGTAGTGTAGAAGAGACCGTGGTAGTGTAGGGAAGACCGTGGTAGTGTGAAGACCAGTGGGTAGTGGGGAAGACCAGTGGTAGTGTGAAAACAGTGGTAGTGTAGAGAAGACCAGTGGTAGTGAGAAGACCAGTGGTAGTGTGAAGACCAGTGGTAGTGTGAAGACCAGTGGTAGTGTGAAGACCAGTGGTAGTGTAGAGAAGACCAGTGGTAGTGTGAAGACCAGTGGTAGTGTGAAGACCAGTGGTAGTGTAGAGAAGACCAGTGGTAGTGTAGAGAAGACCAGTGGTAGTGTAGAGAAGACCAGTGGTAGTGTAGAGAAGACCAGTGGTAGTGTGAAGACCAGTGGTAGTGTAGAGAAGACCAGTGGTAGTGTGAAGACCAGTGGTAGTTGTTTAAGACCCGTGGTAGTGTGAAGACCAGTGGTAGGTGAAGACCGTGGGAGTGTGAAGGGCCAGTGGTAGTGTAGAGAAGACCAGTGGTAGTGTGAAGACCAGTGGTAGTGTGAAGACCAGTGGTAGTGTGAAGACCAGTGGTAGTGTGAAGACCAGTGGTAGTGTAAGGAAGACCAGTGGTAGTGTAGAGAAGACCAGTGGTAGTGTAGGGAAGACCAGTGGTAGTGTAGGGAAGACCAGTGGTAGTGTAGAGAAGGGCCTGTGGTTTGTGTGAAGACCAGTGGTAGTGTAGGGAAGACAGTGGTAGTGTTTGAGAAGACCAGTGGTAGTGTTGAAGACCAGTGGTTTGTGTAGGGAAGGGCAGTGGGAGTGTGAAGACCAGTGGTAGTGTAGAGAAGACCTGTTGGTTTGTGTAGGGAAGCCGTGGTGTGTAGAGAAGACCCGTGGTAGGAAACCGTTTGGAATGATGAGAAAGGTGTAGTTGGAAACCTGGAAGTTAGAACCCATTAAGGAAGGGGTTTAGGAAACAGTTTTAGAAGTGGTAGTGTAAAAGGTTTTTGGGCAAAGAAGAAAAAAGGGGAAAGTTTGGAGAAAACATGTAGTTGAAAGAATTTTTGACCGTGGGTTGTTAACAGTTATGAAGAAGTGGGGTTAAAATGTGAACATTTGTAAGGGCCCTGTAGTTAAGAAAAATTTATGGAAGACCAAACTAAGGGAAAAAACGATGTAGTGTGAAACAGAAAGGGGGTGTAAAAACCAATGAGAAAAGATTGGAACCCGGAGTTTCTAAAAAGGGGAGTTGAAGCGTGGTAGTGTAAAAAACGGTTTTTCCGAAAGCCGGGGTAAATTTTAAAGAGGAAATCCTGAAAAAGCCAATTAAACCCAAGGTTTGATCAAAGGGTTTTAAAAGAATTGGGGGAGGATGTCGTAAAATTTGTGCAAAAGAAGTGGGAAAAAGGGGGGGAAAACCATATTAAAGAAGTGGAGTGAAAAGCAAACCGGAGTAAGCACCAGGGAGTTAAGAAAGTGGAGTTTGAAAACTGTATTAAAACATTTAGTGGGAGACAGGTATTGGAAGAGGTGGGTTTTAAGAAGGAAAGGGAGTGTAGGAAAACCATTGGTAAGTAAAAAGCCGTGGGTGGGAAACAAGGGGAAGAAACCAGTGGTAGGTGGAAGAAGGGAGTGTAAGGGAGGGAAAGTGGTAGTGTGGAAAACCAGTGGTAGGTAGGGAGGAAGTGGTGTGTAGGAAACCGTGGTGTGAGGTAGAGGACCGGTTGAAAAACCGGAAGCCTTTGGGTTTTTAGGAAGGAGATTGGTAGTGAAAAAAGACCAGTGGTGTGGGAAGCCAGGGGGAGAAGACCAGGGAGGTAGGAAGACAATGTGGTTAGAGAAGACCGTGGTAAGGGAAAGGAGACAGGGTAGGGAAGACCAGGGGTAGGGCCAGTGGTAGTGGAAAGCAGTGGTATGGGGAAAGACGTGGTTAGTGGAAGACAGTGTAGGGAGGACCAGTGGTGGTAGGGAAGACCAGTGGTAGGAAAGAAACCGTGGAAAATGGAGAAGACCAGGGAGGTTGAAGACCAGTGGTGTTGGAAGGAAAAAACCAGTGGTAGTGGAAGACCAGTGGGGTGAAAGAAACCCGTGGTGTGAGAGAAGACCAGTGGTGAGTAGGAAGACGTGGTAGTGAGAGAGACCAGTTTGGGAGTGTAAGAAGACCCGTGGTAGTGTAGGGAAGACCAGTGGTAGTGTAGAGAAGACCAGTGGTAGTGTAGAGAAGACCAGTGGCAGTGTAGAGAAGACCAGTGGTAGTGTAGAGAAGACCAGTGGTAGTGTAGAGAAGACCAGTGGTAGTGTAGAGAAGGCCAGTGGTAGTGTAGAGAAGACCAGTGGTATTATAGAGAAGACCAGCGGTAGTGTAGAGAAGACCAGTGGTAGTGTAGAGAAGACCAGCGGTAGTGTAGAGAAGACCAGTGGCAGTGTAGAGGGACAGAGCTAGTAGTAGCAGTGACTAGTGATAGTGTAGAGAGACAGTGCTAGTAGTAGTAGTAGTGACCAGTGGTAGTGTAGAGAGACAGTGCTAGTAGTAGTAGTAGTGACCAGTGGTAGTGTAGAGAGACAGTGCTAGTAGTAGTAGTGACCAGTGGTAGTGTAGAGAGACAGTGCTAGTAGTAGTAGTGACCAGTGGTAGTGTAGAGAGACAGTGCTAGTGGTAGTAGAGACCAGTGGTAGTGTAGAGAGACAGTGCTAGTAGTAGTAGTGACCAGTGGTAGTGTAGAGAGACAGTGCTAGTAGTAGTAGTGACCAGTGGTAGTGTAGAGAGACAGTGCTAGTAGTAGTAGTGACCAGTGGTAGTGTAGAGAGACAGTGCTAGTAGTAGTAGAGACCAGTAGTAGTGTAGAGAGACAGTGCTAGTAGTAGTAGTGACCAGTGGTAGTGTAGAGAGACAGTGCTAGTAGTAGTAGTAGTGGTAGTGACCAGTGGTAGTGTAGGGAGACAGTGCTAGCAGTCATAGAGACGAGTGATAGTGTAAAGAAACAGGGCTAGTAGTAGTAGTAGTGACCAGTGGTAGTGTAGAGAGACAGTGCTTGTAGTAGTAGTAGTAGTAGTGACCAGTGGTAGTGTAGAGAGACAGTGCTAGCAGTCATAGAGACCAGTGATAGTGTAAAGAAACAGGGCTAGTAGTAGTAGTAGTGACCAGTGGTAGTATAGAGGTATTGATGTAGAGTATTAAAGAGACGAAATTGTGATAAGGGAAGAGAAAGAGAGCTAGAAGAACTGAACAGTAAAAGTAAGAACAGAAAGAGAGAGAGAGAGAGAGAGAGAGAGAGAGAGAGAGAGAGAGAGAGAGAGAGACCTAGACGGAATGACTGAGGATGCAGCCTCTGGCAGACAAGAGAAGTGACTTGATCCTGTCTCTGATAAGGTCAGTCTCCTCCCTGCTGAAGGTCTTGCCATGAGGCTGACAAGGTTTCTCTCGTTGCTGCTCCATACAGTCCAGGAACTCCTGTGAGGGAAGACACACGGGTCACTTGTGGGTACACACTGCAGGAGAGGCGGAAAGTCATGTAGTAGGTAACATTGGATGAAGGGGCGCACATTGTCTCTTGGGTCACACTTCAGAGGAAAAATAATGCAAAGAACACTTGGACTGCATGGATTGTGTGAAGTAGGTTATGGCTAGTTCAGTGCTTGGACATCTAGCAGAAATGTGTCTGAGTGTTACACGGGAGTGAGGGGGAACAAGTTTGTTACTTTCATAAGTACACTTGGGGTCAGGGGTGTGAGAAATGTAACATTCGTAAAGGATTCAGTGAAAGTGCTTACCTGGAAGTGAATTTTGAAAGTGTATAGTCATATCTGCTCTTGGAATGTCTGCTCTCTGAATGTCCGCCCTCTGAAGGTCTGCCCTCTGAAGGTCTGCCCTCTGAAGGTCTGCCCTCTAAAGGTCTGCCCTCTGAAGGTCTGCTCTCTGAATGTCTGCCCTCTGAATGTCTGCTCTCTGAAGGTCTGCCTCTCAATGTCTGCCCTCTGAATGTCTACCCTCTGAATGTCTACCCTCTAAATGTCTGCTCTCTGAATGTCTGCCCTCTGAAAGTCTGCTCTTGTAATGTCTGCTCTCGGAATGTCTGCTCTCTGAATGCCTGCCCTCTGAATGTCTGTCTTCTGAATGTCTGCCCTCCAAATGTCTGCTCTCTGAATGTCTGCTCTCTGAAAGTCTGCTCCTGTAATGTCTGCTGTCTGAATGTCTGCCCTCTGAATGTCTGCCCTCTGAATGTCTGTCCTGTGAAAGTCTGCTCTCTGAATGTCTGCTCTCTGAATGTCTGCTCTCTGAATGTCTGCCCTCTGAATGTCTCCCCTCTAAATGTCTGCTCTCCGAAAGTCTGCTCTCGTAATGTTTGCTCTCTGAATGGTTGCCCTCTGAACGTCTGTCTTCTGAATGTCTGCCCTCTAAATGTCTGCTCTCTGAATGTCTGCTCTCTGAATGTCTGCCCTCTGAATGTATGCCCTCTATATGTCTGCTCTCTGAATGCCTGCCCTCTGGAAGTCTGCTCGTGTAATGTCTGCTCTGAATGCCTGCCCTCTGAATGTCTGTCTTCTGAATGTCTGCCCTCTGAATGTCTGTCTTCTGAATGTCTGCCCTCTAAATGTCTGCTCTCTGAATGTCTGCTCTTTGAATGTCTGTCCTCTGAAAGTCTGCTCTCTGAATGTCTGCTCTCTGAATGTCTGCCCTCTGAAAGTGTGCTCTTGGAATGTCTGCCCTCTAAATGTCTGCTCTTGGAATGTTGGCTCTCTGAAAGTCTGCTCTTGGAATGTCTGTCCTCTGAAAGTCTGCTCTCTGAATGTCTGCTCTCGGAATGCCTGCCCTCTGAAAGTCTGCTCTTTGAATATCTGCCCTCTAAATGTCTGCTCTTGTAATGTCTTCTCTCTGAATGCCTGCCCTCTGAATGTCTGTCTTCTGAAAGTTTGCTCTCTGAATGTCTGCTCTCTGAATGTCTGCCATCTAAAAGTCTGCTCTTAGAATGTATGCTCTCTGAATGTCTGCCCTCTGAATGTCTGATCTCTGAATGTCTGCTCCATGAATGTCTGCTCTCTGAATGTCTACCCTCTGAATGTCTGCCCTCTAAATGTCTGCTCTCTGAATGTCTGCTCTCTGAATGTCTACCCTCTGAATGTCTGCCCTCTAAATGTCTGCTCTCTGAATGTCTGCCCTCTGAAAGTCTGCTCTTGTAATGTCTTCTCTCTGAATGTCTGCTCTCTGAATGTCTGCTCTCTGAATGTCTGCCCTCTGAATGTCTGCCCTCTGAATGTCTGCTCTCCGAAAGTCTGCTCTCGGAATGTCTGCTCTTTGAATGGCTGCCCTCTGAATGTCTGTCTTCTGAATGTCTGCCCTCTAAATGTCTGCTCTCTGAATGCCTGCTCTCTGAATGTCTACCCTCTGAATGTCTGCCCTCTAAATATCTGCTCTCTGAATGTCTGCCCTCTGAAAGTCTGCTCTTGAAATGTCTTCTCTCTGAATGTCTGCCCTCTGAATGTCTGTCCTCTGAAAGTCTGCTCTCTGAATGTCTGCTCTCTGAATGTCTGCCCTCTAAAAGTCTGTTCTTGGAATGTCTGCTCTCTGAATGTCTGCCCTCTGAATGTCTGCCCTCTGAATGTCTGCCCTCTGAATGTCTGTCCTCTATATGTCTGCTCTCTGAATGTCTGCCCTCTGAATGTCTGTCTTCTGAATGTCTCCCCTCTGAATGTCTGTCTTTTGAATGTCTGCACTCTAAATGTCTGCTCTCTGAATGTCTGCTCTTTGAATGTCTGTCCTCTGAAAGTCTGCCCTCTAAATGTCTGCTCTTGTAATGACTGCTCTCTGAATGCCTGCCCTCTGAATGTCTGTCTTCTGAATGTCTCCCCTCTGAATGTATGTCTTCTGAATGTCTGCCCTCTAAATGTCTGCTCTCTGAATGTCTGCTCTTTGAATGTCTGCCCTCTGAAAGTCTGCCTCTGAATGTTCCTTGAGCTGCCCTCTAAAGTCTGCCCTTTGAATTTCTGCCCTCTAAATGTCTGCTCTTGGAATGTCTGCTCTCTGAATGTTTGCCCTCTGAATGTCTGCTCTCTGAATGTCTGCCCTCTGAAAGTCTGCTCTTGGAATGTCTGCTCTCTGAATGTCTGCCCTCTGAATGTCTGTTCTCTGAAAGTCTGCTCTCGGAATGTCTGCCTCTGAATGTCTGCCCTCTAAATGTCTGCTCTCTGAATGTCTGCCCTCTGAATGTCTGTCCTCTAAATGTCTGCTCTCTGAAAGTCTGCTCTCAGAATGTCTGCTCTCGGAATGTCTGCCCTCTGAATGTCTGCCTACTGAATGTCTGCTCTCTGAATGTCTGCTTTCGGAATGTCTGCTCTCGGAATGTCTGCTCTCGGAATGTGTGCTCTTTGAATGTCTGATCTCTGAATGTCTTCTCTCAGATTGCCTGCTCTCTGAATGCCTACCCTCTGAATGTCTGCTCTCTGAATGTCTGCTCACTGAATGTTTGCACTCTGAATGTCTGCCCTCTGAAAGTCTGCTCTCTGAATGTTTGCTCTCTGAAGATCTTCCCTCTGAATGTCTGCTCTCTGAATGTCTGCTCTCTGAATGTCTGCGCTCTGAATGTCCGCTCTCGGAATGTCTACTCTCTGAATGTCTGCTCTCGGAATGACTGCTCTCTGAATGTCTGCCCTCTGAATGTCTGTCCTCTGAAAGTCTGCTCTCTGAATGTTTGCTCTCTGAAGATCTTCCCTCTGAATGTCTGCTCTCTGAATGTCTGCGCTCTGAATGTCCGCTCTCGGAATGTCTACTCTCTGAATGTCTGCTCCGAATGATGTCTCTGAGTCTGCCCTCTGAATCTGCTCGGTATCGGCTCTGAATGTCTGCCCTCTAATGTCTGTCTCTGAAAGTCTGCTCTCTGAATGCTTGCTCTCTGAAATCTTCCCTCTAATGTCTGCTCTCTGAATGTCTGCCCTCTGAAAGTCTACCCTCGAAGGTCTGCTCTTTGAATGAATGCCCTCCGAAGATCTGCCTCTGAATATCTGCACTCTGAATGTTGCTCTCTGAATGTCTGCCCCTGAAGTTTCTCAGAAAGTCTGCTCTCGGATTGTCTGTTCTTAAATGTCGCTCTGAGTCTGCCTCTGATGTTTGCTCTCTGATTCTGCCTCGAATGTCTGCCCTCTAAATGTTGCTCTCTGAATGTCTGCCCTCTCAATGTCTGCCCTCTCAATGTCTGCTTCTGAATGCCTGCTCTTGAATATCTCCCTCTGAAGTCTGCTCTTGAATGCTTCTCTCTGAATGTCTGCCTCTGAATGTCTGTCTCTGAAAGTCTGCTCTCGACTGTCTGCTCTCTGAATGTCTGCCCTTAAGGTGTGTTCTGAATGTCTGCTCTCTGAATTGTTCGTTGTCTGTCTCAAATGTCTGCCCTCTGATGTCTGCCTCTGTATGTTGCTCTCTGATGTCTGCCTCTGAATGTCTGCCCTCTAAATGTCTGCTCTCTGAAGTCTCCCTCTCAATGTCTGCCTTCAATGTCTGCCTTCTAATGTCTGCTATCTAATGCTGCTCTTTGAATTCTTCCTCTTGATTGAATGTCTGCCTCTAATGTCTGCTCTTGAATGTTTGCCCTCTGAATGCCTGCTCCTAAATGTCTCTTTCTGAATGTCTCTCTGAATGTACCTTCTGAATGTTGCTCTCGAATGACTGCTCTCTGAATATCTGCCTTGAATTCTGCCTCGGAAGTCTGCTCTCTGAATGTCTGCTCTTGAATGTCTGTTGCGAATTTTTTTGAATAACTGTCTTATATGTCTCCTTTGGAATGTCTCTCTGTAATCGTGCCTGTGTAATGTCCTGCACTCGAATGTATTTACACTGCCTTGGAAGTATTATTGATTCTGCCTTGGAAATTTTGTTCCTCTGAAAGTTGTTCCTCATGTGAGTTTAATGTATCACCTCCTGATGTAGTGGAATGTTCCCATCACTGATGGATGTATTAATGTTCGCATGCCTTAGTGTAATTGTATCACATGTACTGTTGAGGAATGTTCTGCACTTGAAGTTTATGTAAATGTCTTTGAAGTTTTAATTGTTCATGCATGATGGAAGGTTTTTGTCCTTGATGTTGATTTAATGTATTCTCTCAGATGTGTTTAATTGCCTACTCTGAATGTCTGCCTTGAATGTTGTCACATGTTGACTTGAATGTTGCCCTCTGAAAGTTGCTCTCTGAATTTTGCTCTGAAGATTTCCCCTGAATGTCTGCTCTCTGAATGTCTGCTCTCTGAATGTCTGCGCTCTGAATGTCCGCTCTCGGAATGTCTACTCTCTGAATGTCTGCTCTCGGAATGACTGCTCTCTGAATGTCTGCCCTCTGAATGTCTGTCCTCTGAAAGTCTGCTCTCTGAATGTTTGCTCTCTGAAGATCTTCCCTCTGAATGTCTGCTCTCTGAATGTCTGCGCTCTGAATGTCCGCTCTCGGAATGTCTACTCTCTGAATGTCTGCTCTCGGAATGACTGCTCTCTGAAGGTCTGCCCTCTGAATCTCTGCTCCTGGAATATCTGGTCTCTGAATGTCTGCCCTCTGAATGTCTGTCCTCTGAAAGTCTGCTCTCTGAATGCTTGCTCTCTGAAGATCTTCCCTCTGAATGTCTGCTCTCTGAATGTCTGCCCTCTGAAAGTCTACCCTCGGAAGGTCTGCTCTTTGAATGAATGCCCTCCGAAGATCTGCCTCTGAATATCTGCACTCTGAATGTTTGCTCTCTGAATGTCTGCCCTCTGAATGTCTGTTCTCAGAAAGACTGCTCTCGGATTGTCTGTTCTCTAAATGTCTGCCCTCTGAAGGTCTGCCTCTGTATGTTTGCTCTCTGAATGTCTGCCTTCTGAATGTCTGCCCTCTAAATGTCTGCTCTCTGAATGTCTGCCCTCTCAATGTCTGCCCTCTCAATGTCTGCTTTCTGAATGCCTGCTCTTTGAATATCTTCCCTCTGAATGTCTGCTCTCTGAATGCTTGCTCTCTGAATGTCTGCCCTCTGAATGTCTGCTCTCTGAAAGTCTGCTCTCGGACTGTCTGCTCTCTGAATGTCTGCCCTGTGAAGGTGTGCCTTCTGAATGTCTGCTCTCTGAAAGTCTGCTCTCGGATTGTCTGCTCTCTAAATGTCTGCCCTCTGATGGTCTGCCTCTGTATGTTTGCTCTCTGAATGTCTGCCTTCTGAATGTCTGCCCTCTAAATGTCTGCTCTCTGAACGTCTGCCCTCTCAATGTCTGGCCTCTCAATGTCTGCCTTCTCAATGTCTGCTATCTAAATGCCTGCTCTTTGAATATCTTCCCTCTGAATGACTGCTCTCTGAATGTCTGCTCTCTGAATGTCTGCTCTCTGAATGTTTGCCCTCTGAATGCCTGCTCTCTAAATGTCTACTTTCTGAATGTCTGCTCTCGGAATGTACACCTTCTGAATGTTTGCTCTCGGAATGACTGCTCTCTGAATATCTGCCCTCTGAATATCTGCTCTCGGAATGTCTGCTCTCTGAATGTCTGCTCTCTGAATGTCTGTTATGGCAGAATTTATTTTATGGGACATAACTGTCTTATAGTGATACCTTTCCTATTGGCAGATGATCTCTCTGTATATCACCGTGCACTGATGGAAGGTATTAATTGTATCACCATGCACTGACAGAAGGTGGTAATTGTATCACCATGCACTGATGGAAGGTATTAATTGTATTACCATGCACTGATGGAAGGTATTAATTGTATCAGCATGCACTGATGGAAAGTATTAATTGTATTACCATGCACTGATGGAAGGTATTAATTGTATCACCATGCCCTGATGGTAGGTGGAAATTGTGATCACCATGCACTGATGGAAGGTATTAATTGTATCAGCATGCACTGATAGAAGGTGGTAATTGTATCACCATGTACTGATTGAAGGTTTTAATTGTATTACCATGCACTGATGGAAGGTATTAATTGTATCACCATGTACTTATTGAAGGTTTTAATTGTATTACCATGCACTGATGGAAGGTTTTAATTGTATCACCATGTACTGATTGAAGGTTTTAATTGTATTACCATGCACTGATGGAAGGTTTTAATTGTATCACCATGTACTGATTGAAGGTTTTAATTGTATTACCATGCACTGATGGAAGGTATTAATTGTATCACCATGTACTTATTGAAGGTTTTAATTGTATTACCATGCACTGATGGAAGGTTTTAATTGTATCACCATGTACTGATTGAAGGTTTTAATTGTATTACCATGCACTGATGGAAGGTATTAATTGTATCACCATGCCCTGATGGTAGG
>NC_069411.1:13183485-13215985 GCF_026875155.1 Cherax quadricarinatus | reverse complement strand
AGGGGCAATTAAGAAATCGATATATTCAGTTAAAGAGAGAAATAAAAAGGGGAATTAGAAAAGCAAAAAGAGATTATGAGGTTAAAGTTGCAAGAGAATCGAAGACTAACCCAAAAAGATTCTTTCAGGTATACAGAAGTAAGATCAGGGACAAGATAGGCCCACTCAAAAGTTCCTCGGGTCAGCTCATGACAGTGAAAGGAAATGTGTACAATTTTTAACACATACTTCCTCTCAGTTTTTACACAGGAGGATACCAGCGATATTCCAGTAATGATAAATTATGTAGAACAGGACGATAATAAACTGTGCACGATTAGGGTCACAAGTGACATGGTCCTTAGGCAAATAGATAAATTAAAACCTAACAAATCCCCAGGCCCTGATGAACTGTATGCAAGGGTTCTAAAGGAATGTATAGAGGAGCTTAACACACCTTTGGCTAATCTTTTCAACATATCACTACAAACTGGCATGGTGCCAGATAAGTGGAAAATGGCAAATGTGATACCTATTTTTAAAACAGGTGACAGGTCCTTAGCTTCGAACTATAGATCAATAAGCCTAACCTCCATAGTGGGAAAATTTATGGAATCAATAATTGCCGAGGCAGTTCGTAGCCACCTTGAAAAGCATAAATTAATCAACGAATCTCAGCATGGTTTTACAAAGGGGCGTTCCTGCCTTACGAATTTATTAACTTTTTTCACTAAGGTATTTGAGGAGGTAGATCATGGTAATGAATATGATATTGTGTATATGGACTTCAGTAAGGCTTTTGACAGGGTCCCACATCAGAGACTATTGAAGAAAATTAAAGTACATGGAATAGGAGGAGAAATTTTTTCCTGGATAGAGGCATGGTTGACAAATAGGCAGCAGAGAGTTTGCATAAATGGGGAGAAATCAGAGTGGGGAAGCGTCACGAGCGGTGTTCCACAGGGGTCAGTGTTGGGCCCCCTGCTGTTCACAATCTACATAAACGACAGATGAGGGCATAAAGAGCGACATCGGCAAGTTTGCCGATGACACCAAAATAGGCCGTCGAATTCATTCTGACGAGGACATTGGAGCACTCCAGGAAGATTTGAATAGACTGATGCAGTGGTCGGAGAAGTGGCAGATGCAGTTTAATATAGACAAATGCAAAGTTCTAAATGTTGGATAGGACAATAACCATGCCACATATAAACTAAATAATGTAGATCTTAATATTACGGATTGCGAAAAAGATTTAGGAGTTCTGGTTAGCAGTAATCTGAAACCAAGACAACAGTGCATAAGTGTTCGCAATAAAGCTAATAGAATCCTTGACTTCATATCAAGAAGCATAAATAATAGGAGTCCTCAGGTTGTTCTTCAACTCTATACATCCTTGGTTAGGCCTCATTTAGATTATGCTGCACAGTTTTGGTCACCGTATTACAGGATGGATATAAATTCTCTGGAAAATGTACAAAGGAGGATGACAAAGTTGATCCCATGTATCAGAAACCTTCCCTATGAGGATAGACTAAGGGCCCTGAATCTGCACTCTCTAGAAAGACGTAGAATTAGGGGGGATATGATTGAGTTGTATAAATGGAAGACAGGAATAAATAAAGGGGATGTAAATAGTGTGCTGAAAATATCTAGCCTAGACAGGACTCGCAGCAATGGTTTTAAGTTGGAAAAATTCAGATTCAGGAAGGATATAGGAAAGTACTGGTTTGGTAATAGAGTTGTGGATGAGTGGAACAAACTCCCGAGTACAGTGATAGAGGCCAGAACGTTGTGTAGCTTTAAAAATAGGTTGGATAAATACATGAGTGGATGTGGGTGGGTGTGAGTTGGACCTGATAGCTTGTGCTACCAGGTCGGTTGCCGTGTTCCTCATTTAAGTCTATGTGACCTGACCTGACTAGGTTGGGTGCATTGGCTTAAGCCGGTAAGAGACTTGGACCTGCCTCGCATGGGCCAGTAGGCCTTCTGCAGTGTTCCTTCGTTCTTATGTTCTTATAATGTTCAAGGTTCTATAATGTTCAAGGTTATATAATGATCAAAGTTCTATAATTTTCTGGGTTCTATTATCTTTTTCCATTTTATAACCATTTACATTACATAATCTTCAAGGCTCTATAATCTCCTATATCCTATAATCCTCTAGGGTCTATGATATTCTAGGTTCTATAAGCTAGCTTCTACAATCCTCGGTGTTATATTTATAATCTATGATTTACAACCTTCTATATTCTATTATAATTTGGATTCAGTAATCTTTTACTTTCTATAATCTTTAATGTTCACTAATCTACTCTGTTCTATAATCTTAAACGTTCTATAATCATCTGTGTTCTATAAGCTTCTATGTTCAATAATTATATATGTTCTATAATCATCTATGTTCTATAATCATCTATGTACTATAATCATCTATGTTCTATAATCATCTATGTTCTATAATCATCTATGTACTATAATCATCTATGTTCTATAATCATCTATGTACTATAATCATCTATGTTCTATAATCATCTATGTTCTATAATCATCTATGTTCTATAATCATCTATATTCAATAATCATCTAAGCTCTATAATCATCTATGTTTTATAATCATCTATGCTCTGTACCCATCTATGTTCAATAATTATATGTGATGTATAATCATCTGTGTTCTATAATCATCAATGTTCTACAATCATCTGTGTTCTATAATTATCTGTGTTCTATAACCATCTATGTTCAATAATCATCTATGTTCTATAATCATCCATGTTCTATAACCATCTATGTTCAATAATCATCTATGTTCTATAATCATCTATGTTCTATAATCATCTATGTTCAATAATCATCTATGTTCTATAATCATCTATGTTCAATAATCATCTATGTTCTATAATCATTTATGTTCTATAATTATCTATGTTCTATAATCATCTATGTTCTATAATCATCTATGTTCTATAATCATCTATGTTCTATAATCATCTATGTTCTATAATTATCTAGTTTCTATAATCATCTATGTTCTATAATCATCTATGTTCTATAATCATCTATGTTCTATAATCATCTATGTTCTATAATCATCTATGTTCTATAATCATCTATGTTCTCTAATCATCTATGTTCTATAATCATCTATGTTCTATAATAATCTATGTTCTATAATCATCTATGTTCTATAATCATCTATGTTCTATAATCATCTATGTTCTATAATCATCTATGTTCTATAACCATCTATGTTCTATAATCATCAATGTTCTATAATCATCAATGTTCTATAATCATCTATGTTCTATAATCATCTATGTTCTATAATCATCTATGTTCTATAATAATCTATGTTCTATAATCATCTATGTTCTATAATCATTTATGTTCTATAATCATCTATGTTCTATAATCATCTATGTTATATAATCATCTATGTTCTATAATCATCTATGTTCTATGATCATCTATGTTCTATAATCATCTATGTTCTATAATCATCTATCTTCTATAATCATCTATGTTCTATAATCATCTATGTTCTATAATTACCTATGTTATATAATCATCTATGTTCTATAACCATCTATGTTCTATAATCATCTATGTTCTATAATCATCTATGTTCTATAATCATCTATGTTCTATAATCATCTATGTTCTATAATCATCTATGTTCTATAATTCTATGTTCTATAATCATCTATGTTCTATAATTATCTATGTTCTATAATCATCTATGTTCTATAATCATCTATGTTCTATAATCATCTATGTTCTACAATCATCTATGTTCTATAATCATCTATGTTCTATAATTATCTATGTTCTATAATCATCTATGTTCTATAACCATCTATGTTCTATAATCATCAATGTTCTATAATCATCTATGTTCTATAATCATCTATGTTCTATAATTATCTATGTTCTATAATCATCTATGTTCTATAATTATCTATGTTCTATAATCATCTATGTTTTATAATTATCTATGTTCTATAATCATCTATGTTCTATAATAATCTATGTTCTATAATCATCTATGTTCTATAACCATCTATGTTCTATAATCATCTATGTTCTATAATCATCTATGTTCTATAATCATCTATGTTCTATAATCATCTATGTTCTATAATCATCTATGTTCTATAATTATCTATGTTCTATAATCATCTATGTTCTATAATTATCTATGTTCTATAATCATATATGTTCTATAATTATCTATGTTCTATAATCATATATGTTCTATAATTATCTATGTTCTATAATCATCTATGTTCTATAATTATCTATGCTCAGTCTATACGCTGAATTCCATAATGCTTTAAATTCAATAAAATTCTGAAGAAAATAAATCTTCTTAGTTCATCTAGAGTGGGTTGGTGGGTTAGTAAAGTGAGGGAGAAGTGGGTTGGTGGGTTAGTAAAGTGAGGGAGAAGTGGGTTGGTGGGTTAGTAAAGTGAGGGAGAAGTGGGTTGGTGGGTTAGTAAAGTGAGGGAGAAGTGGGTTGATGGGTTTAGTAAAGTGAGGGAGAAGTGGGTTGGTGGGTTAGTAAAGTGAGGGAGAAGTGGGTTGGTGGGTTAGTAAAGTGAGGAGAAGTGGGTTGGTGGGTTAGTAAAGTGAGGGAGAAGTGGGTTGGTGGGTTAGTAAAGTGAGGGAGAAGTGGGGTTTGGGGGGTTAGTAAAGTGAGGGAGAAGTGGGTTGGTGGGTTAGTAAAGTGAGGGAGAAGTGGGTTGGTGGGTTAGTAAAGTGAGGGAGAAAGTGGGTTGATGGGTTAGTAAAGTGAGGGAGAAGTGGGTTGGTGGGTTAGTAAAGTGAGGGAGAAGTGGGTTGGTGGTTAGTAAAGTGAGGGAGAAGTGGGTTGGTGGGTTAGTAAAGTGAGGGAGAAGTGGGTTGGTGGGTTAGTAAAGTGAGGGAGAAGTGGTTGGTGGGTTAGTAGAGTGAGGAAGAAGAGGGTTGGTGGGTTAGTAAAGTGAGGAGAAGTTGGTTGGTGGGTTAGTAAAGTGAGGGAGAAGTGGGTTGGTGGGTTAGTAAAGTGAGGGAGAAGTGGGTTGGTGGGTTAGTAGAGTGAGGAAGAAGTGGGTTGGTGGGTTAGTAAAGTGAGGGAGAAGTGGGTTAGTGGGGTTTGTAAAGTGAGGGAGAAGTGGGTTGGTGGGTTAGTAAAGTGAGGGAGAAGTGGGTTTGGTGGGTTAGTAAAGTGAGGGAAGTGGGTTGGGGGTTAGTAAAGTGAGGGAGAAGTGGGTTGGTGGGTTAGTAAAGTGAGGGAGAAGTGGGTTGGTGGGTTAGTAAAGTGAGGGAGAAGTGGGTTGGTGGGTTAGTAAAGTGAGGGAGAAGTGGGTTGGTGGGTTAGTAAAGTGAGGGAGAAGTGGGTTGGTGGGTTAGTAAAGTGAGGGAGAAGTGGGTTGGTGGGTTAGTATAGTGAGGGAGAAGTGGGTTGGTGGGTTAGTAAAGTGAGGGAGAAGTGGTTGGTGGGTTAGTAAAGTGAGGGAGAAGTGGGTTTGGGGGGTTAGTAGACTGAGGAAGAAGTGGGTTGGGGGGGATAGTAAAGTGAGGGAGAAGTGGGGTTGGTGGGTTAGTAGACTGAGGAAGAAGTGGTTTGGTGGGATAGTAAAGTATGGGAGAAGTGGGTTGGTGGGTTATAGACTGAGGAAGAAGTGGGTTGGTGGGTTAGTAGATTGAGAAGAAGTGGGTTGGTGGGTTAGTAAAGTGAGGGAGAAGTGGGTTGGTGGTTAGTAGACTGACGAAGAAGTGGGTTGGTGGATAGTAAGTGAGGGAGAAGTGGGTTGGTGGGTTAGTAGACTGAGGAAGAAGTGGGTTGGTGGGTTAGTAAAGTGAGGGAGAAGTGGGTTGGTGGGTTAGTAGACTGAGGAAGAAGTGGGTTGGTGGGTTAGTAGAGTGAGGGAGAAGTGGGTTGGTGAGCTAGTAGAGTGAGGGAGAAGTTGGTTGGTGGGTTAGTAGAGTGAGGGAGAAGTGGGCTGGTAGGTTATTAAAGTGAAGGAGAAGTGGGTTTATGAGTTAGTAAAGTGAGGGAGAAGTGGGTTGGTGAGTTAGTAGAATGAGGGAGAAGTGGGTTGGTGGGTTAGTGGAGAGAGGGAAGTGGGTTGGTGGGTTGGTGGAATGAGATAGAAGTGGGTTGATGGGTTAGTAAAGTAAGGGAGAAGTGGGTTGGTGATTAGTAGAGTGAAAAAGAAGTGGGTGAGTGGGTTATTAGAGAGAGGAAGAAGTGGGTTGGTAAGTTAGTAGAATGAGAGTGAAGTGGGTTAGTAGGAGAGGGGGAAGTGGCTTGGTGTGTTAGTTGAGTGAGGGACAAGTGTTTTGGTGGGTTAGTAGAGTGAGAAGAAGTTGGTTGATGGGTTAGTAGAATGAGGGAGAAGTGGGTTGGTGGGTTAGTAGAGTGAGGAAGAAGTGGGCTGGTGGGTTAGTAGAGTGAGGGAGAAGTTAGTAGAGTGAGGGAGAAGTGGGTTGGTGGGTTAGTAGAGTGAGAGAGAAGTGGGTTGGTTGGCTAGTAGAGTGAGGAAAAAGTGGGTTGGTGGGTTAGTAGAGTGACGGAGAAGTGGGTTAGTGGGTTAGCAGAGTGAGGAAGAAGTGGGTTGGTGGGTCAGTAGAGCGAGGGAGAAGTGGGTTGGTGGGTTAGTAGAGTGACGGAGAAGTGGGTTGGTGGGTTAGTAGAGTGAGTGAGATGTGGGTTGGTGGGTTAGTAGAGTGTGGAAGATGTGGGTTGGTGGGTTTGTAGAGTGAAGAAGAAGTGGGTTGATGGGTTGAAAGAGTGTGGGGAGAATTGAGTTGGTGGGTTAGTAGAGTGACGGAGAAGTGGGTTAATGGGTTACTAGAGTGAGGGAGAAGTGGGTTGGTGGGTTAGTAGAGTGAGGGAGAAGTGGGTTGGTGGATTAGTAGAGCGAGGGAGAAGTTGCTTGGTGGGTTAGTCTAGTGCGGGGGAAGTGGGTTGGTGGTTTAGTAGAGTGAGAGAGGAGTTTGTTGGTGGGCTTGTGGAGTGGGGGAGAAGTAGGTTGGTGGGTTGATAGAATGAGGGAGAAGTGGGTTTAGGGGTTAGTAGAGTGAGGGAGAAGTGGGTTGGTGGGTTAGTAAAGTGAGGGAGCAGTGAGTTGGTGGGTTAGTAGAGCGAAGGAGTAGTGGATTGGTGGGTTAGTAGAGTGAAAGAGCAGTGTGTTGGTGGGTGGGTTTGTTGAGTGAGAGAGCAGTGAGTTGGTGAGTTAGTAGATTGAGAGAGCAGTGCGTTGGTGGGTTAGTAAAGTGAGGGAGCAGTGGGTTGGTGGGTGGGTTAATAGAATGAGAGAACAGTGAGTTGGTGGGTTAGTAGGATGAGAAAGCAGTGAGTAGGTGGGTTAGTAGAGCGAGGGAGCAGTGGATTGGTGGGTTAGTAGAGTGAAAGAGCAGTGTGTTGGTGGGTGGGTTTGTTGAGTGAGAGAGCAGTGAGTTGATGAGTTAGTAGATTGAGAGAGCAGTGCGTTGGTGGGTTAGTAAAGTGAGGGAGCAGTGGGTTGGTGGGTGGGTTAGTAGAATGAGAGAACAGTGAGTTGGTAGGTTAGCAGAGTGAGGGAGCAGTGGATTGGTGGGTTAGTAGATCGAGAGAGCAGTGGGTTGGTGGATGTGATATTAAAGTGAGAGAGCAGTGAGTTGGTGAGTTAGTAGAGAGAGCAGTGAGTTGGTGGGTTAGTAGAGTGACAGAGCAGTGGGTTGGTGGGTTAGTTGAGTGAGAGAGCAGTGGGCTCATGGGTGGGTTAGTAGACTTTTAGATGAGTGAGTTGGTGAGTTAGTTGAGTGAGAGAACAGTGGATTGGTGGGTTAGTAGAGTGAGAGAGCAGTGGGTTGGTGGGTTAGTAGAGTGAGTGAGCAGTGGGTTGATGGGTAAGCAGAGTGAGAGAGCAGTGGGTTGGTGGGTTGGTGAGTTATCAGAGTGAGGGAGCAGTGGGATCGTGGGTGGATTAGGAGATTGAGGTAGCAGTGGTTTGGTGGGTTAGTAGAGTGGGGGAGAAGTGGGGTTTTGGGTTACTAGAGTGAGAGAGCAGTAGGTTGATGGATTACTAGAGTGAGAGAGCAGTGGGTTGGTGGGTTAGTAGAGTGAGAGAGCAGTGGGTTGGTGGGTTTATATAGTGAGGGGGCAGTGGGTTGGTGGGTTAGTAGTTTGAGAGAGCAGTGTGTTAATGGGTTAGTAAAGTGAAGGAGCAGTGGGATGGTAGGTTAGTAGAGTGAGAGAGCAGTTGGTTGATGGGTTAGTAGTGTGAGAGAGCAGTGGGTTGGTGTGTTAGTAGAGAGAGGGAGCAGTTTGTTGGTGGGTTAGTAGATTAAGAGAGCATTTGGTTGATGGTTTAGTAGAGTGGGAGAGCAATGGGTTGGTGGGTTAGTAGAATGAGAGAGCAATGACTTGGTGGGTGGGTTAGTAGAGCGCGGGGGCAGTGGGTTGGTTGGTTAGTAGAGTGATGCAGCAGTACGTTGGTGGATTAGTAGTGAGGGAGCAGTGGGTTGGTGGGTTAGTAGAGTGAGTAGTCGTTTGGTGGGTTAGTAGGGTGAGGCAGCAGTGGGTTGGTGGGTTAGTAGTGAGGGAGCAGTGGGTTGGTGGGTTAGTAGAGTGATAGAGCAGTGGGTTGGTGGGTTAATAGAGTGAGAGAACAGGGGGTTGGTGGGTTAGTAGAGTTAGAGAGCAGTGGGTTAATGGGTTAGGAGAGTGAAAGAGTAGTGGGTTGGTGGGTGGGTTAGTAGGGTGAGGGAGCTGTGGGTTGGTGGGTTAGTAGAGCGATGGAGGAGTGGGTTGGTGGGTTAGTAGAGTGAGGGAGCAGTGGGTTGGTGGGTTAGTAGTGAGGGAGCAGTGTGTTGGTGGGTTAGTAGAGTGAGAGAGCAATGGGTTGCTGGATTAGCAGAGTGAGGAAGCAGTGAGTTAGTAGAGTGAGGGAGCAGTGGGTTGGTGGGTTAGTAGAGCGATGGAGGAGTGGGTTGGTGGGTTAGTAGAGTGAGGGAGCAGTGGGTTGGTGGGTTAGTAGAGCGATGGAGGAGTGGGTTGGTGGGTTAGTAGAGTGAGGGAGCAGTGGGTTGGTGGGTTAGTAGTGAGGGAGCAGTGTGTTGGTGGGTTAGTATAGTGAGAGAGCAATGGGTTGCTGGATTAGCAGAGTGAGGGAGCAGTGAGTTAGTAGAGTGAGGGAGCAGTGGGTTGGTGGGTTAATAGAGTGAGAGAGCAGTGGGTTTGGGTTAGATGATTGAGGGAGCTGTGGATTGGTGAGTTAGAGTCAGGTCTTGACTCACCTCCCTGACTCTTCATGACTCACCTCCCCGATTCATGACTCTTCTACCCGACTCATGACTCACCTCCCTGACCCTGCACATCTCCGGGTGACCCAACTCGTGGTTGAACTCATCAATGACCCTGATGCCACAGGCACGCAGGTTACGGGCGTGACACTCCTCTGTCAAGACAAACACCTCCGTTAGTATCAACAGAACAATCAATTTTGTTTCTTCGTGTAGTAAACAAAGTGTAGTTTACACGTAATAAAATATTATTAAGCACAAAGAAAACCACTAAAATACATTCACACACATTTTATAGTACGTGTATAGTAAAGAAATTAGAGAAAGTACAAAGGTTTGGAATAAGGTTAGTTCCAGAGCTCAGGGGAATGTCCTACGATAAAAGGTTGAGAGAAATCGGATTGATGACACTGGAGGACAGAAGGGTTAGGGAAGACATGATAACGACATACAAGATACTGCGTGGAATAGATAAGGTGGACAGAGACAGGATGTTCCAGAGAGAGGACACAGAAACAAGGGGTCACAATTGGAAGCTGAAGACTTCGACGAGTCACAGGAATGTTAGGAAGTATTTCTTCAGTCATAGAGTCGTCAGGATGTGGAATAGCATGTGACGTAGTGGATGCAGGAACCATACATAGCTTTAAGGCGAGGTATGACAAAGCTCAGGAAGCAGAGAGAGAGAGGACCTAGTAGCAATCAGTGAAGAGGCGGGGCCAGGAGCTGAGTCTCGACCCCTGCAACCACAATTAGGTGAGAACAGTTAGGCGAGTGCACACATACACACACACACACACACACACACACACACACATGCAGACCTGGTCCAGCAATTGGCTCCTGGAGTTGAACCCCACCTAGCGCAAAGTCAATTAACATTGGTGAAGGGAAAAGAAGACCGAAGACGGAGTACAGTCTAGGGGGCCAGAGACTACAAACCTCACTCACGGAAAAAGATCTTGGGGTGAGTATAACACCAGGCACATCTCCTGAAGCGCACATCAACCAAGTAACTGCTGCAGCATATGGGCGCCTAGCAAACTTCAGAACAGCATTCCGACATCTTAATAAGGAATCGTACAGGACCCTGTACACCGTGTACGTTAGGCCCATGTTGGAGTATGCGGCACCAGTTTGGAACCCACACCTAGCCAAGCACGTAAAGAAACTACTGAAAGTGCAAAGGTTTGCAACAAGACTAGTCCAAGAGCTAAGGGGTATGTCCTACGAGGAGAGGTAAAGGGATATCGACCTGATGACACTGGAGGACAGGAGAGAGATAGGGGGGACATGATAACGACATACAAAATACTGAGAGGAATTGACAAGGTGGATAAAGACTGGATGTTCCAAAGATGGGACACAGCAACAAGGAGATACAGTTGGAAGTTGAAGACACAGATGAATCACTGGGATGTTAGGAAGTATTTCTTCAGCCAGAGAGTAGTCAGGAAGTGGAATGGTTTTGGGAAGCGATGTAGTGGAGGCAGGATCCATACATAGCTTTAAGCAGAAGTATGATAAAGCTCACGGTTCAGGGAGAGTGACCTAGTAACGACCAATGAAGAGGCGGGGCCAGGAGCTAGGACTCGACCCTTGCAACCTCAACTAGGTGAGGTGAGTACACACACAGTTTTGATTACATGGAAGAGCTGCAAGTGGAGAGGGTAACAGGAGGTGATTGGGAGAAACCAAACTATAATAGGGGGGACTGCACAGGTATGAGGAACTTCCTGCAGGAGGTTCAGTGGGACAGAGAACTTGTAGGAAAGTTAGTAAACGAAATGATGGAATATGTAACAACAAAATTCAATGAGGCAGAGAAAAAATTTGTTCCCAAGAGCAACAGAATTAATGGGAAGACCAAATCTAGTCCGTGGTTTATCCGAAGGTGTAGGTAGGCAAAAACTAAGTGCATTAGAGAATGGAAGAGGTACAGAAGGCAAAGGACCCAGGAAAATAAGGAGATCAGTCGAAAAGCCAGAAACGAGTATGTACAGATAAGGAGGGAGGCCCAGCGACAGCATGAAAACTACACAGCATTAAAAGTCAAGTCTGACCCGAAACTGCTGTATAGCCACATTTGGAGAAAGACAACAGTCAAGGACCAGGTAATCATGCTGAGGAAAGAAGGTGGGGAACTCACACGAAATGATCAAGAGATATGCGAGGAGCTCAACAACAGATTTAAAGAAGTATTCACAGTGGAGACAGGAAGGACTCTGGGAAGACAGGACAGAGGGGGACACCAACAGGGAATACACCAACAAGTGCTGGATGACATACACACAACTGAGGAGGAGGTGAAGAAGCTGCTAAGTGACCTTGATACCTCAAAGGCAATGGGACCGGACAACATCTTCCCGTGGGTCCTTAGAGAGGGAGCAGAAATGCTGTGTGTCCCATTAACCACAATCTTCAACACATCCCTTGAAACTGGCCAACTACCTGAGGTATGGAAGACCGCAAATGTAGTTCCCATTTTTAAAAAAGGAAACAGAAAAGAGGTGCTAAACTACAGATCAGTGTCACTGACGTGTATAGTATGCAAAGTCATGGAGAAGATTATCAGGAGGAGAGTGGTGGAGCACCTGGAACAGAACAAAAGTATAAATGACAACCAGCAAGGTTTTATGGAAGGCAAATCCTCTGTCACAAACCTTCTGGAGTTGTATGATAAAGTAACAGAAGTAAGACACGAGAGAGAGGGGTGGGTTGATTGCATCTTCTTGGACTGCAAGAAGACCTTCAACACAGCTCCTCACCAGAGATTAGTGCAGAAACTAGAGGATCAGGCGCGTATAACGGGAAGGGCACTTCAATGGATCAGGGAATACCTGACAGGGAAGCAACAGCGAGTCATGGTACGTGATGAAGTATCACAGTGGGCACCTGTGACGAGCGGGTTCCCACAGGGGTCGGTCCTAGGACCAGTGCTATTTTTGGTATATATGAATGACGTGATGGAAGGGATAGACTCGGAGGTGTCCCTGTTTGCAGAAGATGTGAAGTTAATGAGGAGAATTAAATGAGATGAGGATCAGGTAGGCCTTAAAAGAGACCTGGACAGACTGGACACCTGGTCCAGCAACTGGCCTCTTGAATTCAACTCTGCCAAATGCAAAGTCATGAAGATCGGAAAAGGGCAAAGAAGACCGCAGACAGAGTATAGGCTAGGTGGCCAACGACTGCAAACCTCGCTCAAGAAGAAAGATCTTGGCGTGAGTATAACACCGAACACGTCTCCGGAAGCACACATCAACCAGATAACTGCTGCAGGATATGGGCGCCTGGCAAACCTAAGAATAGCATTCCGATACCTAAGTAAGGAATTTTTCAAGACACTGTACACCGTGTACGTCAGGCCCATACTGGAGTATGCAGAACCAGTTTGGAACCCGCACCGGGTCAAGCACGTTAATAAATTAGAGACAGTGCTAAGGTTTGCGACAAGGTTAGTTCCAGAGCTAAGGGGAATGTACTACGAAGATAGGTTGAGGGAAATCGGCCTGACGACACTGGAGGACAGAAGGGATAGGGAAGACATGATAACTACATACAAAATACTGCATGGAATAGACAAGGTGGACAGAGACAAGATGTTCCAGAGAGGGGACACAGAATTGTGGATGAATGTTCAGAGAACCGACACGTTGATAAATTAGACACAGTGGCGAAACGTTTCCTCAGTAAAGATACCCAAGAGTTGCACATGTGTCTAATTGATCAGGGGACACACAAACAAGGGGTCACTCTTGGAAGTTGAAGACTCAGATGAGCCACAGGGATGTTAGGAAGCATTTCTTCAGTCATAGAGTGGTCAGGAAGTGGAACAGTCTGGCGAACGATGTAGTGGAGGCAGGAACCATATATAGCTTTAAGACGAGGTATGATAAAGGTCATGGAGCAGGGAGAGAGAGGACCTAGTAGCGTTCAGTGAAGAGGCAGGGCCAGGAGCTGAGTCTCGATCCTTGCAACTACAATTAGGTGAAGTACACACACACACACACACACACACACACACACACACACACACACACACACACACACACACACACACACACACACACACACACTCACACACACAGAATAGTCAGGAAGTGGAATAGTTTGGGAAACGATGTAGTGGAGGCAGGTTCCATACATAGCTTTAAGCAGAGATATGATAAAGCTCACGGTTCAGGGAGAGTGACCTAGTAGCGACCAGTGAAGAGGCGGGGTCAGGAGCTTGGACTCGACCCCTGCAGCCTCAACTAGGTGAGTACAACTAGGTGAGTACACGCACACACACACACACACACACACACACACACACACACACACACACACACACACACACACATACAAGAGTAACACCCAAGGGTAACAGAAATAACGAAAAAGCCAGGATGACCCTTTGCTTTACCCAAAGGCGAAGGGAGGCCAAAACCAAGTGTGCTAGAGAATGGAAGAAGTATAGAAGGCAAAGGACCCAGGAGAATAGGGACAGCAGTTGTCGAGCCAGAAATGAATATCGAGTGTTGTACACAATACATACAACCGAGGAAGAAGTGAAGAGGCTGTTAAGCGAGCTAGATACCTCAAAGGCGATGGGGCCAGTTAACATCTCTCCATGGGTCCTGAGAGAGGGAGCAGAGGCGCTATGTGTGCCACTAACAACAATCTTCAACACATCTTTCGAAACAGGGCGACTAACTGAGGTATGGAAGACAGCAAATGTAGTCCCAGTTTTTAAGAAAGGAGACAAACACGAAATATTAAACTACAGACCAGTGTCACTGACATGTATAGTATGCTAGGTCATGGCTAGGATTATCAGGAGAAGAGTGGTGGAGCACCTAGAAAGGAATGAGTTTATCAACGACAGCCAACACGGTTTAAGGGACGGGAAATCCTGTGCCACATACCTACTGGAGTTCTATAACAGAGTGACAGCAGTAAGACAAGAGAGAGAGAGAGGAGTCGGTAGAATGCATTTTCTTGGACTGTAAGAAGGCGTTTGACACAGTTCCACACAAAAGATTAGTGCAAAAGTTGGAGGACCAGCCAAGGATAAAAGGGAAGGCACTACAATGGATCAGGGAATACCCATCAGGAAGACAACAGTGAGTCATGGTACGTGGCGAGGTGTCAGAGTGGGCGACTGTGACGAGCGGGGTGCCACAAGGGTCAGTCGTAGGACCTGTACTGTTTCCAGTATTTGTGAACGACATGACGGAAGGAATAGACTTTGAAGTGTCCCTATTTGCAGATGATGTGAAGTTGATGAGAAGAATTCAGTTGGACGAGGATCAGGCAGAACAACAAAGGGATCTGGACAGGCTGTAGGCATGGTCCAGCAACTGGCTCCTGGACTTCAACCCCACCAAGTGCAAAGTCATGAAGATTGGGGAAGGGCAAAGAAGACCACAGAAGAAGTATAGTCTAGGGGGCCAGAGACTACAAACCTCACTCAAGGAAAAGGATCTTGGGGTGAGTATAACACCAGACACATCTCCTGAGGTGCACATCAACCAAATAACTGCTGCAGCATATGGACGCCTAGCAAACCTAAGAACAGCATTCCACCATCTTAATAAGGAATCGTTCAGGACCCTGTACACCGTGTAGGTTAGGCCCATATTGGAGTATGCAGCACCAGTTTGGAACCCACACCTAGCCAAGCATGCAAGGAAACTAGAGAAAGTGTAAAGGTTTGCAACAAGACTAATCCCAGATCTAAGGGGTATGTCCTATGAGGAGAGGTTAAGGGAAATCGACCTGACGACACTGGAAGACAAGATAGATAGGGAGGATATGAAAATGACATATAAAATACTGAGAGGAATCGACAAGGTGGATAAAGACAGAATGTTCCAGAGATGGGACACAGGAACAAGGGGTCACATTTGGAGGTTGAAGACTCAGATGAATCACAAGGATGTTAGGAAGTATTTCTTCAGTCACAGAGTTGTCAGGAAGTGGAACAGTCTGGTAAGTGATGTAGTGGAGGCAGGATCCATACATAGCTTTAAGCAGAGGTATGATGAAGCTCATGGAGTGGGAAGAGTGACCTAGTAGCGGCCAGTGAAGAGGCGGGGCCAGGAGCTGTGAATCGACCCCTGCAACCACAACTAGGTGAGTACAACTAGGTGAGTATACACACACACACACACACACACACACACACACACACACACACACACACACACACACACACACACACGAAGGCGAAAGGAGGAAAGAGAGGGGATGGAGAAGACAGACAGGAGATCCCAGACCCAGGAAGAAGATCAAATACAGCCTCCCTCACAACTTCCTATAGAAGCCTCCCAACCAGGTCAACCCCAGTGCAACCAAACACTCTAAATCAAAACACCCATGCCACATCCAATGCCCCCACCCACTACATTACAAACTCCACCCCCACAGCAACAACCCATAGTTCCTTACCAGGTCTCCCACTTCCCCAACCCCAATATACCTCCCAGACCACAGTCTTAGAAAAGAAGTTGAAGGTGTGGTATACAAATGCAGATGGAATAACAAACAAGTATGAGGAGTGGCACGAAAGAATCAAAGAGACATCCCCAGACATAATAGCACTCACAGAAACAAAACTCACCAGAATAATAACAGATTCAATCTTTCCATCCGGATATCAAATCCTCAGGAAAGACAGAAGGAGGAGAGGGGGAGGAGGAGTTGCACTGCTCATTAAAAACCAGTGGGGTTTTGAGAAAATGGAAGGAATGGATGGCACGGGCGAAAGGGACTACTTAGTAGGAACAATCCAGTCTGAGGAACATAAGGTGATAATTGCAGTAATGTACAACCCACCACAGAACTGCAGGAGGCCAAGAGAAGAATATGATGAGAGCAACAGAGCAATGATCGACACACTAGCCGAGGTGGCCAGGAGAGCACACATGGGGGGAGCAAAGTTACTAGTTATGGGTGATTTCAATCACAAGGAGATTGACTGGGAAAACCTGGAGCCCCATGGGGGTCCCGAAACATGGAGAGCCAAGATGATGGATGTGGTACTGGAAAACCTCATGCATCAACATGTTAGAGACACTACCAGAGAGAGAGGAGAGGATGAACCAGCAAGGCTGGACCTTGTATTCACCATGAGTAGTTCGGACATCGGGGGTATCATGTATGAAAGGCCCCTGGGAACTAGTGATCATGTGGTTCAGTGCTTCGACTACATAGTTGAGCTCCAAGTGGAGAGAGTAGCAGGAATAGGCTGGGAAAAACCAAACTACAAAAGGGGGAACTACTCAGGCATGAGGAACTTCCTTCAAGACATTCAGTGGGAGAGGGAACTGACAGGAAAACCAGTACAAGAAATGATGGACTATGTAGCAACAAAATACAAGGAGGCAGAGGAGAGGTTTGTTCCCAAGGGAAACAGAAATAATGGGAAGAACAGAACGAATCCTTGGTTCACCCAAAGGTGTAGGGAGGCAAAAACTAGGTGTACTAGAGAATGGAAAAGGTACAGAAGACAGAGAACTCAGGAAAATAAAGAAATCAGCCGAAGAGCCAGAAACGAATATGCACAGATAAGAAGGGAGGCTCAGAGACAATATGAAAATGACATAGCATCAAAAGTAAAGACTGACCAGAAGCTGTTGTACAGCCACATCAGGAGGAAAACAACAGTCAAGGACCAGGTAATCAGACTGAGGAAGGGTGATGGGGAATTCACAAGAAACGACCAAGAGGTATGTCAGGAGCTCAACACAAGATTTAAAGAGTTATTTACAGTGGAAACCAGTAGGACTCCAGGAAATCAGAACAGGGGGGCACACCAGCAAGTGCTGGATGAGGTACATATAACCAAGGAGGAGGTGAAGAAGTTGCTATGCGAACTTGACACCTCAAAGGCGGTGGGACCAGACAACATCTCTCCATGGGCCCTTAAAGAGGGAGCAGAGATATTGTGTGAGCCATTAACAAAGATCTTCAACACATCATTTGAAACTGGGCAACTCCCTGAGGTATGGAAAATGGCAAATGTAGTCCCAATTTTTAAAAAGGGAGACAGACATGAGGCACTAAACTACAGACCTGTATCACTAACGTGTATAGTATGCAAGGTCATGGAGAAGATCATCAGGAGGAGAGTGGTGGGGCACCTGGAAAGAAACAAGTGTATAATTGACAGCCAGCACGGTTTTATGACAAGGTGACAGAAGTAAGACAAGAGAGAGTAGGGTGGATCGACTGCATATTTTTGGACTGCAAGAAGGCCTTCGACACAGTTCCTCACAAGAGGTTACTGCAAAAGCTAGAGGATCAGGCACACATAACAGGAAAGGCACTGCAATGGATCAGAGAATATCTGACAGGGAGGCAACAACGAATTATGGTACGCGACGAGGTGTCAGAGTGGGCGCCTGTGACAAGCGGGGTTCCACAGGGGTCAGTCCTAGGACCTGTGCTGTTCTTGGTATATGTGAACGACATAACGGAAGGGATAGACTCAGAAGTGTCCTTGTTTGCAGATGATGCGAACTTAATGAGAAGAATCAAATCTGATGAGGATCAGGCAGGAGTACAAAGAGACCTGGACAGGCTACAAGCCTGGTCCAACAACTGGTTTCTTGAATTTAACCCTGCCAAATGCAAAGTCATGAAGATTGGGGAAGGGCAAAGAAGACCGCAGACACAATATAGTTTAGATGGCCAAAGACTGCAAACCTCACTCAAGGAAAAAGATCTGGGGGTGAATATAACACCGAGCATATCTCCTGAGGCGCACATCAATCAGATAACTGCTGTAGCATACGGGCGCCTGACAAACCTATGGATAGCGTTCCGATACCTCAGTAAGGATTCGTTTAAGACTCTGTATACCATTTACGTCAGGCCCATACTGGAGTATGCAGCACCAGTTTGGAATCCACACCTAGTCAAGCACGTCAAGAAATTAGAGAAAGTGCAAAGGTTTGCAACAAGACTAGTCCCAGAGCTACGGGGATTGTCCTACGAAGAAAGGTTGAGGGAAATCGGCCTGACGACACTGGAGGACAGGAGGGTCAGGGGAGACATGATAACGACATATAAAATACTGCGCGGAATAGACAAGGTGGACAAAGACGGGATGTTCCAGAGAAGGGACACAGACACAAGAGGTCACAATTGGAAGTTGAAGACTCAGATGAATCAAAGGGATGTTAGGAAGTATTTCTTCAGTCATAGAGTAGTCAGGCCGTGGAATAGCCTAGAAAATGACGTAGTGGAGGCGGGAACCATACATAGTTTTAAGGCGAGGTATGATAGAGCTCATGGGGCAGGGAGAGAGAGGACCTAGTAGCAATCAGCGAAGAGGCGGGGCCAGGAGCTGTGACTCGACCCCTGCAACCACAAATATGTGAGTACACGCACGCACGCACACACACACACACACACACACACACACACACACACACACACACACACACACACACACACACACACACACACACACACACACACAGGGGGCCAGGAGCTGAGTTAGGCGGGGCCAGGAGCTGAGTCTCGACCCCTGCAACCACAATTAGGTGAGTACACACACACACACACACACACACATACGGAAATATGACAATTGGAAAGAATCAAGGAGACAGTCCTGGGTGTAAACACACTGCCGAGCATATCACCTGAGGCGTACATCACGTGACTAAGTATATTTCTGAGAGCAGCAGACTTCACTGATGGGAAGTGTGTGAAGAAGTGCGTGGGTCAAGTAAAGTGTGAAATGTACACTGACAAAGTTGCATTCACGAGGTGCATTGATAACATGGTGCACCGATGACCCGGTGCTTTCATGACACGGTGCGTTGATGACACGGTGCGTTGATGACATAAGAGAAAACTGTGTAGCACACTGACTGGCAAGGCAATAAATTTTATCCTGGAGAAGCGAAACGTTGCCACAGTAAAATGTCGCATTAGTTGTACTTGTGACCTTTTTCCTAATATATTGTCGGTAATTTCTACCAACATTATTACAACTACTTACTCTGCTCAGCTTATAATTTTGATAAAGGGCATTGAACTAATTTTCTATATTTCAGATGAGTTGTGTACACTGCAGAGAAGAAAGATACCAGTATCTGGAGGATGTTGATAGTGGTGAAGCAATTAACAAAGTTTACCTAAGTTTGGAAGTTCTCTTTTTTGTAATGAACTCTTTTCTTGTTGAACTTTTTACCACGAAAGGGCATTATCTACTTCATAAACAATGATAAAAATTGTACCTTATACAGGGCATCCAGGGCGGATACCATGTATAAGGATGCCCTGTGTAAGGATTTCCTCTATAAGTATGACCTGTATAGAGATGTCCTGTATAAGAATGTCCTGTATAAGGATGCCCTGTATAAGGATGTCCTGTATAAGGATGCCCTGTATAAGGATGTCCTGTATAAGGATGTCCTGTATAAGGATGCCCTGTATAAGGATGTCCTGTATAAGGATGCCCTGTATAAGGATGCCCTGTATAAGGATGCCGTACGTAAGCTGCATTTTTTCATTGTTATGTGAACTAGTTCGGTCAGACTCGTGGTTGAACTGTTGTACCTATCAAGGCTTTACTATGTTAAGCGTCTGTTTACCACCTGTCTAACGTTCCTATTAAATATTAACTTGAGACGGCACAAATATAGAAGTGTGACAAGTGACGGCGCAAGGAACATGGCTGGAATTAAAACCGGTGTCTTTGCAAGAATTAATTTAAGAAAATGTATTGAAATTGAATTCTGAACTCTCCATGGAAAATCGCTGCATTATTCACCAGTTGGTTTCGTGTAACAACATTCTCTGGTTTGAAAATGTAATGGGTGCCGTTGTGTCAAGGGTGAATTTTATCAAGCATCAAGACCTGAAACATCGCCAGTTTCGAAGTTTCTTCTGTACACTGCATGAAGACTATAATGACAGGTTGTACCTTGCTAAAGTTAAGTGGTTGATGTTCCCAAACGATTTTTTTTTTTTGCTCTGCGCATTGTAATCGACATCTGTCTTACTGAAAAAGGAAAAAAGTGAAGATGCATTATCTGACCCTGAATGGGCTGGGTACTTGACCATCATGAGTAATGTAACAGAATATTTCAATGATCTGAGTCTAAGGTTGCCGGTTATATAAACACTGGTGTCTGACGTGTATAGTGAAGTGAAAGATTTTGAGAGGAAAGATAAATATGTTTGTGAAACAGATTATTAAAGGTAATTTTCACACTTCAGCTGTTGTATAGAACTCTCATCCAACATGGAAAGAAATTCACAGATCCTTGTGGAAAATTTCAGTGAAGTACCAACGCTTCTTCAGGGTGACTTCAAGAAAAGAACTGGGCGATCCGAGAAAAGTATCCCCGTATCCCATAACCCCAGCCCCATGTGCCTTAATGCACGCGACTGGGATAGTGCAGAGTGCGGCATAAGTTGATAATGCAGTTAAATAATAGTGTTAAAGATCTGAAGAGAATCAGAAGAGGCATTCACAAGTCATAATTTGGAAAATAACATTCAAGTATCTTCAATAAAAATGGTAAATTAGGACAAACACAGACCAAATCTATTTCAATTTTTTCAGAGGGACCAGGGAGACCAATATCCTAAAATACACAAGCACATTAAGCTTGAAGCAGCTTAACGTTAATCAGATGCAACTCTCAGATATTATCGCATGAAAAAAATAAATAAAAGCATCGAATAAGGCGTTCTTGGGCAATAAATAAACATTTGTGAAAAAAAGAAAAAAAATACTGTTGAGAATGTTCCGCCATAAATCAGCGGATTTTTATTTTGTTTCAGATTTTTTTATTTGCATTCTATTTACATTCTATTTACATTCTATTTACATTCTATTTACAGTCTATTTAAAATTCCTTTCAAACCTGCAAGGAAAAAACATTTGATTTCGATTTTTGAAATATCAGCTTGATAAAAATGACAAAGGGCAAATTGGCATCCATAAAGCCTAAAATTAATGCAAAAATACTTCCAATTAAGATGTACCACACACTTAAGGTTTGAAGACGATCAGAAGAGGTATTCTCTAGTTACATCCTTTGAAACAATTTATTTAATAAAACCGAAAAATTAAAATTTACAGAGCTCAGAATGAGTGACAATGTGTGTTTTAATAAAGCCCATCCATGGGGAAAATTTAAAGCCGATCAAGAAAGGCATTCTTTAGTAATTGATCTGATTCCAGTGATTTCAAGTTTTTAAAGTATTTCAGTCAAATTTCAAATATACATTTATTCGGACTAAAATCATGGGTTTTCATCCTCATTATATATAATATTCTGAAGCCATTCGGAAGAAGCATTCTTTAGTTATTGAATAAAAAATATCACTATTTATTCAACAAAATTGGCAAATGGGACTTGTGGTAGCCAATATTAGCGTGATCTTCGTGTTCAGCATATTACACCAGTAGTAAAAATTTGAAGCTGATCGGACGAATCATTCTCCAGTTATGGCACTGAGTCATACGATTCCTAGTGATCTTTACTATTTTACTACATCAACAAATTTGTCAGCAGGCACGAAACTTAACAGGCACTATCCTGGCACTAAGATGAATCCTGGCACTAAGATGCATCCTGGCACTAAGATGCATCCTGGCACTAAGATGCATCCTGGCACTAAGATGAATCCTGGCACTAAGATGAATCCTGGCACTAAGATGCATCCTGGCACTAAGATGCATCCTGGCACTAAGATGCATCCTGGCACTAAGATGCATCCTGGCACTAAGATGAATCCTGGCACTAAGTGAATCCTGGCACTAAGATGCATCCTGGCACTAAGATGAATCCTGGCACTAAGATGCATCCTGGCACTAAGATGAATCCTGGCAATAAGATGCATCCTGGCACTAAGATGCATCCTGGCACTAAGATGCATCCTGGCACTAAGATGCATCCTGGCACTAAGATGCATCCTGGCACTAAGATGCATCCTGGCACTAAGATGCATCCTGGCACTAAGATGAATCCTGGCACTAAGATGAATCCTGGCACTAAGATGCATCCTGGCACTAAGATGAATCCTGGCAATAAGATTCATCCTGGCACTAAGATGCATCCTGGCACTAAGATGCATCCTGGCACTAAGATGCATCCTGGCACTAAGATGCATCCTGGCACTAAGATGCATCCTGGCACTAAGATGAATACTGGCACTAAGATGCATCCTGGCACTAAGATGAATACTGGCACTAAGATGCATCCTGGCACTAAGATGCATCAATCGTTAAATACTGAAGGCGTTCAGAAGATGTAAACTGAAAATTATTTAAAGTGGTTCAAGGAGGAATAAAAATTTCCTCACTTACACATCGTCAAGTCAACGCTCTTGATCTTCATGTCCAACTTCGTCAAGTTTTTTTGTCAGATTTTGTGAAAGTCTGAAGCTACGTCACTGAGGATCTTGCTACTTATTTGAGCCATTCCAGGATACTGAGATATTCCAGGATACTAAGACATTCCAGGATACTGAGATATTCCAGGATACTGAGCCATTCCAGGATACTGAGCCATTCCAGGATACTGAGATATTCCAGGATACTGAGCCATTCCAGGATACTGAGCCATTCCAGGATACTGAGACATTCCAGGATACTGAGACATTCCAGGATACTGAGACATTCCCCCGGGTATGAGCCATTCCAGGATACTGAGACATTCCAGGATACTGAGATATTCCAGGATACTGAGACATTCCAGGATACTGAGATATTCCAGGATACTGAGCCATTCCAGGATACTGAGGGCCCTTCCAGGATACTGAGATATTCCAGGGTACTGAGCCATTCCAGGATACTGAGCCATTCCAGGATACTGAGACATTCCAGGATACTGAGGGCATTCCGGATACTGAGACATTCCAGGATACTGAGCCATCCCCGGGGTACTGAGACATTCCCGGATACTGAGACATTCCAGGATACTGAGCCTTCCATGATACTGAGACATTCCAGGATACTGAGACATTCCAGGAATGAGACATTCCCGAATACTGAGCCATTCCAGGATACTGAGACATTCCAGGATTTTCTGAGCCATTCCAGGATACTGAGACATTCCCGGATACTGAGATATTCCAGGATACTGAGACATTCCAGGATACTGAGATTTTTTCAGGATACTGAGCCATTCCCGGATATGAGCCATTCCCGGATACTGGATATTCCCGGATACTGAGCCATTCCAGGATACTGAGCCATTCCCGGTACTGAGACATTCCAGGATACTGAGACATTCCAGGATACTGAGACATTCCAGGATACTGAGCCATTCCAGGATACTGAGACATTCCAGGATACTGAGATATTCCAGGATACTGAGCCATTCCAGGATACTGAGCCATTCCAGGATACTGAGACATTCCAGGATACTGAGACATTCCGGATACTGAACATTCCCCGGATACTGAGCAAATTTCCCGGATACTGAGACATTCCAGGATACTGAGACATTCCAGGATACTGAGCCATTCCAGGATACTGAGACATTCCAGGATACTGAGACATTCCAGGATACTGAGACATTCCGGATACTGAGCCATTTTCCCGGATACTGGACATTCCCGGATACTGAGCCATTCCCGGATACTGAGACATTCCAGGATACTGAGATATTCCAGGATACTGAGACATTCCAGGATACTGAGATATTCCAGGATACTGAGCCATTCCAGGATACTGAGCCATTCCAGGATACTGAGATGTTCCAGGATTACTGAGACATTCAGGATCTGAGCCATTCCAGGACACTGAGACATTTTCCCGGATACTGAGACATTCCAGGATTTCTGGCCCTTCCCTGATACTGAGACATTCCAGGATACTGAGACATTCCAGGATACTGAGACATTCCAGAATACTGAGCCATTCCAGGATACTGAGACATTCCAGGATACTGAGCCATTCCAGGATACTGAGACATTCCAGGATACTGAGATATTCCAGGATACTGAGACATTCCAGGATACTGAGATATTTCAGGATACTGAGCCATTCCAGGATACTGAGCCATTCCAGGATACTGAGATATTCCAGGATACTGAGCCATTCCAGGATACTGAGCCATTCCAGGATACTGAGACATTCCAGGATACTGAGACATTTTCCCGGATATGAGACATTCAGGATACTTTAGCCATTCCAGGATACTGAGACATTCCAGGATACTGAGATATTCCAGGATACTGAGCCATTCCAGGATACTGAGCCATTCAGGATACTGAGACATTTCCGGATACTGAGGGCATTCCAGGATACTGAGACATTCCAGGATACTGAGCCATTCCAGGATACTGAGACATTCCAGGATACTGAGACATTCCAGGATACTGAGCCATTCCAGGATACTGAGACATTCCAGGATACTGAGACATTCCAGGATACTGAGACATTCCAGGATACTGAGATATTCAAGGATACTGAGCCATTCCAGGATACTGAGCCATTCCAGGATACTGAGACATTCCAGGATACTGAGACATTCCAGGATACTGAGACATTCCAGGATACTGAGCCATTCCAGGATACTGAGACATTCCAGGATACTGAGCCATTCCAGGATACTGAGACATTCCAGGATACTGAGACATTCCAGGATACTGAGCCATTCCAGGATACTGAGACTTTCCAGGATACTGAGCCATTCCAGGATACTGAGACATTCCAGGATACTGAGACATTCCAGGATACTGAGCCATTCCAGGATACTGAGACATTCCAGGATACTGAGCCATTCCAGGATACTGAGACATTCCAGGATACTGAGAATGGGGTCGAAAACTTTGGTCACTGGGCGCGTGTCCCAATTATTCCAAGAGTTTGGTCCTGTTCACAGTACACAAGTGTTGAAAATAATATGTCGGTTGTTTGAGACGTTTTCGAGTTATGAGCAAAATACAGAGGGTAAAGTTGGATGGGAAAAAAAAGTATGTAACCTAATTAGCGATTTCCAAAAACATGAGCAGGAAATGAAAATATTTACTAATCTATAATAAGTTTCACTAGTTGATCCAGGTGAAGTATTTCTGACGGATCATTGACTGCAAGATAATGCAGGTCATAGAGGCATTTGCAAAGCAAGCAATCTGCTCAAATTTTATGCAAGTTTACCTTGACTCATATACGAACCTAAAAGAAGTTTGCCGATGATATGTTCACAGTCTCTAGCAACACACATATTTGTGAATAATCTTTATTTTTCAAAGAAGAGAAGTGTTGCGTCAAGGTTTTGATTAATACTTACTGATGAACATGTGTGAAATAATTTAAGACTGTCACAGACATTTAATTTGATGTTATCGTCTCTCTGTTGTTACAAGCACCAGCTGGGGTATTGTTACAAGCACCAGCTGGGGTATTGTTACAAGCACCAGCTGGGGTATTGTTACAAGCACCAGCTGGGGTATTGTTACAAGCACCAGCTGGGGTATTGTTACAAGCACCAGCTGGTGTATTGTTACAAGCACCAGCTGGGGTATTGTTACAAGCACCAGCTGGTGTATTGTTACAAGCACCAGCTGGGGTATTGTTACAAGCACCAGCTGGGGTATTGTTACAAGCACCAGCTGGTGTATTGTTACAAGCACCAGCTGGGGTATTGTTACAAGCACCAGCTGGTGTATTGTTACAAGCACCAGCTGGGGTATTGTTACAAGCACCAGCTGGTGTATTGTTACAAGCACCAGCTGGGGTATTGTTACAAGCACCAGCTGGTGTATTGTTACAAGCACCAGCTGGGGTATTGTTACAAGCACCAGCTGGGGTATTGTTACAAGCACCTGCTGGTGTATTGTTACAAGCACCAGTTGGTGTATTGTTACAAGCACCAGCTGGGGTATTGTTACAAGCACCAGCTGGGGTATTGTTACAAGCACCAGCTGGTGTATTGTTACAAGCACCAGCTGGAGTATTGTTACAAGCACCAGCTGGGGTATTGTTACAAGCACCAGCTGGGGTATTGTTACAAGCACCAGCTGGGGTATTGTTACAAGCACCAGCTGGGTATTGTTACAAGCACCAGCTGGTGTATTGTTACAAGCACCAGCTGGGGTATTGTTACAAGCACCAGCTGGGGTATTGTTACAAGCACCAGCTGGGGTATTGTTACAAGCACCAGCTGGGGTATTGTTACAAGCACCAGCTGGTGTATTGTTACAAGCACTAGCTGGGGTATTATTACAAGCACCAGCTGGGGTATTGTTACAAGCACCAGCTGGTGTATTGTTACAAGCACCAGCTGGGGTATTGTTACAAGCACCAGGTGGTGTATTGTTAGAAGCACCAGCTGGTGTATTGTTACAAACACCAGCAGGGGTATTGTTAGAAGCACCAGCTGGGGTATTGTTACAAGCACCAGCTGGGGCATTGTTACAAGCACCAGCTGGGGTATTGTTACAAGCACCAGCTGGGGTATTGTTACAAGCACCAGCTGGGGTATTGTTACAAGCACCAGCTGGTGTATTGTTACAAGCACCAGCTGGTGTATTGTTACAAGCACCAGCTGTCGTATTATTACAATCACCAGCTGGGGTATTGTTACAAGCACCAGCTGGGGTATTGTTACAAGCACCAGCTGGGGCATTGTTACAAGCACCAGCTGGGGTATTGTTACATGCACCAGCTAGGGCATTGTTACAAGCACCAGCTGGGGCATTGTTACAAGCACCAGCTGGGGTATTGTTACAAGCACCAGCTAGGGCATTGTTACAAGCACCAGCTGGGGCATTGTTACAAGCACCAGCTGGGTATTGTTACAAGAACCAGCTGGACTGATGATACATACATGCCTAACATTCACTACAAACACCAGCTCTACCACTGCAGTCTTAACTAACACATTAAGATTGAGATAATAATAATGCTGGAGGGCTCTGAGCTCCTCTCTTTATAACATTCATTCAGACTGAACACTGATAAACTGTTATATTCAGATGCACTTTATTATCTTTGTAATTTAACATGTAAAAGGGTAAATCGTGTTAAATTTTCAAGTTAATCAGTTACTTATCGGAAATTATGATTATTTTCGTAATAAAATTAGTTGATTATGATCCATTCTGTGGGTTCGCTCTGTCTTTAATTCGTGTGTCATATTAGTTACTCCGCTAATTCACCTTGTGTTGCCAAGGCTCCCATAACTTAGTTGACAATCTAATGAGGCCCATAGCTCGGTTGGTAGCGCACTCGGCTCACACATTAAGGTCCATGGTTCGATCCCCGGTACGGATGAAATATTGAGTGTGTTTCCTAGCAGCAAAGTAAGTACCTGGATATTAGCCTACCGACGTGGGTCGGATCGTGGGGACAAAATTGACCTAAGTTGCCCATAATGCTCTGCGTAACAAGTGGCTTTCTATATAGTATAGTATGTCATTGATGTCAGCTTGTTTAAGCTGTATCATGTACTTGTTGAAATAAAGATGATTATTATTATTATTAATATTATTTTCATTATTACTAATGCACGCTGGTTGGGGACAACTGCATTAGATGATGTTCGTATATCTCTCGACGTTACGTCTATGTTACCAGTCCTCAGCACATCGCAAAAAGTGTGGTCTGATAACTACCGTGTGTGTGCACTGGGATCATTGTAAATAACGATAAATCAACTTTGCGAGTACTTTTGGTTATTCATTGTAAGGTCGCCTGTGTATGTGCTGAGTACATGCCTCTTCTCGAGTCATTTTCAGAGCTTTGGTGTGGGTATGTCTTCAGTCTATTTTGGGTCCGCCACTTACATGATTGTTGACTTTTTATCTGAACCGTACTTCCAAAGGCCACAGATAATAGATAATTCGCAAGGCTTGCATAATAGGCATAATTTAGTGCCAGGAGAGCGATAGTGTCCGTCATACGCGCAGTCTGCCCTATCTAGCCTCGCTTAATAAAAGGTCTCCAAGCTAACGCTTTACACGCTAGTATTTTTTCCCGTCGGTGTAATCGTTGTCCGTATAACTCAGGCGTTGGATAGCTGTGTTTATCTTTAAATAAATGTCAACTTTTTAAAGTTTACGCAAAATCGATTTTTATATTACCCTCCGACACTCTGGTCTTAGTGGGTTCACTACGTTCAACAACTGGTCTACTGTTACAAGCACCAGCTGGTCTCTTGTTACAAGTACCAGCTGGACTGATGTTTTAAGCACTGCAAACAGTTAGACCGTTAAAAGATTCTATATGCACTATAAATTTTCGCTACATGCACCAGCTGGACTGCTGTTACAAGCACTGGCACTGGACTGTTGCTACAATTACTACTGGACTCGTGTTCCAAGCACCATTCGGACTTTTGTTACAGTCCCCACATTTACTATTGTTGCAGACATCAGCTGAACTATTGTTAAATGCATCAGCTGGACTGTTATTATAGGCATCAGCTGGATTGTTGTTACAAGCTTAAGTCAGACTATTTTTACAAACACAATTCGAACTATTTCTATAAGCATCAGCTGGACTATTATTACGAGCACCACCTGGATTGTTGTTACAAGCACCATTTGGATTATTATTACGAGCACCAGCTGGATTGTTGTTATAAGCACCAATTGGATTATTATTACGAGCACCAGCTAGACTTCTATTATAGAGCACCGGCTGAACGTTTGCTACGAACACTATTGTTACAAGCACCAGTTGGGCTACTGCTACAAATATCTGCTGGACTGAAGAATCATGCATTACAAATAGTCACTACAAACACCAGCTAGCCTGTTACTGCAAGCATTAACACAAATAACCATACAAGTACGAGCTGGACAGATGCAATAAGTACCAGCTGGACTGATGTAACAAGCACCAGCTGGACTGATGCAGCAAACACCAGCTGGACTGATGCAACAAGCACTCAACTAGACTGATGCTGCCTGCACTCAGGCGGACCACTCAGGAAGATCTTACCCACCAGCACCACACTGCAGGCTGACCCAGAAGCCCCTAATGCCTGCTGAACTTAACAACACAACAGGGATTCAACACCTGGTTCTGAGACAGTTGCTCTGATAATCCTACTACCTCGTTGACCTTCCTTGGTCAGTTCAGGATTGGTGAAGGCGGAGATCAGGTCCTTGGAAGATGGCAAATTCAGCTCCGACAAGGAGACTGGGAGTCCCCTATAACCCTCCTCGTCGACAACGTCAATACTTCCATCACGGAAGTCTCCAAAGGGTTTCTGGTCTCTGAAAGGCTCTGGGTCGATGAAGGGCTCTTGGACTCCGAAGGGCTCCTTATTTCCTAAGGGCTCTTGGTCGATGAATTGCACTTGGTTTCCAAAGGGCTCTTGGTTATCAAAGGGCTCTTGATCTCCGATGGGCTTTTGGTTACTAAAGGGATGCTGGTGAATGAAGGGCTGTTGGTGAGTGAATTCTTCCAGAGCATGAGAGTCCATGAAGGGCTCGGGGAATGTCATGTGGTCTTGAGAGAATTGATGCCCCACATCACTGACCACATCAGGTGTAATAAAACGGCTGGGTAACTGGTCGTCACTGAGCACATTAATCGGCAATTGTTCTTCTTGAGGAAAAGTTTGCAAATATGACTCTGATAATAATCCGTTTGGAAATTTACTTTGTCGATCGAAATCTTGGGGAAATTGACGAGAGTTGCTCAGGAACAATTCAGGAAAGTGCTTGTGGCTAACAAAATGTGGCTGCAAGCTGTGAGTAATGCCCTTACTGAGGTGGTCGTGGTTCCTAAGTCCTTCACTATGAAAGTTTGGGTTCACGACGGGTAGCTTGCCAGTGTGAGTTTCTGGATCGACAAGTCGGGGAGTACTGCTGCTGCTGCTGCCGCTGCCGCTGTAAGGTTTAATTACTTGCCTCTGTTGGTGCTTTACTTGTCTGTTTCCAGCTCGGTAGCCCAGGTCATCTTTGTGTGTGGTGTCAGACTCGAGACCCAGCTGCTGGACCTTGACGCCAGGAATGTCTGCTGTCACCTGCAGAAGAAATGGTAATTATTATGAATCCAGTTCTGTACACTTAGGATCATGCCTTTTAAATGTCATATAAATATATATATATTATATATATATATATATATATATATATATATATATATATATATATATATATATATATATATACAGAATACCAAGTGTCAGTATGGTACCCAGAACACTTCACCGAGAACACGCTCATAGGAGAGGAACGTTATGACGATGTTTCAGTCCGTTCTGGGCAGCATCAAGTCATAATTGTCCGTAACGGACCTAAACGTCGTTACAAGGTTTCTCTCAGAACTGCGGACTCTTGTATGTGTGTGTGTGTGTGTGTGTGTGTGTGTGTGTGTGTGTGTGTGTGTGTGTGTGTGTGTGTGTGTGTGTGATTCTCCTGAACTTGTTTTTAGATGATATTTTCATAAATTTCATTTTCGTCGGTGTGCAGGACAGACCATCCCGTGAGACACCAGTTCCCAAGTTATATCAACTTCTGCTCTGCTGGAAAACCAAAAACAAATTGAAGCTGCCATAGTTTCTGAACACTTAGTGGAATTCTTAACGGTATCTTAATTAATTGCCCTATGCGAAGTCTCCCAGTTCAAACTTACATATATCATTACCTGATAAACAACACTCCATCCTGTGTGACGGAGCGTGACAGCAAACACATCTATCTTTCGTTCCTTCTATGTAAGTATTGTGTAGAATAGGGTACAAGTATGCTTAAATACCCAGTTTTACTTAATGAAAAAGTTAACTCACTCCGCCTTCCAGAAGATGCTGCAAGCCTTCCAGGGAAGTGGAGTGTTGGTTGTGCTGCTGGAGTTGCTGGTGTCGCTGTTGAGGGTATTGTTGCTGCTGGTGTTGCTGTCGGTAGTATTGCTGGTGGTGGTGTTGCTGCTGGAGGTGTTGCTGCTGGTGGTGTTGTTGGGGACTGATTTTGATGACGGGAGACTGAGGCAGCCAGAACAGGTGGGGAGCGATTGTATCCTCGTCATCGTAGTCTTCTGTGAGGAGGAGGAAGATAAAGACCAAAATGCTTCAGTTACTGTAAATCTTTTACAGGGTAAACATCATATAATATCGTAGAATATATTATAAATGTTAAAACAAATCAACGCGCATTAATCATATTCCTTTGTCATGACTTCAGCATGCAACATAACCACAGTGTGTATTGAAAGTTGCAACCAAGTTCGCTGCTTTCCGTAAAGAAAAAAAAAGAAAATTGAAAATGTTGATAGATGAGCCTACCATCTAAGATGATGTTGTTCTCTCTCAAGTGTGGCACTGGAGCGGGGGCGGGTGTGGGCGGTGGTGGGTGGGCCAAGAAGGGGTTGTTTAGGGTGGCGTCCTGCCACACCCGGGCCTTCCTCCGTCCACTCTCCTGAGGCCAGCGCCGACCATGGGACCGCCTCACACACACGAGGGAACACACAAGAATTATATATATATTGTGTAACTGGGTTACTTACAAGACTATTACGTTAATAGTACAGTGGATTTCCTTAACTCTCAATTAGGACCAAAGTATGCTGTAAGGATAGTTAATTGGGTTTAAAACCTATCGACTACATGAGAGTCATTAAGGCTGTGTGTCACCTATTGACCATCACTCTCAGTGTATATACACTGTGACACATACACCTCTCTGTGTCTACTTGTTCTTCCTTAACCTTTTAATTACTTATTTCTTGTTTTTATTAATCAAACGATTTCTTTGTTTTTGTTTGCTAGAAATGCGGAGCAACCGAAGTTGTGTACGAAGAATCATGGGATGAGGTGAACCAAAGTTTTCAATAACTTGCCAAGCACTAAAGGAGTCTGAGACGACTATAGATATTGAGGTAGGCATAGTTGTAATACCAATAATTGCAATAAGAACTGCATACAGTTCAGCTGTGAAAATGCTAGCTAAGTCTAATAAATGCCTTCGCACAGTGCTGTCCAGGAACACTGCTACAAACCCGACACCATCGGAAGATTCAGAACTCTCAGTGTACACTGCAGTGGCATGAGAGAGACCGGAAGTGGTTGAGAAAAAGGGAGCGAGAAGTAACTGTAGGTATCTGAGCTTTCGCGCACGGCAGTGGGGAAGAACAGACATGAACTGTCGGAACCTCCCAAGGGGAAAAGAGAAAAATTAGATGCTAGATGAACATATAAAGGGGGGCAACTGAGGAGAAGTCAAGAGCAAATGAAGATGAAGGAAAAAGGGATGGAGTAAACAGGGGCACTGAACAAATAACAGATCTCTACTAACATCAGTTACTATTCTGTATGTAGAAGGATCGTTAAGG